>CM053786.1:400105793-400445690 GCA_028749045.1 Cupressus sempervirens
GGAGGAGTCGGGTGATGGTTTTAGAAAAAAAAAATATTAAAGTATTTACTTTATTGTTTTAATTAAATAAAATTGAAGTACTCTATTTATAAAATTACATTGTTATAATTTAATAGTCTCTTTTAATAAAATGGGGTGACCATGAAGTTTATGCCAGCCAAGGAGATATAAATGTAATTTGAAAGGGACATTACAAAGTTGATCTAACAACATCAACCAAGCAGAAATACATCTCATGATCTAATTTCAATCAAAAGACATATTAGACATTCATATATCAAATAGCTGCTAAATTGGTTTTGATACACAGAGAGACTAATAGTTTCCAAAACAAGCAAGTAAACATAAACAGATCTTTTTGTATCATTTTATGTAATATTCAAATAAATTATACTGTATTGGTAGCATAAGCCCTAGAAAACATGAAGTACCTACTTAAGCAATTTGATTTCTATTTCTAACAAGCCTCTCCTACAACAGAACAAAACAAATCATCAAACAAACAATTTGATAGACATAATTATAGTGAAATTTCACATACTACTCTTACTAAAATATCAGAGATAATATACTTCTTTGTATCAAGTGAAAGATCTTACTTATAGCCATATGTACGTTGACTAGGCATATGGTTGGGGTTAAGAACAAATATATTATAGGCATCATTGAGTTCAAGGTGCTCGACAAGACTTATGAAGAAAAAATCCATCTCCTCAATATTGACTTGCCATAGAAGCTCCTCATCAAACCTGCATGTTATACAAGTTAGATCAAAGAAGTAGAGACATATTTGAGTACTCATTTGCATAAAGAAGAAAATTTATTTCCATATAAATAAATTTCAAGGATTTTATATTCTTCCAATCTAAACCAATTAGAAAATTTACCTCAAAGTTTTGCAAATCTATCTCCAACCAGCTGGAAGCTATGTAACAGACTAGTTAGAGCTAAAGCAAGCTACCATATTAAAATTCTTATCTTTCAAATCGATACAAAATACACATGAATTCTCTATAGCCAGAAAACTATCCATGTAAATTTGACATTTGCAGGAAGATAGACAGAAACTACTTGAGCAAGAGCCTAAATGGCCATCTCAAGAAGGAAGAACGGCAACCAGCACTAGTGACTAAGCACAGGCTACTGATGGAAAGGCACACTTGAAAGGAGTTAGCATAAATCTAAGATACTATAGACCAATTTGATCCATCCTTAAATGATTACAATTTGCACAAATTTCTTCAATAAACCAGTTAAAATTTAGGTGCCTACAAAGTCACTCTTCAACATGTGATGCAGAAAGGCATTAATGTTATAGAATTAAGACCCATTCTATCTATCAAAAATTAGATGCACAGTAAATAGAAAATAATATATGGTGTTAAGAAAATTTATTAAAATTTGATCCATATTTCTCCAGAGGCATTAAAACACAAACTCACTACTACGCGATCTCAAAGGGCATGACTTCTAGAAAAGCTCGCTATTATTCTCCCTCTATTCAAAAATGTTGTTGAAATCTCAGTCTGAAATGAACATAAGTTTGTCATTCAACCTTTTCCTTCTATTTCCCAACCACTAATCCTCCAAAGAAAGTGTGTGGGTGCTCAGTCCTCGTCCTAAATCTAGTTGATAATTCTTCACTAGTTTTGAGGGCTATGTCCCAAATGATCTGGATTGAACTTGTGTTCCAAGTCCAAATGCTGCAAATAACAACCTATGATGTCTCCTGTATCCTCTTGTAATTTCCTCAAATCTATAATCATCAAGAATACTTCTAAAATCTCCTAGTCGACTTCCATTTTTCTGCCCAAGATGTCCTAGTTTGCTCACAGCAATTGCTCCAATCATGGCATTAATAACAACACAACTTTAGTCTTTGCTATAGTTTATTAAAGTCCAAAAATCAACTAAATTCATTCTCACATCAAAAGAAAAATATTGTTTACTATATTATGCTCGACTCAATCAAATATGATACCAATCAGCTATTATAAGAAATCTCTTCATGTGACTTATAATAGCTCGAATAAAAAAATGAAAACCCCATAGATAATCATTAAAGATGATTCTATGACCAATGCCTCAGCTCATATCTTTCTATCTGTCCATGTATAATACCCTAGACTATGTGGCAATCATAATCCATCCCTTTGATAATAAAATTGCTGACTATTAAAGAATCAATCCAAATGAGAACAGGGTTTCACAAGAGACATGGCACCAGAGAAATGGCAAAGTAATCTGATACAACAACCAAAATCCATCTCAGTTGCTAAAGAAGACACACAACTAGCTTAAGCACGTCAAGCAGCTACCAAAACAAGTACGAATGATAGCTCTTGTTCTAGTGATAGTATACATACTTCAACTTGGAGTACATCAACTATTTCAATTGATATGGCAGTGATATCCTTGTTGATTGGTAACTTCATAGTCTTCAATTCCTTCTGGACTAGTAGCTGTTCAAGCTGGAAACACATAGCATTCCCTAACTTTGAATTGACTACATCAGCATTTCAGCAGTATGGGAATGTTGAGAAAGGTATCTTTTGAATAGTAATGTACTATGGGGTGATTTTCTTTGATTGGCGTTGATTTAATGACATGTTTGATATCAATTTTGTTTCTAGTCAGAGCTATGATAGTGAGGCGTGCTAGCTATTTGGTTTGGTTTTTTGTCATGTCAAAGTTCATTTCCACATTGATTTGATGTTTGACATAAAGGCCTAATTATTGGATGCTCTTGTTGACTGCCTGGATTCAGAACCGGAAGCATGCAGGGTTTATTGCATAGGGAAGCTCTTAGGAAGTGTTACAGCTCCTTGTGGATGTACATGGATGCACATCCAACGCATCCATATGGAGTTGTAATGGTCCCTGTGAGATAACTTGGACTAAAAGTATCATTTCATATTAAATGTACCTTAAATCATAGATATTCCTTGCACAGACTGTTTGCAGATGGTGTGGAATTGGGAATTGGGAATGCATTATAAAATGACCCTCCTTGTGATTCCCATAAAATGGATGAAGCAAATTCATCATAGTTTGGATCATTATAGAACTTGATTGCACAATGCACACAGGTGTAACATTATATGTAGAAAATGAATATCTCGAAGATGTTGTGGATTAAATGCAATACAAAATGTCCCAAAACTCCACTCTCATTTAAATTCATGATGCAAAATTTAGTAAGTACTATCAACCTTGAAAAATACAGTAAAGCCCTCTTTAAGAAGAGAAAATTAAATGGCAATGCTTCAAATAACACATGTTGATCTATATATTTCCATTTCAGTGTCCATCATTTTGAAAAACTAGAACCTTAAGTGTGTTCGAAAAGATAAAACCACTAATCAAATGGAACACGTTAATGGAGAATCTTGTAAAGTTTCACAATGCATCCAACCCAATATTTAAGAAGTTTCTATAATGTTTTTTTTTAATAATTTGAAGTTTTTATTCAAAGTAGAAAACCTTGTACTAGAAACTAAATAATTAAACAACTGAAGCCGTTGAAACCAATTCATCTAATCTCAAAATTCAGCACAAATTAAGATAGAAATTTTGCTCACACCCTCTACTTCAGCGAAAGCTTGTCTCAAAAGCATTCAACATTTATCTCTTAAACCTTGACTAAAAGACTCAAAGGAAGCATGGCTATTTACTTATAGACAAAATCTAAGACATAAACTTGCAGGATTTAGATAAGTATGATTCACACCAACTAATAAATCAAACTAGAATGAAACTGTACAATACAATGGACACAAGTTTGTTCTCCTAAAATTATGCATTTTCATTCAAATCACAAGACTATTGTTGTCAACATATCCAATAGTGAGTTACAATTACATGAAGAGAAAAGGACTCAATAAAAGCTCTAGATGAAAACCTTCAAGAGATCTAGATACATGAAGAAGAACTAAGTCCAAAATGAGTTGAAAAACTCAATAACTACAAACTACCCACAACCTCCTAGGGTAAGATGCAAGAAAATAGCTCCCAAAATAGGACACCCCACTCTCTAAAATGATGTCTAAAACATAAAAAAGTCCCTCCAAGTCATTGAAACATTTATGACTCCCTAAAACCACCCCAAGAAGTGCTCCAACTACTCATAAATAACCTCTAGACTCTATGGAAAAGTCAAATTCAACTTCCCTATATTCTCTCTTAATGTCTCCAAATTGGTTAGATTCCAAGAAGTCTTTGAGCTCATGAATACATCTTTTCCATTTAAGAAAATGCATCATTGTTATGTTTCCTTAAAATACTTTAACAACTATCAATTGATAAATATAACATTTATCAAAATTAGTAACTGTTAAATTACAATATTTGATTTTAAAAGGAAAAAAAAATAATGCTTTATTATTATCTTTATTTAATAATATAGTAATATATTATTAATGTATTTCACTATACTATTAATAAAGACATATGAAAGTGAAAAAAATCCCACAAAGATATAAAAAGATGCATAAAGTAGTGTGATGCATACTAGAGGATGATAACATCAATGCCCTCTAGTGAAATGTCTCTCCATCCTCAACTAGCTCTTAAACCATTTGAGAAAAAAAGAATGAAGTTTATTATAGCTTGATTGACCCAAAATCCTAAAGACCAAGGTTTAGAATGACATAAAATCCTCAAAATCAAGAGCATTATTCACATTCCATACACAACGATATAGAAATACATCTCAACTAATATGAAAAATGCTAGAAGATGAAGTCATTAGTGATCTCTAGAGTATTGGATACATGTCTGGGTTTTGTGGAGCTTTGAATTCCTGGGGATTATAATATGTAAATCTATTTCTCTAGGGGATTATAATTTGTCTGGGTTTTGTGGAGCTTTGAATTTGTGCACTTGTTTGCCAAATCAGTATATATGTGTGCAGTCTCAATTATTTTTAATTCAATCTACAATAATTATTATCTTTATAACTTTGCACTACATCAAAGCTCATCATAAACATCTTAACCAACTCCATAAACATTACAAAAAATAACAAATGACTCTATCGGTGCTCACCACTGACTTGCAAAATATAGCAAGTATAGAATGGACATAGGGGAGAATGTATCTAGCATATCCCCTCAAGATTCATGGCATGGTCTAATAGTTTCATGTGAGATCCTTAGCTGGGATGGTATCAGTTTCCTTATAAGGTTCACCTTTTGGGATAGATCCCCAGCTCAACTATAAGTAAGAGTCTATTTGAGATAGTTTATGGATATCATGCTAGAGACAATGTGGAGCTCATAGATATAGAAGAAATAGAAAAAATCAGTGCTTTGGGTGAAACACTTACAAATAACATAAAATAGATCTGTGACTCCAACTAAAGAATGCCTAGAAGATTAAGTTTAGATAAGATAGATGTCCTACCACAAGCATCATGGAATGGTGGAATATAAATGTTAAGGGAAAGGTGAGTGTTGAAATCATTTCAGGTCATTTTTTTCTAATTGGGTGTATTGATACTCTCCTATAACAGGAAATCCTTCATTGAAATCCACTTTTTCATGAGGCCACTAGTTTTCATTGTATAGATTGGAGCTTTAATTTTAACCCAATGACTTATCAAGGAAACCCAATGTGGGTTAGACTTAGCAGCCTCCCAACCAAGTATTTGAATATTGGCTCAAGAAACTCTACAATATAATCTGCTAATTTGCTTTTGTAAGTCCCATTTTTCAAAGCAATTGTCTAGAGTTATAAAAAGACTTTAGAGGCAAACTAATGTTGTTGCTAAATATGGATTGGGATTTCTAGTTTATCATCCTTATAAATTCCCTCAAGCATTAGGATATAAATTAGTACCATTGCATGCCAAGTAAAAATACCATGGTATTACAACTGAATTGAGGCTATTTCCTTCTAAGTAAAATTTGAGAAATCATTACTAGGTTCTAACCCAATTCTACTTAATGAAATTCTTCCTTTATATCTAATATGCAAGAAGATGGAAATTGATATGTGCATGAGAAATACTATTTTGCAAGAACTACTGGAAGAAAAATGGCAGGCAAATTTCTGTATTGAAAATAAAATATACTTACCATCTTATGGGCATAAAAGTTGCAAATGCTCAAATACAAACAATTCAAAGATCTCAAAATCAAAACATAATTTCTAGCAACTATATTTTTATAAAGGAAACAAGATACACAGTAACCCTTTAGAATGATGTTTAACCATATGTAAACAATAATTTAGATTATGAATCATTTTAAAACACAAGGAGGAATTCTAGTCCCTACTTAACATGCATATATATATATTAAATAGCCAAGATTTAGATCATATTTAAAAATCACAAAAAAATCATATCACACTATTAAGCAAAGTATTCTAGGGTTGTATTCACTTGGAAGGGCATAAAGAGCTTGTCACTGAATTGGTTGTTCATGTGAACAATCCATCAGTTGTTTTTCAACAAATTTTGGTCATTTCCTTTGTCTAAAAAAGGAGGTGCTTTAAGCTACAATGACTTCTACTCTTGTATATTTAAGCTACAGATTTTATGATAATGTGTACACTTATGACAAGGAATATCTATCTATTTATTAGCAGATTTATAAGTAAAGTTAAAAGATGATAGCAAACTTATACGATGAATAAGAGTAGTTTACAATAGATATTGTATTGGGGAAATCGAAGAAAATATTTGTTTGGCAGAGATAATGAATAGGGTAGAAGAATATTAAGCAGTTGAGATAACCATCAAATAGAAGTATCATCGACAACTAGAAGAAGATACAAATACTTAGGAGCTACTTAGACTTGTCTAATTAAATGATTAAGTGTTTAAGACATGTCTTTTCTTTTTCAGTTACTGGTAAGGTTTGGGAACTAACTAGGCTTTACTGCATGGAACAATATCATGTTTTGGATGCTTGAGACAATGATACATTGTATCTAATGGCTATAACATGCAGACCCTATTTTTTTGTGATTTGATTGTCTTAATTTTTTTATCTAGTGGGCTTCTAAATAAAAATTTCTAAAGAGGTTGATTAATGAAAAAATGACATGTACCAAAATTACAAGGTTATATTCATGTTCCTACTCTGATGCCACTCAAGAAAAAAATAGTTACAACACAAATTGATATATTTGAATTATACTTCATGATTGGAATAGAAGGTTTTTCTTGAGATGCTATACTTTGTTATGTTATGTTGAACTTCAATGTATGGACTCCCATGTTCAAGGTATGGATGCATCTAGTCCCAATGGTATAGCATTCAATTATCTTAAGCATTTTCTTTAACAATTTTTTTGTCAAAGAATAATATATGTGTGCTGATTCCATTTCTAGACAGATGGATTGCTAATGAATTTTCATGTGCTTAATTTCATCAATAGATGATGTATGGGTTGAAGAAGCTCGTAATGAGTGGAATGGTTACTTCTTGTCATAGAATATAGCAGTTGCATACTTTCTTGGACTCCATATTTTAAAATGGCATGAGAACTTACACTTGTACAAGGTTCAAAGTTGAAATAGATGTTTTCTAAGATGTGGATAACCCTTATTTGGTAAGGGGCAGCCATATTAGTTTAGTTAAGTCAGCTAAGCTTAAGAAACTCTTAGGCTGCAGGTTATTATATCTTAGTTTTGCTAAGTTGTGTACTATATTTTGGGTCTTATATCATCTTTTAATAAATATTTATGTCATTGTGTTGAGCTAATTACTAGGAGGATGCCTTTTTGAAGTGTTTGGTGACTGCTTGTTCCTTTCTTGCTAAAATCTTGTGTATTGAATACACACTTACACTTTTCTATGGCAATGACTATTAGATTACTGTGTAAAATATTTCACATATATTTACCAACATTATTGCCAAATAGTTGATAGGAAAGTTTAGCTACATTACTCTGGTTATAATGCATCGCTATTTAATTCAAAACTAGAAAAATGTATGTCTTGGAGTCTTCTTCATCTATAGTTGTTTTTCAAATTGTCATTGGCAAGCTAACAAATATGATACCAAGTTACCTAAGGTATATGCTCAATGTTCTGACATAGAACCAAGAGATCCGATACATATTTTAGTGGGAAATATTTGACCTTTTCTATCATGTAACCATTTTAAATTGTGGCAAGCTATAGTATATATGTCATGTTCCCATTGCAAAATTGTCTTGGGGGAAAACTTACATTCTTATAATACTGTGAAAGTACACTGACAAAATGTAAATAGATAAAGCCAATCAAAGATAACTTCAATCTAAGTGCAGATGTCTTGTAGTTGCAATTATATTCCAAGACTCACTCACCTAGATTACAGGGTAGATAATATGACAAGTGTTTATTGGAATCTCACATTACACAAGTCTTAATTCTCTCAAGGTTTTTGTTGGATAGTTCGATAAATTTGATTAGATTAGTATGGCATGTAGTTCTTAAATATTGCTAAATGCTCTAGACAGTCAAATGATTTCATAATTGCCATGGCAGTTTTTGCATAGTCGTAAACAAGAAAAGCCAAAAAGTCATTTGCTATGACTTATTTTATTTACTTTAATATCTTTCATGCACAATTTTTTAATTGTTGTTGAATTGTAGCTATTGGGGTTGATGCATGCTTACACATCAATCTCCCATGTATTCCAACTAATAGTGCATAATCTCTAATCATAATTCTAATCTTACAAAATAGGCTCCAAAAAACTAAACATAACTTGGAATAAACAACATAGAAGCAGTTCAAACCATCCATACACATTTGAAAAAGCTTCTCCTCCTACTACTTAGCATTTAACATGTCAAGGAGTAGAACTCATGGCATCTAGTTTATATAATATGTGTATCACAAGCAACTGTCATCGAATATTGCATCAAACCCTAGCTGTGAAGAAAAGAGGAAATTCCTAGAAGGGAAAAAGATATGCTTTGCGACTACTGTGTCAATGCAAGGAAGCACAAGAAATTATTAAAAAGGCTTATAAAAAACAATTGTAAACTAAAATGTGAATTATTTGAAATTATCACAAGAAATTATGAATGCAGTGGCGACTTTCAAATAGGTGCACATCTACAAATTGATGGCAAATGTACAAAATAGTAGCAATGATAGTTTCAATTTCAAGATGTTGGAGCGAGGAATGGCATATAAGTGGCCTATTCTTTTCCTCTTTTGCAAAATCCTCCATACATACTATATAAATATAAATTTACTTTTACACAGTGGGATAAATGAAGAGCATTATAAATATCCATGAAACCCACATGGATATAGGTGTGATGCCATTGCCATTAATTTTGATAGCAACTTGTTCCTAATAACGATGCCCAGCTATAGGTTGAATAATAGCATTATTTCTTGCCAAAGGTCAAGATAACTTATTCATTGAAAAAAGTGTAAGAGCAATCAATGCCAAACTTGTGTAAATCTGAGAGAAAGATGAAAAACATGTCTTGTTTTGTATTTATTGAGATGACCCATATATAGTACTCTGTAGAATGAATGAGTATGATAGCAAACAACAACAATCAAATACGAGTTGAGGAAGGCATATGGAAAAAGATAGCCACACTTGGGAGCACATTAAATCAAACACACACCCATTGTGATGACCTGCAACATTTACACTAACACATTCTCTAGATAGTGATTCCTCATCGAAGAGAAATATAAGCATCTTGTAAGGCTCATCCCTCCATGGTATAAATCCCATGAGCTATTTGTTGTTTAGGGAGGTTAAAGGCTGAGATTTTACTTAAAGACAGACAAAATTTTGCTTAAAGAGAGATCAAAAAAAAGGAAAAACTTCAATGATCCTCATCGGTGATCAATATAATTCAAGCATCTACAGCTCATTAGGAAAATCCCTCTATGGCATAAGACCACAAGCCCTTTGTTAGGGAAGGCCTACTAGTGACTGAAATCTTTCTTAAAAATAGAATAAAGATAGATTAAAAGAGAGAGGAAACATTTAGTTTTTTAAATCATAGCAACTCCCCTCCTCCTAATAATAATCTAAATTAGTCAAATCTCATCAAATTAATAATAAAATTTAGCTATAATTGATTGAATAAAAAACAAAGGTGTAAAACTGAATGGACTACCTAACCTTCCACAAGAAGCTTTGTTGTCAAGACTAGAGAAACGTTTATGACTACAATATATATCTATTGAATAGACCAAACTACAAATTTCAATCCTAGGAGAAGGATGAATCATACTTGTGAAAGCCCTTCATTAGGGAAGGGCTACTAGTGATTGAAATCTTTCTTAAATATGAGATTAAAAGAGAGAGGAAACATTTAGTTTTTTACATCATAGCAAAAGACAATTCTCCAACATTCCTCACAAAGTAGAGTTATACCCCTTCCTTAGATAATAATCTAAATCAATCATATCATCAAATTAAAACTAAAAATTAGTCATCCATGATTGAATAAAAATAGGTGTAAAATTGAATGGACTATCTGACCTCCCATAAGAAGCTTTGTAGTCAAGACCAAAGAAAATTTTACAACTACAATATATTTCTGTTGAACAGACCAAACTATAGAGTTTCAAGCCTAAGAGAAAGACAAATCATACCTATGAAATTGGGAAAGATGGGACTCAGATTGGAAGCATCTAATCTGCTGATTCTGGTTGACATTTCACGCCACTCCTCTCACCGCTCACTCCCTTTCATCTGCAAACTCTAGTCAAAGCCCCTTTACATTTCTCTTCACACATGAAATATAGCATTTTTTTAATTTTAAGCTAATGAAGCTCATATTGGTCAAAATTTTGACCAACATGGGCATGGATTAAAAAAATTATATGTTTTTCCTTGCATATTCTGACCTATTTGACCCCATTTTAATAGATGGTCAAAAATTTTGGTCTAAAAATGGGATCAAATGTAATAGTGTAAGCTAGCACAATTTTTTCAACTCCATCAATAGTTTCCTTTTTGTAAACTTTATTGACATGATTTTCTATGGTCTCAAGTTTAAGCTACAAATACTTCTCCTTCTTTGTTATCTTTATGCAAATCTTACATTTGCATTCTACAAGAGGCTCCCCATTTATTAGATTGGTGACCAGTTCTATCAACCGATACTTTTCCACCTATTCTAATTGAAAAATCTTTTTGGACAAATCCCAGTAAGATTGATCTTTTCTTTATTCAAATTTTCTTTCCCCTTTTGTATATGAACATGATTTATGGAATCACTTTTATTTATCTCACACAACTCCAAGTCTATAATATCATTTTGTGACTCCCTACTTAGGGGATGTACCTCCAAATCATGTTCAAGTTCATCCTTGACTAAGATGTTAGGTTCACCAACTTGAACTTCCTCAATATGGTCTCTAACTTGTGATGAATCTCCTTTTTCAATATGCATTGAAGATCTAATTTGTGAATTATCTTGTAGGTTGAAAACATTTCCACCACCAAAATATGTGGATATGGTTCTGCATTTTGGTAATGGTGGAATCTCTTGGCTTTTAAGAATCCTACTAGAACCCCTGTTAACCCTCTTGTTTGACATTAAAAACTAATAAAGGGTACAAAAACCAAATCAAGTTTCAACTTGTTGAATAAAATACTCAAAGACTAATGAGTTGAAGACTATGATAGTAGACTACTTAGACTACATATGATAACAATAAGATGATTCATTCTCATAAAAAAGGTACAACAGTAATACCCAATATCATTTGCAAACCTACCTTAGCATGTGAGATGTCTAGTGGATAGTAAAAAATAACCAATACTAGTACACATTAAAAATAAATATAAAATAACTTACCTTTTATGAAAACCACGGTCCATGAGTCAATGGACAATGCACTCAACACTCCAAAACTTCAACAGTAATAGGAAATGTCAGTCTCTACTTCCAAACTAGAAAAGAGTGAATTATGTGGAATGAATTTATATATACCACCAATCTAGGTTAGTGAATTACACAGGATTAAAAAGTGGGAATGTCAAATGTAGGTGAAACACACCTTCCTATGTAGACCCACAATAGGAAACATATGTTTAAATGGGGCTAGTGGTCAACACATGTTAGGAAAATGGTAGGAAATCCCCAACCCAAGGGAAAATTAGTTGGTTTTAGTAATAGCAAAGAAAATTTTCCAATAAGAAATAATGTGAAAATGATGATAATTTTTTTAAAATAAATGTATCACCAAAATGTATATTACAGTGGCTATTGGACTGATATTTTTGACCAATCACGTGAAAACTAATGAGCAAATAAATGGGCATTGGACCTTGATGAGGGCACAATCCAAGACCAAAATGAACATAATAGGAAAAGGGAAATATTATTATTAGGAATGATCTACTATTACATTAGGTACACTAAAAATAGACTCAAAGACATGCCCTATGGGCTTAGAATGTTGTTTGTATTTGGAGAAAATCCTCCTCATACTACCCTCTCCCAAACTCCACCAAAAACTACCATTACAATGCCAAAAATGTCCTTAAGTACCCAAATTAGGTTTAGTCTTAGGAATACATCCTAGAATATGCCATTTGGCATCCACTTCCAAAATAGAAGGTTCTAGAAATCATGTCAGAAGTCAGTATAAAATTGGAAGAATCGAGAAATGGTAGTCCAAATTTCAGGAGGCATAACTTTTGATCCGAGACTCTGATTGACAAACTATTTACATTTTTAGAAAGATCTCCAAGTTCTCTATATCCCTACGAAGGAGCTAGCTTATCCCCAATTTTTGGTCCCATATGAGACCATTTAGTGCCTCAAATTTGACTTTATAGTGCTCTTAAGAGGTCTCCAAGAAACTTAAAACTATGATAACTTTCAAATCGTAAAGCCTCTTGACCTGATTCTTTTTCTAGACTACTTTAAATTATTATTATAATCATCCCTCCAACTTACACCATCTAATTCATTATAATTATGGCTCAATTATAAAATAACCTATTTCCTACATTGACACATATCATAAGGTGCTCAAAAACTCTAACCAAGAAAACCAATAATGGAACTATAAGAGTTGGAATCTTTATTTGACCTAAATGGGTATCTAAAAATGAAAACACTTTAAACAAAAACTAACACTAAGAATATTTTTGGGTGATATAGGATTGCCCTTATACCACTGGATGCTCCTATATTAGACCCAAATCATATAAATATCTGGTGACTCAGCTGACCTACATTACATGTGTTGTTCGCCAAATGATGATTGATAGATGAGACAAGATCACCAAATGGTGAAGATTCAGTACTAAAGTAATCTCTACTCCAATCTTTCAATGTTTACATTCCCCTCTTTAAAAGGGATCTATGTTTTGGTTATTCTTGGTACTCATAGGCACCACATATTTATTCAACTTGAAAATGGCTGCATTGAATGTAAGAGATTAGGAAGGCGAATTCATCTTTTAATTTTGTGGCCTAAGACTACCATGCTCGTGGTGAATCAACACAATACCTTCCTAGGATGTTTGTAGTAAACACTTGAGGCCTCTGCAATTATATTGCCCTAATATTTTCAAACATGCCCCCTCTATCTTTCCAACATGCTTCTTCCTCATACTAAAAAACCCTACAACCACTAAAATACAAGCTAGAAATTATCTTTGGAAACAAAATGCCAATGCCATCTTAAGATTGGGACCGACATTCAAAAATAGATACTCTCAACTTTAAATATAATCATGATAAGGGTAACATTATTGGTAAATATCTCTAGATATTTTTCCTTACCAATGGGTTCATATATCGATTGTATAGGAGGAGAAATATATCAATATGGAATTTATTACACTAGACAAAAGTCCAAGTTTATCAACTCTCTAGTCGAATTCTAGTAATGATTGGTTTCAAAAGTCAAAACACCATCCAAATTACATTCAAAACAATCACCCTCATGTTTCAAAAAATGCCCATTTACCACTTCCCTTTAAACTATTGTCAAAATAATGTCTATCATTTTGTCACTTTTTTGAAGTTCTTTTCTCAACCATAGAATTCTTAAATTATTATTTTCGTACCTCTTTTCAATTCATAATAGATGTAGGTCCAAATTTTGAAATGTTTGAAAATATAGAGGATGAAAATAAAACTTGGTAATCTACTACAATTGGTTCTTTTTATCATCTAATTGAAAAATAAACCTCATATTTACAATAGCACTCCATTTCGTTATACTTGCAACATATGCTCCTGAACATAATGAAAAAGTAAAGCATCTGATGGCACATGTAAGACCATAGAATGGCCTAGCTAAAAGAAATTTAACTCGATCACCTAAACTATCAAACTAATCCATTGATTTGCTTTCACTAATTAGATTCAAATTTGATCATTGTTTGAATATTTTTAAACCCATTTTCACCTTTCACAAAAACTATCATCTTTGTGCACAGAGGTCTCTAAATTGGCTTTAAATTTTGAGAAAATCAAACAATCAGGCCTTGAAATTTTTCAGTCATGTCCATGATCTAAATACTCTCATTCTGAGAATTTTCACTTCATGATGCAATTCAAGTCAAAAGATATTGATCATTAAAAGTTTCCCTATTCAATTTGATCCTACAAATAACATGTTAGAAACAAGAAATTATGTTTGTTTTTGGCTTTGAGAATAGGTCAAATGATCATTTGGGGAAATCAAATTTGGAACATTAGTAGAATTTCATATAAAATGTGTAAATGTGCAATTTGGGTTCATACAAAATAATTGGGCACATTTGGCAAGCATGGAAAGTTAGCTTCCATAAATTGTAAAACTAAGAATCATGGCAAAACAATTATTCTTATAAACAAAATGAACCTAGAAAATATGCATATGGATTCATCAAGATTTGAAAATTGGCATACTAAAAGTATTTTTAGAGTAAATTATAGTGGTGAAATCCATTTGGCCTCATCTATCATAGATTCAAAATTATAACATCTCGAATAGGCCTCCTAATCAATTTGCATATTTGGTTACCAATAAAACTTTAGAAATTGTATTTGGAATTGTGTTTGAAAACTAGTCAAGTGTATTGATCATAAGCTGAAAATTAGAACATGACATGTCTCTAACCCCTAAAATGCAATAGAAAAATAAATTTCTCGATATGGTCAACTAGGTCAATGTTATACTCAATCAAAGTGGGCTACTAGCTAACTATCATAAAGGACAACTAGGAAGTTTTAAGTTTTTACAAATGGAAATATCTTGGAAACCTCATCAAACAGACTCATCAAACCTTGAAATTGAAAAAATAGGATGTCATTTATGACTACACACAACAGTATGACCATTTCTCCAAAATACTTTACAGGTCACAAAATATTCACTCCCAAACAAGTCGACCTTCCCAAAATTCTGAACAATTTGCATCAACATGACAATAGTAAACAACCAACTTTGGAGAACTCAAAATCCTATCAATGTTGATCAAATAAGTAAGATTGACAAATGAGTGTCAACACACTTAACCATATTCACTATACATGCCAAGTATACAATGGAAGCCGAGCCAAAACTCTAACACATGCCGAGTTACAGATAGTGTCGAGTGGATCAGAAGACAGTATGTGTCAAGAAAAGTAGAAGTTAATAGGTGTCAAGTAAAGAAGAAGTCAATAGGTGCCAAGTAACATAGGAATTCATTAGGTGCCAAGTAACACAGGAATTCATTAGGTGCTGAGTAACATAGGAATTCTATAGGAGCCGAGTAATGCAGGAAACACATTGGATGCCGAGTAATCCAGAATAGATGGTGTTGAGCATCAGTATTACTTCATGTGCTGAGCAACGCAAGATTAGCATAACCGTTTGTGCCAATACAAACCATGATGAGAACCAGTTATGCATGACTCATGATAGGATAAAAGGATAAGATCAAATCCTCCCAACCACCTATGCAATCCTCATGTAGCCAATCAGAAAATTGGAGATTGCATGCAGCCAATAGGTGAATTTCAAGGGTTTGAGTGGGAACATTTGAATCAAGGATGCATAATGAACCACTAATCTTTATAAGGGAGTCTTGATGCCATTGAAAAACATAGAGAGAGGAGTCATGAGAAGAAGGAAAAGTAGAGCCTATTATTAAGGTCATTGTAGAACATTGGTGTCAAAGATTTAGTGGAAAGGATGGCATTTACACATCTAGTTGATCAGAATAGAACAAGGAACACAATCAGTAAATTAGATCTAGCAGAGATTAGTGATAGAAGAGAAGATCAAGTACCTGAGATCAGCATCAGAGATTGCATTAGATCAAGTGTATTATTCTAATACTCTCTCACAATTGTAATAGGAATTTGGAAATCCTATTGGGTTAGGTGGGTTCGATAGCCTTATGTAAATCCTTTAATAGGGTGGCATTCTAAGTTGAATGTTCTTAAGTCCTCTAACAGGGAACACTCCTAATAGGGTGTAGAAATCCTTTAATAGAGTCACATTTAATAGTGTGTTGTAGCCTTTAATAGGGCAGGCCTTTAACAGGGCAAACCATCAGAAGTGGTTGAAATCAGTTGCTACAATAATTTTGTGGGTATCATCCCCACCCCAGTTTTACCTTCTTATTCCTGGAGGGTTTTTGGGTCACCAAAATCTCAAGTGTTATGTGGTGATGCATGTTTGTTTCTCAGGATTGTTTAATGTTTATATGCATGCATGTTAATTTTAGTTATATTTTATTAACGATTTAAAATATGTAAAAAGGTCAGTACTTCTGATTCACCCCCCCCCCCCTTAGAAGCACTATTCCCATTAAGACATTCCAACAATCAAAACATATCAAAATAACTCAAAATATAAAACATAGGTTCTATAATATTCATACTATGCATTTCCAAAGTGGTAGGTCATGAAACTTTATCGAGTGCAAGATATTCAAATGCAAACTTTCTCAGTTACCTTTGTTTGACACACAGAATGAAAATACAGATTTCTCTAATGCTCAAAATGGAACTTTAAAAAATTATTTAAAGTAGAAAGTTATCATCATGAAATGCATACAAATAGTAAATGAAAGGTGATAAGAACTTGAAACACATCATAAGCCTCAAAATAACAGTCGAGTGCATATACATGGAAATCATTTATAGGGGCTCAATGAGACTTAATTTTCATAATTGTACTCAAAATCAATGTTCCAATTTTGAGTCCCTATAGATAGTATGGAGGAGCTTGCATCTGACCTATAGGGTCAAATTATTATACATAAATAATTAAAAGACTAATTTAAGTCTTTTTTGAATAGTGTAGGTGATCAATACAAGTTCATCTGACAAAATATGATAGGTACATACCCTTATGTATATAACTTTTTCTTATCTTTGGCATTATTGAAAAAAAAGGGAGAGAGATAGATAAGATAATAAAATAAATAAAATGAAAAGAATTTTGAAAATGTATCATCTAATGGATATACTATAATATGAATACCAACAATGTACAAAGAGCACCTATTTGGAAGTTTTTTTCTATGAATGCCAAAGGGGGAGACTCTTGATTGCATTATCATACCATGAGATTTGATGATGATTTTTATGCCATGTTGTCATTGATTGCAAACTACTATATCGAAAGAGTTATTATTAATAACTTAGACAAATAGCTAAAGAGGTAAAGACAACAAGCGAGTAGTATATGCTATCGATAAATAGGAAATTAGGCAATCGTGTAAAATTAATGTTATAAAAAGAATATAGTACTATTGGTGAAAATTATATTTTAAGACCTAATTGGTACAAATAACAAGTTAAGTTGAATAGGTACTATTAATTGGCTAATAGCATAACATAACAAGTTCTTGAAAGTAATTGAAGAAATCATGTTACAATTAGATTCATCAAACATGGAAAAATGATGAATTTATCTATATAGAGAATTATAAATATTGATAATTTTATGGAAATTGGTAATAATATCTATGTACATATTTTGAGGAAAGTTGGACAGAAAAAAAAAAAAAAAAAGTCCATTTGATGCAGGAGCATCCTAGGCTTTCTTGCAATCCTGCATGTTTGGAGGGATTTTGGTTAAGTGTTGAAGAGAATTGAGCTTGGATTTTGGTGGAGCTATGTATTCATGGTTAAGGATGTGTTAGAGACACATTGGAGAAACTTTTTTCATGATTTTTTAGAGATTGGTAGGATTGAGTTGAAGTTTGAACAGTTCTTAGCTTGCTGGTAGAACTATGTTTTCTAGTTTTTGGGTGCCTGTTGTAGAGCATGCAACTAATTATCCTTAATGAATGAGAAGCTTTAGAATTTAGGGATTTAATTTTTCCTATATTAATTCCTTGTATCAATTTCACAAGTTCTAATTATTTATATTTTTTGAGATATGGCAATTCTCCTATAGTATCGATTTCTAGTAGTTTTGCACGACAGTCTATTGTAGGTTACTTTCAGAGTGGATGCACACCTTTCCTTGAGGAATCAGCCTTTTCACAGAACATTTTTTGTAGAGGACCTAGATATATATCTATTATTAAGAGAACAAGTTCTAATTAGATTGGAGCTACGAGATATCACAATTTTACTTGGATATCAATTTTGGGGCATTTAATTGTTGTTGTAGGCCGACTTGTGGCATTTAATTTAAGTATTTGTATTCAATTTGTTTTTTGGGATGACTTGTGGCTTAGATTATTATAATTAGGGATATTTTGGAGTCTTTTATTCATTGGATTTGATATGGAATGAAGGAAAGATGTGAATTTGAAGAGCAGAGCTAGGGTTGCAGCTAGAAAACAAGGAGATTGCCTAGTAGGCTTGCAAGCACAAGTTTAGATTTCCTTGGTGGTTTTCTTCCAGATTGTTGTTATGTTATATATCTAGACTAGCTGATATTGTTTGTAAGTTGGATCTTGTTGGATCTTGTAGAACTGATTTTGTAATTGATATTTGTATTAGCCCTAACCCATAAGGCCTTGCAGTCAAGCATATTACATGTAATCAATTATGTTTTATGAAAAAATTGATGTAATTTGGTATCATATCTTCCATTATTATTTCTTGTTTTTGTGTTTCCACTATGTGGTTATTTTTTTTGGGATATGCCATCTCCTTTGGGTACCCTCCTTCTTTGTACTACATCAGGTGGTATTAGAGAAAACGTTGTTCTTGAGTGTGTAGAAAAATTGCCAAAGTTGAGGTAGTTTGCACCATGATTTGCAAAGGAGGCTAAGTTGAGGTTGATTGATCTTATGGATTGGTAAATTTGTTTCTTAGTGTTTGTTACAATTTTGGAAGATTTCTCCAAGAAGATTCAACCCTAGAAAAATTACTAATCTTGTTGATACTATAGAAGAATGGATCTTAGAGAAGATGAAAGTGGAATTCAAATCTGAGATTGCATCGATGAAGAGTGACATGATTGCTGAAAATAATTAGTTCTTTATTTAGTGTACCTAGACATGTGGGTACAAAAGATGGTTATGAGGAAACTGCTAAAGACTTTGAAGCTAATAGATCTAGTGGTGAAGCCAAAACTAATCATATGCAGAGATATATGGGAAATAGGATTGCTAAACTTGGATCTTAGTTGAAGCTAAAGCATAAGATGGAGGTTTCTAATTTTTCAGGTACTTTGAACCTTAAAGACCTAATTAATTGGATTGGTGAATTGGAAGAATACTTTGAGCTAGAGGATATTGAGGATCCACTCAGAGTAAGATTGGCACAAACTAAGTTGAAGGGACATGATGCTCTTTGGTGGAAAGAACTACAAAGTTATAGAGAAGAGGAAAGTGAAATGAAGATCAATAGAAGGAAATTGATGGTGACTAAGTTGAAGACTAAGTTCATTCCTACTGACTATGAACTTGAGTTATTTAAAAGGTTGTAGAATCTAAAGCAAAAGGATATGACTGTGAAAAATTATACAGAGGAGTTCTACAAGTTGACTATTCAGTCTAGGCATAGAGAATTATCAAAGGAGAAGGTAGCATGGTACATTAATGATTTGAGATTCAATATTCAAGATGAGGTTAATATGCTAAATATTTTTTCAGTTGAGGATGCTTATTAGTATGCTTTGAGAGTAGAGGAGAAGCTAAAGAGAAAGAATCAAGGTAGTTCCCAAGGGAAAGAGAAGCAAGATAGTTTAGCACAAGCTAAAGCAAGGGTGGAAGGTGAACCAAAACCTATTGAATAGAAAAGAAGGGAAGATGGAGGTGGTTTTAGAGGTAATTATTTCTAGTATGATCAAGAAGGGCATAGATCTTTTGAATTTCCAATTGGTATGACAATTATTATTGTGAATGAGGATGAAGTCCAGAATAGTCAGCCTAAGCAAGGAGAAATTTTGTTGGCTGATCAAGTACAAATTGGTGAGAGGACATTGGATTCTTGTCAGAGGACTAGTTTTTTCAGGACTTGTTGTAAGTCTAGTGGTAAAGTTTGCAAGGTGATTATGGATGGTGGTAGTATTGATAACCTTGTTTCTGAAGAGATAGTTTAGAAACTCATTTTGATGAGGATGAGCCATCCTTATCCTTATTAGATTGGTTGGTTGCAAGGTAAGCATACTTTGGGGAGCAGTGCCTTGTCAATTTCCAAATTGGGCAGTATAAGGATCAAGTGTTGTGTGATATTGTAAACATGAATAGTTGTCATGTGTTGCTTGGTAGACCTTGGTAGTATGATTGTAGGGCTATGCATGATTGTATCAAGAATGTGTTTACTATTGAGAAAAGTGGTAGGAATTTTTCACTGATTCCTTTGTAGAATGAAGAGCTTGGTAGGAAGAACATAAATATTGGCATTTGAGTTGAGTTGATAGATTTTGAGAAGGTTTGAGATTAGCATGGAAGGAAGACCTACGGAACACCTATGGTGGACATGAAGAAGAACAAGAAAAACAAGGGAAAGAGTGTGCAAGTTGAAGAGTTGGAGGATTTTTATGTGAAGAAATAGTTTGGGATTTATGTGGTGAATCCTAAAATATGTTCTTCTAGTTACTAAAACATCTTTTCAAACCTGGGGTGTCTGATGCAAGAGCATCCTAGGCTTTCCTACAATCTTGCATGTTTGGAGGGAATTTGGTTAAATGTTGAGGAGCATTGAGCTTGGATTTTTGTTGAGCTATTTTTTCATGGTTAGGGATGTGTTGGAGAAACATTAGAGAACCTTTCCTCATGATTTCATAGAGATTGGTTGGATTGAGTTGAAGTTTGAACTATTTTTACCTTGCTGTTGGAACTGCATTTTTTTGGTTTCTAGGTGCTTGTTGTAGAGCATGTAACTAATTATACATTAGGTATTGAATAGGGATAGAGTAATTCCTTGTGTCATTTGTGAAATTTCTAACTCTTTATATTTTCAGAGATATGGCAATTCTCCTACAGTATCAATTTCTTATAGTTTCATGTGACAGTCTACTATAGTTGACTTTCATAGTGGATGCACACTTTTCTTTGAGGAATCATCCTTTTCACACAAAATAATTATTAGAGGACCTAGATATCTGTTGGAAATGATTGAAAAAAATCATGAGGGAGATTGTTGGAAATGACTGAAGAGATTATACATAAAAAGTAATGGAACTGGTAAAGAATGCTCTCAATCATTGTTTTGTCATTGATGTCAAACTTGCTACTTGCAAGAATGAAAATTTCTTTAGTGATCCAAATACTATCAATTGGATGATTGACAAGGAGGAGGCAATCAATAAGATGTAACTAGAGTACCTAGAGAAAGGTTGGAGTTATGATGTTGTAATGAAATAGAAGGATCAGCTAAGCTATTGATGATAAAGTGTATTGATGACATACTCTAAGACATAGAGAATGGGCACACTGAAACATATCAAAGATGTAAGGTTTTAGCTAAGTCCTTAGAGAGAGAGTTGAGCAAGCAAGTCAGTGCCAAACAAAAAATAATTGCCGAGTAAATATCAAGTGCTGAATAGAAAACAAGTGCCAAGTAAATATCAAGTGTCAAGTAGAAAACAAGTGTCAAGTAAACATCAAGTGTTGAGCATGAAACAGGTGCCGAGTAAAGATATAGATGCCAAGCAGGATACAAGTGTTGAGTAACATAGAACAAGCTGAGTACAGTAAACCAATAATGCTGAGTTGCTGCATTATTTTGAAATCAAAGATTCACTAGATCTAAGCCAACAAGGTTGTTACCTAGAAGTTTGTAAACCAAATAGAAGATAAGAGTGATGAGCTGGTGGCACAGAACACCATGCAAAAAGGTTTTTAGCAAATACAACTGGATTCTAGACAAGGTTTCTAGATGAAAAAGAAATATGGGGTAGAAAGATTGTATCCTACCTAATCCATTGAAACCCTAAAATTGGAGAGGGAGAATTGAGCGGGAAAGATATTTCAGATTTCTATTTAAGAAGTCATAAGGTCATGAAGCAGTAGAGTGGTGGTGAGAAAGTATGAAATCATGAGCTGCTGAAGAAAAGTGCTAAGAAGTAAGAGAAAAAAGAATACTCTATTTCGCTAGATGACCATAGATATGATTGCATTGGTTTGATGAGTAAAGAAGACTGAAGGAAACAAAGCTTGAGAGGAAGACAAGCTAACAAAACTGAAGTGATTAAAAACCAAGCAAAGGATTGAACTAAAGTGTGAACTGTAATCAGCAAGTTATGTTGTAAGTTGAATTAGATCAAAGCCATTGTTTTTACTTTCTAGCAATTGTAACAGTTAAGATAAAACCTATGGACTTACGTTGATTTAATAGCCATGTTGTAAATCCTTTAATAGGGTGACATTCCAAGTGAATGCTCCAAATTCCTTTAACCAGGCCCATTCCTAATAGTTTGGTGAAATCCTCTAACAAGGTCACATTTAACAATGTGTTGTAGCCTTTAACAGGGCAGGCTTTTCACAGGGTATACCATCAGAAGTGGTTAAAATCAATTGCACAGTTATTTTGTGGGTATCATCCCCACCCCAGTTTTACCTTCTTATTGGACTGGAGGATTTTTGGGTTATCAAATTCTTAGTTTTATGGTGTGATGCATGTTTAATTTTCTTAGTTGTTTCAATATTTAAATTGCATGCATGATAAGTTCAGTTATGCACCATTAAGGATTTGTAGAGAAAACAGAAAAAGTTTTATTATGGAATTTGGACCTTGAATAACTAATTCACCCCCCCCCCCCTCTCAGTTATTCTAAAGAATTATAACAATTGGTATCAGAGCCTCGACTGTTGATTTAGTTTAAAAGAACATAAGCAGAAAAGATCAAAATGACTAAGAGAGAAGCTCCCAAGCTCAACAAAGACAACTTTGTTTCTTGGCAAAGCTTGATGAAGCTAAATCTTGGATCCATAGGAGATTATGCTCAAAACTCAATTGATACTGAAGATGTTGATCCAACAAGTGCTCCTACTACAAAAGATTTTTTTAAAAAAAGGAGCACAATCAAACAATGCTAGAAATTGCTTCTGCACTCAACTATGTTCAATTTGATGATATCAAAGGATGTGACACTGCATTCAAAATGTGGAAAGCCCTATCTGACATTTATGGAGGAGATCAGAATGTCCAAAGAGAAAAAAGAGAAATTCTCAAAGGAAAGTTTGATGATATGAAAATGGAAGAAAGTGAGAATGTTGTTCAGTATGTTGCTAGAATAAAGGAAGTGGTAAGTACAATAAGATGCTTGAATGGTCAATTAGATGATGATATTGTTAATAGTAAGTTTTTAAGAACCTTGCTCCCTATCTATTCTATTAGAGTATCATCTATACAAGAGCTAAGATGTGTGCCAAGAAACAATCTAAGTTTTGAAGGCATAGTAGGTAGACTCACTGCATTTGAGTTATCTAACTTTGATAACTACAAACCTGAGAATGTTGAATCTGCTTTCAAAGCCAAACTATCATTAAAAGATGTTGATTAGGTAAAATCAAAGAAAGAAAGAAGAAAGATGAAATATGTATCCAGTGATAATAGCACTAATGAGGAAGATGTGGAACAATTGGAAGCACTACTAGCTAGAAGATTTCACAAAGGCAAAGGAAGATTCAAAGATAAGATTCCTATCATTTGTTTTAATTGCAATGAAGTAGGACATAGAAAAAGGAATACAAGGAAGGAAAAAAGTACAAAAATAGGAGAGAAGATGATAAGAAAGATTACAAAGACAAAGGAATCAAGAGACAAACATCAACCCCAAGAACTCCCCCACAAAATGGAATTGCTAAAAGAAGAAATAGATCTGTGATTGACTGGGCCAGAACATTAATGATGGAAAAGACTGTTGCTCTAAAATATTGGAGAGAAGCTGTAGGTGTGCCTATTCATACACTGAACTGAGTACAAGTTAAGAAAGGTACAAATGCAACACCTTTTGAATTATGATATGGTCACTCACCCAATGTAAAGCATTTCAAAGTATTTGGCTACAAATGTTTTATCCTTAAAGATGCCAGAAATGAAAAATTTGATGCAAAAAGTGATGAAGGCATATTCCTTGGTTACTCCACTAGAAGTAAAGTGTACAAGTGTTTAAATACTAACACTGACAAAATTGTGGAAAGTGCAAATGTAAACTTTGATGAGCATGCAGATGTCCAAGTTGAAATACCAAAGAAAATGGATGACTATAGAACCTTCGTGTATTCTTATGAAGGAATTCCCATTGACAAAGATACCATCAATCAAACTGGGATTCAACAACAAGTTTTAGTTTCAGCCAACTCACAACCAGTTAATGTCGAGTTGCATTCGGAAGCCGAGTTACAGAATGAGGAAAATGTTCATTCTAACTCTGAAGTCAGTACACATGATAGAGATGTAGAGCTATCTGAAAATGAAGTGCATAGTGATCCTAAATCTGAAAGATCAAATATGGAGACAAGGAAAGAACCAAGATTGTCCAAATATGTGAAGAGGCATCACCCTGCTGAATAGATAATTGGTGACAAAGATGCAAGACCAATGACAAGGAATAGACTAAGAAATGAATCATGTCTACTAAGAAAAATTGAACCTAAGACAGTGTATGATGCATTACAAGATGGTGACTGGTATAAAGCTATGGAAGAATAAATTGATCAAATTAAGAAGAACAAAACTTGGAATTTAGTTCCCAGACCAGTTGACAAAAATGTGATTGGTACCAAATGGGTATTCAGAAACAAGCTATATGAGAATGGAGAAATTACAAGAAACAAAGCTAGAATAGTATGTAAAGGTTATGCTCAAGAAGAAGGATTAGACTATGGGGAAACATTTGCCCCTATTTCAAGAATGGAAGGAGTAAGAACTTTACTTGCATATGCTACATATAAAGGTTTTAAAATCTATCAGATGGATGTAAAGTCTGCTTTTCTGAATGGTATATTGGAAGACAAAGTCTACATTGAACAACCAAATGGTTTTGTTGATGGAAACAACAAAGATATGGTTTGTAAACTACATAAAGCACTCTATGGTCTAAAACAAGCACCTAGAGCATGGTATGAGAGACTTCACAAGTATCTAGTGCAAATTGGATTTGAAAGAATTGATGATAACAGTAACATGTATATCAAATCAAAAGAAGGTAAGGACATTATTGTATCTAAAATCTTTGTAGATGACATAGTGTTTGGAGGAAAGGAAGTGCTTTGCAAAAGTTTTACTGATAAAATGAAATATGAATTTGAAATGTCTATGTTTGGAGAAATCAAATTCTTTGTTGGATTGCAAGTACATCAACTAAAACATGGTATATTTATGACACAATCAAAGTACATCAAAGAGATACTTAAAACATTTGGATTAGAAGATTCCAAACCTCTCAGTACACCAATAGCAATAGGAAATAAGCTATCCAAAAATGATGTATCAGCTGAAGTTAATCAAAAAATGTACAGATTCATGATTGGAAAACTACAATATGTTGTACATAGCAAACCAGACATAGCATTAGCAGTTGGAATAGTGGCTAGATTCTTTGCTAATCCCAAAGAAAATCATCTCATATTAGTAAAAAGAATAATGAGGTATCTCAAAAGAATTGATAACTTTGGTCTATATTATAAAAAGAATGAAAAGTTTGAGCTCAATGCATACACAAATACAGACTGGGGAGGTAACATTGATGACAAAAAAAGCACAAGTGGAGGAGCACTATTTTTAGGAAAAAGATTAGTTACTTGGACCAGCAAGAAGCAAACATGCACGTCTCAGTCCACTACAAAATCAGAATACGTGGCAGTAGCAGTCAATTGCATAAACATTGTGTGGCTCACACAGTTATTGAAAGGAATGGAACAAGAGGTAACCAAACCTATGATATTGTATTGTGATAACACAAGTTCTATAAACATATCCAAGAATCCAGTAATGCATGCAAAAACCAAGCATATTGCAATCAAGTATCACTATGTCAAAGAATTGGTAGAAGACAAACAAGTGAAGATGGAGTATATTCACACAAAGGAACAAATTGCAAATATCTTCACCAAACCATTGCCCAAGGATGCTTATGAATAAATTAGAGGCAAGTTGGGGGTAATACCCCTAACTCAAGCAGTATAAAAATAACAAGGAAGCTACCCTGCATCAATAGAAATAAATCATTGAAATATTAGAAGAATGATGCAGAGGATGATAGCAAGAGCAGAAACTTCAAATTAGTCACAAGCATGGTGACAGAGGGAGAAAATAAGAGATGCAAAGCCTATATTTCACATGTTAAAGATGCTACATCTTTGGCATTTATGTCAAAGAGGGAGATATGAAGAAAATGATCAAAATAAATAAAATAAGAGAGAGATACTCATGAGGGAGATATATATGAAAGAGGGAGACTTATGAGAAAATAAAAAGTAAAGATATATGATCAGTAGTAAAACTACAGAAAAAGAGGGAGAAACAGAAAGTGGCAGAAAAATGTATGTAATTTTGATGGTAACTAAGTTGATCAAATGATCAGTTTGGTTTGCCATCAATGCCAAAGAGGGAGATTGTTGGAAATGATTGAAAAAGATCATGAGGGAGATTGTTGGAAATGACTATAGAGATTATACATAAAAAGTAATGGAACTGGGAAAGAATGTTCTCAATCATAGTTTTTTTATTGATGTCAAACTTGCTACTTGCAGGAATGACAATTGCTTTAGTGATCCAAATGCTATCAATTGGTTGATTGACAAGGAGGAGGCAATCAATAACATGTAACTAGAGTACCTAGAGAAAGGTTGAAGTTATGATGTTGTAATGAAGCAAGTCAGTGCCGAACAAAAAATAAGTGTCGAGTAAATATCAAGTGCCAAACAGAAAAAAAAGTACCGAGTAAATATCAAGTGTCGATTAAACATCAAGTGTCGAGCATAAAATAGGTGCCGGGTAAAGATATAGATGCCGAGCAGGATACAAGTGTCGAGTAACACAGAACAAGTTGAGTATTAGTAAACCAATAATGTCGAGTTGCTGCATTATTTTGAAATCAAAAATTCACTAGATTTGAGCCGACAAGGTTGTTATCTAGAAGTTTGTAAACTAGATAGAAGATAAGAGTGATGAGCTGGTGGTACAGAACACCATGTAAAAAGGTTTTTAGCAAATACAACTGGATGCTAGACAAGGTTTCTAGATGAAAAAGAAATATGGGGTAGATACATTGTATCCTACCTAATCCATTGAAACCCTAAAATTGGAGAGGGAGAATTGAGCGAGAAAGATATTTTAGATTTCTATTTAAGAAGTCATAAGCTCACGAAGCAGTAGAGTGGTGGTGAGAAAGTATGAAATCATGAGCTGCTGAAGAAAAGTGCTAAGATGTAAGAGAACAAAGAATACTCTATTTTGCTGGATGACCACAGATATGATTGCATTGGTTTGATGAGTAAAGAAGACTCAAGGAAACAAAGATTGAGAGGAAGACAAGCTAACAAAACTGAAGTGATTAAAAACCAAGCAAAGGATTGAATTGAAGTGTGATTTGTAATCTACAAGTTATGTTGTAAGTTCAATCAGATCAAAGCCATTGTTGTTACTTTCTAGCAATTGTAATAGTTAAGATAAAACCTATGGACTTAGGTTGGTTTAATAGCCATGTTATAAATCCTTTAACAGGGTGACATTCCAAGTGAATGTTCCGAAGTCCTTTAACCAGGCCCATTCCTAATAGTTTGGTGAAATCCTCTAACAAGGTCACATTTAACAATGTGTTGTAGCCTTTAACAGGGCAAGCTTTTTACAAGGCAGACCATCAGAAGTGGTTAAAATCAATTGCACAGTTATTTTGTGGGTATCATCCCCACTCCAGTTTTACCTTCTTATTCCTGGAGGATTTCTGGGTTATCAAATTTTTAGTGTTATGGTGTGATGCATGTTTACTTTTCTTAGTTGTTTCAATATTTAAATTATATGCATGATAAGTTCAGTTATGCACCATTAAGGATTTGTAGAGAAAACAAAAAATGTTTTATTATGGCATTTGGACCTTGAATAACCGATTCACCCCCCTTCTTAGTTATTCTAAAGAATTATAACAATATCTATCTATCATTCAAAGTGTGAGTTCTAATTCAATTGGATCTAGGAGATATCATGATTTTACTCAGATATCAATTTTTGGGCATTTAATTATTGTTCCAGGCCGACTTGTAGCATTTAATTTATGTTTTTGTATTCAATTTGTGTTATGGGCCAACTTGTGGCTTAGATTAGGATAATTAGGGGTTTGTGGAGTCTTTTAGTCATTGGAGTTGAGATGGAATGAAGGACAGATGCGAATTTGAAGAGCAGAGCTAGGGCTATGGTTAGAAAACAAGGAGATTGCTTGGTAGGCTTGTGAGCACAAGTTTAGATTTCCTTGGTGGTTTTCTTCTAGATTATTGTTATGTTATAGATCTAGACTAGCTGAGCTTGGTTGTAAGTTGGATCTTGTTGGATCTTGTAGAACTAATTTTGTAATTGCTATTTGTATTGGCCCTAACCCGGAAGGCCTTATAATTGGGCATATTGCATGAAATCAGTTATGTTTATGAATAAATTGATATAATTTGGTATCAGATCTTGCTTTATTTTTTCTTTTTTTTGTGTTTCTGTTGCATGGTTATATTTCTAGGGCTAAGACATCTCCTTTGGGGACCCTCCTGCCTTGTACTGCATCACCATTTACCTTGTAAATGATAAAATATCCTAATGTACCTAATAGGATTGAAAATTTATTATGGAAGGACATAGATAGATTTGAGGAAAAACCTAAAGGAAAATCCTAATCAGGTCATACAATATTTCATAAGCATGTTGAAATAAGTATAAAAGAAGATCAAGTAAAAAGAGTTCAATTTGTTCAAGTTATTGAGAGTTAAGAAGTTGAGTTTGAATTGCAATCACAAATTAGAGTATGGAGAGGAAGTAAAGATAGTGCAAAAAGGATCTGATAAGCTTTGAGAGGAAATAATTTACATTTTAATTACTTTCTTGTTAGAATGCCTAATAATTTCTATGTATTATTATAAAATCCCTTAATCGAGTAGTCTTTAACAAAACTTAGAGTTCTAGATTGAATTTATTGTAAATCCTCTAAAAAGGTGAACACTATATAAGTGGGATGGAATATCTTAATAGAGTAGTTTGTGAAAGGATGATTAGATATATCTAATAATTTTAGACACTCCTAATAGGGTGAATCACTTGAAAGGTAACATGTTTATCTCTTAACCATGCATACCATTTTACTATAGTCAAGAGTTGTGGCTAAAAAATGTGGTGTTATGTGTAGATGCATAATCTTATAGTTTACTATTATTATTTTTATAGATTTTTCATTACAACATATCGGTAAACAAGTTTATATTTCAACAACAAAAAAACAAATGAATGCTATTGATTAGTAGATTACAAATATAAGTTAACGGTTAAGATTTTGAATTAGTAAATTTTTAGTGAGTATTGATCCTCCCCCTCCGTCCCACCCCTACATCTTCCTAGTACATACCTTTCCAATATTATGTGTTTTGTAATTTATATACCATGATGGTGTTCCATTATACTATGATAAACTTTGAATGGTAGATGGTGTTATGTTTTTTGCAAGGTTCTTATGGTCAGTTCTTACAATTCTTTTTTATATCTTACAAGCTTTGGGTATCACTTTATAATCCACCATGGACTTCTCATTCTCCCTATTTCTCATTGTTCTTTCCGGCATTTACTTGGGAGGCATGTCTCCTTGTATATTCTTTATCTCTTTCTCTAATCATAAACTTTCCTTAGTACAGTGGCATTTGTTTATCATGTGACATTATTTTCCTCTAAGGAATTATTATCTTGATCAAGACTCTCTCTTATATACAAGTGTTGTGTGTATTTTATCATCACCTCTTATTTATTTGTAAAATTATGTTCATTATAAATATGTACCCTTAATTTTTTTTTTAAGTTTGTTATCCTCCATCTAATCCCTATTTCTTCTAAACACAAGGGACTAAATAAGTGCCTTCTTGTTCTCCTCCCCTTCTTTTGTCTTGAAATTATTGTCTTTGCTTAGACACTCCTCTTGAAGGTGGATATATTTCCAACATTATTTCTCCCTTTTAAGGGTCTCTTATCAAAAGTAGAATATCATTTCATAATTATCTATTTTGTTATCCTATAAGAGACAATGTTATTCACTAAGTGCACAACATAGATTATTTATTACATGATATATCCTTCTTTCTAGAAGTAGTTATCCTTGATTCTCATCCCAATGATATATATGGCTACATAGTCATGATCATAAGAAGGGTACCTACATAAATCCTCCTTGTACTATAGGTTTCTTTTTATGAACTTTTACTTTTTGCAACATGTCACTTTTTAATAAGTATACTTGACCCTTGTCCATCCTAGAGAAACACACACACACAATTATCTCTATGGATTACAAACCATTGTCCATCAAAAGAAAGAATATAAATAATTAAACATCATGGTAATTGATCCATAGGTATAAACACACATACATACACATGCATGAAAAGGTTGTCGATGGGCTCATAGGATTGACTACTGGGCACACAAACCTACTAGACCATTTGACCCTATTTTCTTTTTCTTTTGAAATGATTCACAAGAAGACACACAAATATTACTCGAAAAGATAATCATGTCTCTATCTCTATTGTAGGAGAAATAAGTTAAGTTGGAATATGTAACAACCAAGGACGAGGTAATAGATATATTTACTATAGACATATTTACTAAACCACTACCCAAAGATATTTTTGGGTATATAAGAGGTAAGGTAGGGGTCATTTCCTTACCTAGGAATATTTAAGATGTGGCAACAATCTAGTGGATTAATTAAGAGAAAAAAACCCTATGGATTGATGTTAAGGGAACTATTCCTTAGGGGAAGGATTTGGGAATGATTTAATTCTATTAAGGGGGAAATGTAAATCAAGGAAATAAAACCCTAGAAATTTATCACATTACCACACTTACACAAATCAAAGAGTGAGTTAATTCTATTAAGGGGGAAATGTGAATCAAGGAAATAAAACCCTAGAAATTTATCACATTACCACACTTACACAAATCAAAGAGGTAGTTAATGAGATTGATCCCTTCAATCCCAACTCTAAAGTAACTACATCTAGGAATATTAGTGCCAACTGAGTGCTATAGGATCACTAATTTACAAACAAAGATCTGATGGTTATAATGTTGGAGAAAGGATAAAAAAGTCCTTGAAACCCTAGAATGTAACAAGAGTTATGAAGAGAAACTAAGTAGATTTACAATGTAGAACTAAGATATATAAAGCAATGATAAAGTGTATAAAAATAAAAGAGGAGAAATGGTATATCTTGTTAAAACCTAAATAGTGGGATACCAAATGACCTCTAAATAGGATGATTCCCTTCAAATTGGATTGAAAACTATGCTATGGACAAAATTGATAAATCATTTGGCAAGATGTCAGTGTAGACCTCCCTAATCAAGGTCAAAATGACAAGGTCAAACTAGATCAATCAGAGTCTACTTGGAGAAATCAAAGTTGACTTGGAGAAAATTAGGGATGAACTAGAAAAATCAAATTCAACCTAGAGCAAACAGAGTCAATATGGAAGCACCCCTAATTGACTATGTGTAACATTGATTCTAATTTTGTAGTTTTGAAAAAAGGTGAAAAGGGTACTAAAATCTACAACTTGTTCATTAATATAAAATCTGCAACCTACAAGAAAAAGATTTTTTATATTGATGGTAGGTTTTCCTTGGTCAAACCCTAGTTTAGGAATTACTCTTCAATTAAAATAATTAAATTGTAGAAATGTCAAAAAAATTATGAATTCACCTTGCAATAGTATTATCTCTTTAAACGAATGTAATGTGCTCACTACATCAATTGATTTGGATTAATAATATGAAGATGAATGGATGTAGAATATGCAACAAAGGATCTTTAATGCATTGAAGGAGAACTTGAAGATGGATCCCACAATTGCTTGAATGCTTGAATCCTTGATCTTCAATGGAGGAATCACTTGAATGATGCTTGAAGACTTGAATACTTGAGTGCATGAGCATGAGTTCTTGATATTTTGTATCCATGATAAGTTATGATATAAAAATTAAGCAAGAAGTCTCCCTTTTATAGAGGTCTCAAAGTGGTTGATGCCTCAAACTTTTAAAATCAGGTAAGAACCATCTTAAAGTGGTGTAATAAATGAGATTTCTTGGGGAAGTAAATTTAGGATTATTAATTTGAATTTATAAAGGTCTAGACTAATTTATAAAATAAGAGGAGACACATAATATTAATTTAAGCGGGAGATAAAATATTGTCTAATTTAGAACCAAGTTTAAATATAAATTTTAATTAATTAATAAATGAAGACATAATATTTAAGAAAATTAATAGTCCTGTGGGCTCCTATTTTGAGAAGGTTTTAATTACCCTTTGAGATGGAAAAGAAAACCTAGGAATTAGCTAAAAACCATCACAAACATTCCCACACAAGTCAAAAGGACTGCCTCACAAGAGTAAAAAGTTTTCTCCCCTTTGAATTTTACAAAATTCAAATAGGTATACCCTAGAATTTATTAGATCTTTTATTGACAACTAAAAATATCGTAAATTCCACATTAATCATAAATTTGCCTTCAACCCTTCTAATCTAGATATTGTAGTAGGGATGTAAACCAACTAATTTTCACACCTTAACACCTCTAAATTAAGCACAGGATAACTTTTCCCACTCTATAAGAAAAAATTTATACACTTGACATTGATTTTGTTTTATTTGACTTATGTACAAGATCTAAAACTATTCAAATAGTACTCTAACTAGTGATTTATCCATTGGGGAATTTTCCTCATAAATCTGACACCCATATCCTATGATATACTTATTTACCTTGTAAATAAGATCAATATCCATCATAATTCTATACTTATCATAAGCTTATTTTATATCCAATGACCTTTCTAGATTATATTAAACCTTTACATAATCTATTAGATTACCAATAAAACATAACATGAAAATTAATCTAAAAGAACTACAACTAAAATTCAACTCACTTTGTTATTGAATTGCAAGAAATCGTAGGAGAAAATGAAAGAAACATGAACCAAATTGTATAACTTTTAGTATTTTTATTGTATTAATTTTCTTTAAATAATGCATTTAAAGGATCATATAATGACTCAATGAACCCCAGATAGGCTCAGACTTCTACACCTTCAGAAACTCTTCATTATTGATCAAATGAAATGAAATACAATTAGATCAACTAAAAATTTGCACTTAGCAGAACAACATTTTCAAACCCTTCTTCCAAGCCTTGGAAATCCTTTTATAGAACAAGGACTACAATAAGATTCAATTTGGAAGGAATAAATGCATGTCTTATTTTCACTTGACTAATAAAATTTTATCACAAAAGACAAAATAATAATATGAAATCATTGGAGATGCTTCAAAATTGAACAGGTGGCACCACAGATGTTTAGGATCAATTCTCTATTTAGAATGTGAGAATACCCATAGTAGGTGAACTAAAAAAGTAATGTACATATCATTCTAATGGTTGTCCTCCCTCTATTTTTTTTTTAACTTCTCTACTTTATTTAGTTTCTATATTTGTTTGTCAGTGCCTTGATTTCAGCTATAACCTCCTAGATGGAAATATTAGTATCAACATATGGCTAGGTGGTATCTCTAATATGATTCAATTCAATTAGGAACTTATTCAACCTTGCGTCAGTTATATCCTTTACATTTGCAACTACTTTATCCATATCAACCTTAATTTTATACAAAACATCAACCAATTCATACACACTTGACACATGAGCTTCATCATTACCAAATCCCTAGCCTCCTCAATAGTGAGAGTTTCACTTTCAAGATCATAGGCTTGTAAATTTTCAACAATCTCTACAATCTTTTCATTAGAGTCTCCTAGCTACATTATTAGTGTTGATTGGTTCTTAATTTGCATAAGAATGTATTAAACTCATCACTCTTGACAAAATCATTAATAGCCAAGAAATATTGTTCATACATGACCCTATCATCAAACATCCTAGTAGTCATTTCCAATTCCTTAGGAGCCTTTTCATTTTCAATTTCTTATTTGATCAAGAAATTTTGTCTAATCTCAATAAAGTATCAGCTAGTCTTGTGCAATATTTTTGATGGTTTTTCCCTCACCCTCAGAGGTATCTCTATTAACTTTTATTTTTTCCTTTTTCCTCTAGTCCATGCAAATGTCTTTGATGGCCCTTCTTCTACATCATCCTCCTCTTCTTCAACAAAAACATATGTCTTGGGTGATGTTGGATTTAATGTTTCTTCTCCTTGGCTATTTTCTACCTCAAGAATTTTTGCCATGATTTCTTGATAGTTATTTATGTAGGCATCAAACCTATCTAAATACTTCTCATCATGGTAGAAATATAGGAAAGTAGGATCCAACTTTCTCATGTCATCATGAACTCTCATAATATCTCTCCATTTTTGCATCTTCTCAACACATACATCCTCAAACAAATTATTTCTAATCACATCCTCTTCCCATATAGGCTTGTTGGTAGGTAATTTATATACCCTCATGTTTCTTAGGGCTACACTTACTACATTCTCTAGATCATATATCTTACCAACCACAAATCATAATTTAAATTGGATACAGATGGAATCAATTTCACCATTGTCTGACTTGCCAATAGTGAATTCTTCAATCTTAAAAGTCTAGTATATAAGTGTTCCTTTTCTTTCACTTCTTCATAAATGCTCACTTTCCATTTAAAGGATTTTTCAAAAGAATTCTACTATCCCTATCCTTACTGGAATAAACCTAGGAAGGATATGGTGGGCGGGGGGGGGGGGTGATTGGGGGGTGGAGGCATTGACATACTCTCATAATAGTATATTCTCCTAGCAAGAAAATATCACCCCAGGTGTGGCTCAACTTGACATCATTAAAACATAGGTTTGGCCCAAGAAACTTCTTGATTATCCTAGAAACCTTCTCTAAATTGGGTACTAGAATTTTCATAATAGGAGAAAAAAATATTCCAAACTCTTATCCATGGCTGCACAGGGAGTACTTCTCCCATCTCTTTATTCTTCTCTATAAAATATGTACTTAAATGCCCAATATTTATGTACAACGACAAATGCATCAATAATGAACAATGTTGGAACTTGAAATTACTCAAATATCATTATTGTGGAACTATTATCTCATTATATATCACATTGATTTTGTCTTTACAAAATAATATCCCACATTGATGTACTAGTCTTGTATGTTTATAATTATCATGTATGATTCTCTTGATGCATTCATTCTCCTATCAACACCCAATACTTTGTTCAAACCAAAAATTGTGTTCTAAAAATACTTGTAGATGTATTCCAAGGGCATGATCTTATCTAAATTCTTAGGGATTTATCCCATCTCTTTATTACTTCTAGTTATATGAATTAACATTACATTCCCTATAAAGAAACTTTTCTGAGATTGAAAAGTATTTTCTAATTTCTCTAAGTCAATCTAAAGACCCATTGATCCTTAAAGTCTGAAACCTTCAATAAATGTATTCCTATCCATCCTACATAGTATGATATGATCTACCTTATGGAATGGATGAGAAGCAAGGTTGTAAGATTTAATGAGGTTTTTGACCAAATCTACATCAATAAACTATAAGAACTTCATATAACTCTGATATCATGTAAGATTTTTTCTTAAGAAAACATAAAGCCAAGATCAAGAAGCACAAGATAAAGCACAATATGGACCAAATGAAGTATGATCATAATATTTATATAAAATGAATAATATTTGATTTGTTTGGATGATTGAATACACACTAGAAGTGCCTATATATTAAGGCCTATAGGATGCTTCTAGAATGACTAGGAATGAGCTAGGAGATAAGCGTGACAACTAAGCACATGTCCACCAGAAGTGGATTATCCTCCATTATTCATGAATGTGCATGCATCAATGAGAGGATAAGTATGACAAGGTATATCTTGTGTAGAGATGTTGTAGACACCATGTGATTAAATTAGATGCTAACTCCTGTGTTATAGATACCATGTGCATAAAGAGTTGCTAACTCTTGTGTTGTCAAGAAAACAACTCTTATGAGTATGCACACTCCTAAATTTCTAGGTAATGCATTAACCTAAGTAAACTTAAGTAAAGTGTAAATAGTAATTAATTATTTACACTAACACCCCCACTAAAGTGTAACTTATGGGAATGCACTTAATCTTACAAAAGCTATGACGAATCCTAACTATGATGCCATGTTAGGTACTCATGTACAAATACAATTCTATACATACAATGCAAGAAAATGCAATGAAATCTCTCTAAAAATGGATAAAGAAGGGAACCTCATGGGAAAAACCTCCCCCAAAAAGAGAGATAAGTACAATAAAAAAAAGATGCATGTATTGATGAAGTAATCAAGACCCCCCCCCATTATGACATACATCATGCATATACAATAGAGAATCCCTCCATGAAATTCCCCCTTAGTGAAGGATTTCCTAATGATGAGTGCTTGAAGACAAAAGAGAATCCAATGCCTACACATAACATTTTTCTCTTTAGGAAGAAGATACACAAAGTATAGGTGGTACAAGTATGCTTCCCACTATGGATAGGAAAATGGAAGAGGGATCCATATGTAATATCCTATGGAAGTTGTCTTTGAAGTCTTCTCATATTTTGACACCTCCTTGATGAATGCAGATGCCACAAACCAATCTCATGAATGCCCAAAAGAAGGTCGAAAACAAGGTAAAATGTCCATGTATGAAACTGAATCACCTCCAATGATGATGAATCATCCTTATAGGAAGATATGGGAAGAGAAGTAATGTCACATCCCCTCAATTATGAATGCACACCCATGAAAGAAGCTCCTTGATGACTGAAGAAGCTAGACCATGAAAGCTGAATAATGTTCCTCCATGTAGGAAGAAGTGGTGCCATAGGTGTAGTAGAGAATGCTCCCAACTAGTAGGAAGAATCCTTAGAAGATAAGATGTCTGAGGAAACTATAATACAATATCCAAAGATTGATATGTCTCCTCTAAAGTAAAAGAGTTCTCCTCAACTTCTATAAAGAAGCCATAATCAAGTCAATCTCAAAAGAAAGATCAAGTGATTAAGGGTTAGATTGTTCCCTCGCAACAACTAAAGAAGAATTCTCTTCAACAATGAGAAGATGGATGCCATTGATGATGTCTTTCACATATTAAATGTAAGACTCCACAAATAACACTATAGTTTCTAGAAGGAAGTCATCCCATGAAGCTGTAGTAGGAAGACATGGTGTTTCCTACTGCACTAAATTAGGAGCATCTATGGCTAGAACTAGATCAGTAGAAGCAATAGAAGCATCTAGAGGTAGGATCTCAACTGGAGTTGAAGGTACCATAACTAGAGTGACTAGAGGTAGAATTTCCTCTGGAAATGAAGGAGTTGATGGATCTCCATATGCTTTCCAAAGAGCCATCCAAATATCATAAGGTTTACAGACCTTTCTAAGGACAGAAAAATAATCAACATTGACACTGAAATAAATGACATCCAAAATTATTTTAACAAGTATTGGATCATCATAGGGAAGTTCTTTGGAGCATAGAAAAGGAAATACTTCCTTATTCTCTCTTCTTATATGATCAATTATCAAGGCACTCCATTTCTAATAGTTCCTCTTTGTCAATGTCAGTCTAACACCAAAATAACATTTCAAACAAAACTCCATGAGAAAAATAAATGTATGCAGCCACCAAAATGCAAAAATAATCAATGAACCCCCCCAAGGTATGATTTTGTACTTTATACTTGGTGCATTTACAATAGGCCACTTGCCAATTTATGCCTTAGTGGAATTCTAATTTTGTTCTTTACAATATCCTTTTGCAATAAAAATCTAGAACTTTGTAATTTAGCTTATAAATAGAACAATTTTGAAGCAATACAATGTAAAGAAAGGACCTATTTATAAAAGTTATATTTCTATCCACACATTCCCATAATATGATTGTAGATCTAGAAAGTAGATGAAAAATTATGCACTTCAAAAAAAATGGAACTTGAAAATGTGTCTAGTTGAGGCTAAACTAAGCCTTTGATGTCACAAAAAAGGGGATTTGTGATTTGCAAAAAAATTCATAAATAGAGATCTCAAACATCTTGCACCGATGTGTAGATCATGAAATTCTACCCCAAACCAAAAAAATTGCTCGACAAAAGGAGTCATTATGACAGAGGTATCATTGTTTGAAAATCACCTCTATAATTATTTTTCCTAAATCATTATTTTTGCACCTCCAAAAATCAAATGACTCTAGATTTCACCTCAAATGTTCAATTTTGATGAAACAAAAGTCAATTTGGGAGTTTCTTGACCTTCTAAATATGATGTCAATGTCTAATTTGCATTGACAAGCTCCAATGTTCTCCTACAAAAAATCTTTCCTACTAGCCTAATGGACAAAAATTTTCTAGAGAATAATTATGCAAATCTTTAAAAAATTATAGATCCAAAAGGAGATGTAAATAAAAAATGCAGATCTAAAAATTAAATGCACAGATCTGAAAAGATCATACAAATTTTTACAAATTAGGCCTTCAGGTTCCAGTTTGCAAAAAATATTTTTCATTAGATTTTACTATGGCCTAGGGTAGGAAAATTTCTAGTCAAAATTCACTAAATCAATGCTCTACATGTAATGGTGAGGTACGCGTTGGCTCTAGATGCTCCCAATAGCTGTAGATTCTCCAAATTTGAATGGTGTTCCTTCAAGTGGTCAAGCAAAAATGGTCTCCAATGGCTATGAAGTGAAGCTCCCTTAGCTCTAATACCATGTAAGAATTTGCTATAACTTTGATACCATGTAAGAATTTGTCTTATGGAAAAATAAAGCCAAGATCAAGAAGCATAAGAAAAAGCACAATATGGACCAAATGAAGTATGATCATAATATCGATATGCAAATGAATAATGTCTAATTTCTTTAGATGATTGAATACACACTAGAAGTGACCAAATATAAAAGCCTCTAGGATGCTTCTAGAATGACTAGGAAAGAGCTAGGAGATAACCATGACAACTAAGCACAAGTCCACCATAAGTGGATTGTCCTCCAATGTGCATGAATGTACATGCATTAATAAGAGGATAACTATGAAAAGGTGTATCTTGTGTAGAGATGTTGTAGACACCATGTGCATAAAAGAGTTGCTAACTCATGTGTTGTCAACAAGATAACTCATATGAGTACACATACTCCTATGTGTCTAGATAATGCATTAACTTAAGTAAACCTAAGTATAAAGTGTAAATAGTAATTAATCATTTACACTAACATGAACAATTCTAGTATTATTAGTTTTACCAAATTCCTCTCCCATGGATTTGAAAGGGGAGGGCCTTTTACTATGTTTTTTGTGGAAAAACTAGAACAATTTGTTTCCTTTGGTGTTTGGAACTATTGTGTCTCTATCGAATGAATATCTATTATACAATTAATGATCATTTGACGACTGTGAATTTGGTGAACCTAGAAGAAAAGCTACCCATTAATTGATGAAAGGATTTGGCTTCTTCTAATTTGATTGGCTAGTGGATACTGACACTTCATGCTTCTTCTATTTTGATTTGCTAGTGGATACTGACACTTTTTCCACCTCCATTTCAACCCTTTGTGATGACTCATTTTCCCTCCTAAGAGCACCTTACTCTACCAATTTCAATGAAAATAAACTATTTGTAAATCCTTGAAGCTTTGCAATTTTTTTATAATAGCAGTTGTTGCAAAGCACCTTTAACAATACCTTTACAGTAAAGTCATCATTTATTACATTAACTTATGTATGCATGAATTTCCTTCCTTAAATCCTCAAGGAAAACTTAAATTGGATATTTTGGTAGCATTTTAGACAACTAGATATTACTTTAATATTTGATCCATTACTAGTGCTCAATGATTGGCTAGACCTACCTCAACTTTTATCTATTTTTTTACCTATGTTGACCTTTCATGTCAATGGTTGTAATTCCACACTTTCCTTACCATAATAATCATCCTTGTGCCTTTGCAATAGTCTATTCTTATATTATTTTAAGCCTTTAAAAATTATGGTGAACAATTTTTTAGTTGTATTGCAGTCTTGCAATCTTCTACATCAACATCTTACTAAATGCAACGTGCCCTAGTTTAGAAAACCAATTAGTTGAAAAAAAAAACATCTAAGGAAAGATAAATCCTATGATGGATGCATTTTGACTAGAACCTAGGCCAAATATAAGGATATACTCCTTCTACAATTTATGCTCAGCAAAACCTAAGCAGGTAGACCTTAGGTTCATCCATATGACCAGTGCTTAACTACAGATCTAAATATAAACAAAATAGATTAAAACCCTAAATTATTATATACTCATGCAATAACAAAGATATGCATTAGCTAATTATAAAACCTACACATTCACAAGCTAAGTGAGTGTCATCCTTTTAGATCTTATATGGTAACAGTTATAATTCAAATAGTGTTCTGACTCAAAATTGCAATACGATTCTAAGTACCATATATGCAAAATTTGCTAAAATAAGCCCCTATAAATTATTTTTGCGAGTAAGTGTCATATTTCCACTTTGAGTCATGGGAAATATCCCAACTACTCATTTTCTTTCATTTAACATTTTCATGCACCTTAAGTCATTAATTTGAAGTTATGAGTCATTTAATGGGGTGTTTTGAGCATATGTCAAATCTACATTTTCCTTCTAACTATCAAACAATGATCAAGATGCTAGCTTGTAATTAAATATCTCACACCTAGTTAAGTGTCATGAATTATCACTTTGGGAATGTTTAGAATGCATATATGAGAACCTATGTTTCAAATTTCAAGTCATTTTGATAATTTTTTATACGGTTTTGAATTCCTCAAACTTGGATGTTCATCTCTATCATATATTTATAGTTTTTCTAGAATTTTGGAAAGCCCTAAGTGATAGTAAATATTTCATGACCCATTGAGTATTTTTAAGAAAAGACCACGCCGCTTAACTTTAATCATAAGTGACATCCTATGTTTTCAATTTCAAGGTCTTATGAATTTGTTTGATAAGTGACAAATTTCCTTCACAATTATTTTATAGGGGTTAGAGACATTATGTTTCATTTTTGAGCTTGTGACAAATCTATTTGATCAATTTGTAAATGTTATTCCAAATGCAATTTCTAAGGTTTGATTGTTATTCTGGTTTGTAGATTGATTGGTAGGCCTATTTGGGATGTTATTGTTGGGAGTATGGTTAGGTAGATGAGTTGGTTTTTTCATTTATGAAAACATATGTCTTTTGGTATTTCATTACGAAACCAAAGACAAAAAATTAACTAAGTATTGGATAGTTTACAGTAGCATAGAGATGGTTTTGGTATATACAAATGACAGACTCTAAGTTGGGACATGTGCAGTTAAAGAATGATAGTTGAAAATGTCATGCTAACATATCATACAGAATTAGTTATAGAGGAATTATTAGTATAGGTAATTACATAGCAGAACAAAGCATGACAGTACAATAATGTGTACATCTTAAGGAATAATTTTGGTAACAAAATAATTATTTAACTATGATGGGACAACATCCTATATGTTAACCTTGAGTTAATTTTATAATTAGCCAAATGTGTGGAACTATCAAAGCCAACTAATCAGAGTTTTGATAAATTGCAAGTTATGAGTAAAGATCGTATCTTGTGCAGCCAATAGAGAATTGTGATGACATGCAAACTATTGTAAAGGAATGTATATATGTGATATGTGAGCCTTGTGTAATGTAAAATCTAGTGTATGATTAGATTAATTATTAAGTACAATAGTGAGATAGTATTGTATTTATATCTACCTTTGCAAAGAAGCTTAATTTTATATTGCATGTTAGGGAAGTGGGCTCTTCTTGCATACATTGCAATTGTACTACCAAATTCTAATAGTATTAAGGATTTTAGAAAGGCCCAGTCCTCTAAAAAGGAATTGAGACACTGTATCTGCTTAATAGACTCCTAATAGGGGCAATATCCTTAACCAAATTCTTTTTCTTAGTGGATCATTATGTGTGTCCCATCCTGACCAGGGTTTCCCTAGCTAACAAATTATGGTGTTATGAGTTCTCTTTGTGTATGGTTATATTTACTATTCATCATTATTGGTTTGTTTTTTTACCTATGTTCTAAAGTAATTAATAATATCCAGTTGTGGGAGAACTTTTTTAGAATAATGGTTCAACCCCCTCCCCCCCATAGTATTATCTATTTTTGACAATTGGTATTAAAGAATAGGGATAAATATATGGGTGACATCTATGCCAGGGTTTTCCCTTGGCCAAAGTTTCCCTAGTTAAAACATAATTGTGTTATGAGTTCTCTTTGTGTATGTTTATATTTACTATTCAAATTATTGGTTTACTTTCTTATGCATGTTATAAAGTAATTAGTAATGTCTAGTTGTAGGTAAATGTTTGTAAAATAATGATTCAAACACCCCCACCACACCCCCTCGCCCATCTCATAGTAAAAACTATTTCTAACAATTGGTATTAAAGAATAGTTACTCAAAAGAGGCTTAATGGATTGTAAGATCCCTATGGATATGGAAGAGTTAAAGAGAAATCTTGAAGAAGCCCTTGAGAAAATTTATCTTCTTACAAAAGAAAGGGACAACCTAAAAGATAGGTATGAAGATTCAAAGGATTACATTGCTAAACTGAAAGATAAGATCAATCATCTGAAATCTAGAAAGGAATCAAAAGAGAAGACTAGTGGCAATGATGAAGTAGGAACCCTCATGAAAGAAAATGAGATCTTGAAACATGAGTTGAAAATTGTTAAACTTAAGTTGAGTCTTAAGATGGATTACAAGAATATTGAACTAGATTTGAAATCTAAAAATGTGGATATAAGATCCCATTTGACTCAAGTAACATCTAAATTAAATTATATGATAATAGATTACTTAGAATTAGGGAAGTACAATACCATTGTGAAAGGAGAATTAACCCAAGCTATGTAATTGTTAGAGACTTATTATTGCAATAGTGAGAAAATTGATGGAAATTTATTTTTTAAAAGATCTTCTTATGATAAGACAGGTCTTAGATATCTTATCAGAGAGAATTGAGCTAAGAAAAATAAAGTTAGGAAAGAACTAGATCTAGTTATTGAAACCCCTAAGCCTAACAAAATTGATCTGAGTAGGACATAATCAAGCATACCTATAGAAGTACCCAAAGAAGTTGAACAAGTTGATCCATCTAAGAAACATGATGAACCTAAGAGAAAAGAGCAAGTTGAAGCACCAAAGAAGGTTACATATGATTTCAAAGGTAAATGTTTTATAAGAAATGAAGTTGCTTATATGGAGAGAGATTGCACAGGTAAGTCTTTCAAACCTATCCCTAATCTCTATAGTTATAATTGTCATGGTTTTGGACATAAAGCAATAGATTGTAAGAAACCTAAGTTTGATAGTAATAATGTCAATAGTAGAATCTTTAGGGATACTAATCCTGCAAGTAATGAAAGAAGGAGATCACCAAGAAGAGTTAATGATGGAAAAAGACCTAATGGTAAAAGGAAATAGGTTGTGTGTTACAAAAGATAATAATCTTGGACATATTGCAAGGAATTGTAGAGTGGGAAATAATCAGAATACAACCATTCAGAGAAGTAATGTACCTATGTGTCTGTTATGCAATAACTTTGGAAACACAGTGAGATTTTACAAAATGGATAGAAGAAATTCCAATAGGAATCCTAACTACAGATGGAACAATACCATAAATTATAGAAGAAATTATAATGGAAAAAATGATAGTAAGAAGGAATCACTTGAAGAGCATGCAGAATAATTCAAGGAAGTATTTGTCAAAGAAAAGAAACCATCAAGTTCACTTACAATATTAGAAGAAGGATTCTTTGATGAACCTGATGGAAAATTGAAGTCGGTAATTGTTTGTGATTCATCCTATTTGAATTAAATATTTCCAAAAAATATAGTGCATTATTTGATAAGAACTAAAGTTAGAGGTTGAATTAGAATTTGCATAGTCAATAAAAGGTAGAAGAAATGATAAGGAAGGTATGGCTAAGTGTGCAAGCATTTTTACAATCATAGTAAGTTATATAGGAGGAAGAAATCTTACTGGTAATCAAAAACATCTTTTGTAGATGAAGTAGATGTGCATTTAATGAGAAGTTAAATTTGAAATTATTTAAGAATTATAGGAAAGATTTTCAGTACCAGTTGACCATGTAGAGAATTTGTGAGTGATTTTATAGTGAATGAAGAGCGAATTGAAGCACCTAAAAGTGTGATGTTGAAGAAGTGCCCCTAATACATAATAATTAAGGTATTTTATGAAGCTTTTAGTTAAAATTCTAAGCATAATTAGTTATCATGATGGCAAGCCAGCTTATGTGTGATGTTAGTGAGAAACCAAGGTATAAATTTAATAAACACTCATTTATTTCTTTAATCAATGATCCTTTGGGGGAATTTTTACAAATCCCACATAATGTACTTCACATAGAAGATGTTAGAAGATACATTCACTATAAATTCAATAGTATTTGAGATTAAAAAATTCATAAGGATTTAGGTATTATGTGCAATGGAAACCTAACCTTGAAACTTGATTTTGCATACTTGAATGAGTTGAACCTAATCAAGTATATGTTTTATACAAAAATTTGATAATCATGAATGTAGTAGGATTATCTTGAGTGGAACACATGAAGATATACTTTGGGTAGGAGATATACCTATTGTAACTGATAATGACATGATTCATAAGGTCATAGGGTTGAGCAATGAAGGATGTAACCTAGTAAATGATAGGAATGTAAGAAAGATTGTTGAAATAAATCTAAAGACCAAATTTGATGGTAGAAATATGAAGGTTGACCTAATTAAGGATATTGGAGTTAGAGTTTTGAGCAAGAGTATTGGATATAAACTCAATCACATTTCTAGAGTAAATTATGTGCTAGCGAGATTTCTACAAACAACATATGCAATCATTATTGAAAAGAAAAGGGTGAACATGTATGAGATTGTCAGAGTGCAGTTGTTGGACAACATAGAAAAGATGAAGAAATATAAGAATGCAGATTTTAGATTTCAATCTTTACTAACCTATTTATTTTTACATGCAACCAAGAAATTTCTTGCTATGACAAGTTGGAATAGTAATGAATGCACCATGAAGTTGATCACCCAATGTTGCAAGGCCAAACGCGAAGATGTTAGAGATAAAGATATTGACAAGATGATGAAGAATTTTTAGTTGAAAATGAAGAAGGGATACAAAATCCCTCCTACTATGGTAGAGAAGTATAGAGATGAAATGGGTTTTATGGTAGAGACCGATACAACTTGTATGGACATAGTGCAATGTAGAGTTAAATTCATAGAACCTATGGGTTATGAAATGAGTAAAGAAATCATTGATTGTTATGCAAAGATAATACTTCAATCTAGTAGAGATATTAAATGTCCTATATGGGGGACATACAAAGAAAAGATAAAGGAAGTTCACTCTGAACTTAACAAGAAGGAAATCAAGAAGAATGTTGAGAAGAAGATAGAGTCTATTCTCAAGGAATTAGGAATGACAAGGAAGGAATTCAATAAGATCAAGGGTATAACCTTGGATATGAAGGCTAGTGGAAAATATGAGGTATTTAAAACTATTATTTCTATTGAAGCACCTTCAAAAGGAGTGGCAATAGTAGGATCTAGGATCTACTTCTTAGATACCTATTATTCCTTATGTCATAGTTTCACAAGTGCAACCTATTAAAGGGAAATCTAGATAGAAGAAGAAACCTGATGAAGATGTGGTAGTAATAGCATCTACACAAAGGAGATTAGAAATATTGGTGAAAGTAAAGCAAGAACCTACACCATCTCCTAGAAAGAGAACCAAGAAGACCAATAGAGGTCTAGGGAAAACATAAAAATACTCGAGATAAGTGAATCTAATGAGCCTGAGGAAGAGACTGAGGAGAAGATAGTATAATAGGTAGTTAATGAGGGAAGAACACCATCTACTAAAACATCCTAGAAACCTAAGATAGAAAATTTGAATTTGCATATCATTGAGAATGTCAGTTTTGTTCAGTTAAATAAATATTACAATTTGTATAGTAATCAAGATAGAAGGTAGTTAGAGAATTCTATACTAAAGAAAAGATTATATAGGATTCAAAATAAGATCCCTAAAGACTTGTATAATAGACTACTAAATAGGGAGAGAAGAGTAGTAGAGGAAGATATGAAATTATGAGCAAATCTGATTAAGAAATTGTGTGAAGTAAGCATTGATGATGATATAGAGAGTACTTTAAAAGATATTGAGCCTTTGTTGAGAAATAAAAGAAGATAAATTCTTCTTATGTGAGGAAACTTGAAGAGGTAAATAAGGAAATTGAAGAAGCCATAGTTAGATACATGACTTCTATGCTTAAAGCCACTAAGGAGAGTGTGCAATCTGAGGAAGCAAGTCATGTGTATGTTGAGGCTATTACACCTAGCATTGCTAACAAAGAGGTTGACCACATATAGTTACTAGGAATGAATCCATGCAAGTGGATAGTACTCATATAAAAGTAGATGCTAAAGAAAATCCCTCTGTAGAGTATCATATGCGCTATGTGCACTTATCAACATATTTAGTATAGTAAAAGACAATTGGAAGAAGGAACTTGAGAAGCTGAACCTTGGTTTTGTAGATTGCATATCAAGAATTTTAAGTTAGAACAGAGAAAGGTAACACAATTTTGTCTTGTACATATTATTTTGTACACCTTTGTCATTGATGTGAAAGGGGGAGAACAAGGTAAAAGAAAATTGCATAAAATATGTGCATATATATATATATATATATATATATATATATATATATATATATATATATATATATATATATATATATATATATAAGGAGGAGCTTAGCTATATATATAGGAAATAATTGTAAAAGGAGAGATAAGCAATGTAATGATCTATCAAGACATGAATAAAATTTTGAAGTTTTAAAGGCTAATGACAACATTTTGGGACTTAGCCAATTTTTCGATATGTTGACATCAATGCCAAAGAGGGAGATTGTTAGAAATATGGCTAGGTATATGAGTTAGTGTTTTCATTTATGGCAAAATATATATTCTAGTATTTCATTATGAAATCAGAGACAAAAAATGGTCTAATTATTGGACAGTTTGCAATAGCATGGAGATAGTTTCTATATGTACATATGAAAGAGTCTAAGTTTGGACATGCACAGTTGAGGACTAATAGTTGGCAATGTCATGGTGACATATGTTAGTGTGGAGATGGTAGTTATAGAGGGATTACTAGTACAGGTAATTAATAGTGCAAAATAGAGCACAATGGTAAAATGATGTGTATGGCTTAAGGAATTATTTTGGTAACAAAATAATTACTTAACTATGATGGGATAACATCTTAGATGTTAACCCTGAGTTAATGTTATAATTAGCCAAATGTGTGGAAGAATCAAAGATGACTAATTAGAGTTTTGATAAATTGCAAGGTATCAGTAAAGATCATATCTTGTGTAGCTAATAGAGAATTGTGATGACATGTGAACTATTGTGAAGGAATGTATATGTGAAATGTGAGCCTTGTATAATGTGAAATCTAGTGTGTGATCAGATGAATTACAAAATACAATAGTGAGATAATATTGTATGTATATCTACTTTTGTAAAGAATGTCAATTGTGTATTGCATGTTAGGTCAATGAGCTCTTGATGCATACATTTTGATTGTACTACCAACTCCTAACATGGTTGAGACTTTTAGCAAGTCCTAGTACCCTAATAAGGACTGAGACACTATGTATACTTAATAGACTCCTAATAGGGTCATTATCCATACTCAAATTCTTTTTTTGGTAGATCATTCTTTGGGTGTCATGCCCATCGAAGCTTTCACTAGTTAACAAATAATGGTGTTATGAGTTATCTTTGTGTATTTTTAAATGTCTTGTTCAACATTATTGGTTTAGTTTCTTATGTATGTTGCAAAATAATTAATAATATCCAGCTATGGGAAAATGTTTATAGAATACTGATTCACCCCTACACCTCCCCCCCAAGTATTATCTATTACTAATAGTTATAACATTGAAAGCATGAAAGGTGAAGCCAAGAGGATTTCACCACTATATTCTATACTAAAAATACTTTCTCCATGCAATAGTACAATTTTCTACCATTTTTTTGGCACTCTTTCCCAAGGCCATTGCATATGAAAAAATCTCTAATGTGTCAATTTGTCGATTTTTGATTCCCATAAGCCAAATTTACATTCTTTCAAAATGTGCCTTGTTGTTCATCATAAGCCTAAATAGTATACTTATACTCTCCATATGAAATTCATCCAATGCCCTAAGTTTTATCTTCCCAAGTAGTTGTTTGACCAGTTTTCAAAGCCAAATTCATATGCACTTTCATATTTCTAACATGTTCACTTGTAGGAAAATTTTAAGTATGAGACTTTGATAGTTGATATCTTTTGACTAGAAGATCTTCATGAGATAAGATTTTGCATATTGAAAAGCATATACTAGAGAACATGATATAAAGTGTAAGGGCTTGATCGTTTGATTTTGTGAGTTTTCAAAGCTAGTTCATAGGCCTCTTTATACAAAGATGACAATTTTTGTAAAAGGTGAAAATGAGTTTTAAAATGTTCAAATCGTGATCAAATTTGAATATAGTTAGTGAAATAGGTTCAATAGAACAATTTGATAGTTCAGTTGTTTGAAATATAAAAAAAAATAGTCAGACCCACTTTGGGGCCTAACTATTTTCATTAGTCTAATGATGACGTGGGAAGAAAAAGTGTCTTAAAAGGTGATTGTGGTTATGATTATCAAAATATATCATCATTTGAGATTGCATGGATTGAGCAATAAGAATCATGAAGAAGGCAATTTCATATATATATATATATATATATATATATAGTGTCAAGTTGAAAATGCCTTCTTCATGATTCTTATTTCTCAATCCATCCAATCTCAAATGATGATATATTTTGATAATCATATATGTTTTGGGACTAATCAAATAGGGATGTGTTGAGGTAAAATTTTTGATATGGCTAGAACTTTCCTTAGTACTATTAATCATTTGTACATTGAAAAGTGGTGACATATAATGAGAGCAATTAATATGTCAAACAATAGATTGAAGTGGATCCAATTAAAAGGGGAAAGTTTATGAATACAAAGGTACTAGGTTTTGGTGTTTAGTGAAGACATGGCAAGGGAACCACTATCTCATATGATGATCCATGAGTGACTAGTAGGGGTTAGAGTAAATGAGAAATATTATCATCATTTTGAAGTAGATTCCCTCAAATAGAAGCTGTCTTTTTCAAGTAATAAAATAGGATGATGGTTTCTATATGTGATTGCTTTTGAGGGTGCCAATGTGTCTCTATGGGAATCCTAATGAAGTCAGCATGTGACCTATAGTTGAAAAATAGAATATGTACCATGCCTATAGGAGGATGTGATTTACATAAGATATGAGGAAGACCACAATGTAGGGTGAACAAAGATGGAGTCTTTTCCAAATGAAATGACATCCCAACCCATCTTACCTAAAGTTTCAAGCAATAATTGTAGAATCTTAAATGAGGATTGTGGGTGATGATAGAATATTTGATCGCCCCTTCTAGGTTATAATTTAGATGCAAAATTTTGCTCATTTGATTTTCCATTGGGAGACCTACGATTAGTTTCAAAGGCAAATGACCAAAGATTATGTCAAAGTAAAATTTTTGAAATAGTGCACGCACAACTGGAATAATTAGATGGTGGTATGATCTAGATGCCTTGTGGCATTTGGATTGAGCGAGCCTAGTTGTGTGTGGGGTCTCCAGTCAAAGCATTAATTAGCATATAATCTAAGAAGTTATGATTAGGGGTTAAGGTGATAGTTTTGAGAGTTTTCAAGTCCTCAACTATAGTCAATGAAATATCTTATGAAGTCATGATGGCAGTTTCAATGCAATGTCACAAGGGTTTCCAGCAGTTTGTGGTAAGAAGCTATGATGTTGCAACTAGCAGCTAGCAGTTAGTCACAACTTAGTGATACATAGTCACCATTAGTAGTGAGGGTGGAGATCTTATGAGTGGTTAATTGGGGAATTTTTTTTTTGAGCATAACTTCTCCAAAGGTTCAGGTGGGTCCCACCATGGGATTGTGAAGTTGCATAGTGTAGACATGTGGTGGAGAGGTGGCAGGCTAGTGGGTAAAATAGAGATTGACAAGTAACACCTATTGACCATGTTTGACTAAAGTTTGGAGGGAAATGGAAAATTGGGAAGTTTTGATTAAAAATATTTAATTAATTCCAAATGTGAAATAAGTGCCCAATTCAATGGAAATTGTTAAAATTTGAAGACAAAAGATATGTGGGGCCCACATTGAAAATTTTCAACAAATTAGGAGCGATATGCATTTTAAATAAACATTTTCTCTATTATATAATCTCAACCATATAGAGAATGAAATATTTTAAATATTTTAAGGGCATGTTTAGGATGCATATTTTACCCAAACATATGACTATTATATATTGTCGGAAAGGTCTCAAGATAAAATTTCTATTTTCGCAACCAAATTTTGTGTAGTCTTACTAGTAAAAATTTATTCATAGATTTGTGAGATAGGGGCATTCTCAAACATACTATCTTGTATTTTTTTCATGGAGGTTCATTTTTAATTTAAGAGAAAACTATCAAATGTGTCTTTCAAAAACTTAGCTGGGTCTGGTTAGTAGTGGCACTTTCCATTGGAAATCATTTGGTAGACATTTTAGAGGATTTTTAGTAGAAAATGTGGTTTTTCTTTGAAAGGTATTTTCACATCATTTTGAATATTTTTATTAAATTGTTGCAACCAAATGATGAGATTTGATATTCAGTTGGAAGGGGAAGAGAGAATATTGATGTTTTTCAACGTAGGTAGGAGAAGCTCATGTGGACAAATAGCATCATCAAATGAAATCTAGGATTTATTCCTCTTCTATATATTTTTCTTTTTCTCATTATATAGGGTTGGTTCTAGTCTATTGAGAAAATCTCTATCTATGAAAGAATTGAGTCAACTTGAAACAAGGAATAAGCTACTCCAATTTTAAAATAGTATGATAACACACTAGTCAACCCATCAAATGGTCTATTCATAGATCAATGTTCTTTGTATCACTAGGGCATTGTCATTTAAGACTACTTTACCCATATATGGGACTTAGAAAATTGTTATGTGTTACCCATAGATGAGATTTAGCATAAGTGTGCAAAGGAGTAAGAGAGAGAAACCTAGTGTCAAGGATGCTCTTTTCCCACTAAGAATCTATTGACTAGTGTTTTAAATATCATGTTTCAAAAATCCCAATGAGAACAAAATACATCTAGTTTCAACTACTTCCCATTTTCAACATACTCATTCAGACATTGGGGCTAACTATAAGGCTAGACCCTTGTTATACTCCACACTTTACAAAACTAGGTAGGTGTACCTCAAATTCATTCATATGGTACTAGTGTTAAAGCATACAATTTAATCTAACAAAGTAGATGGTGTAGGAGCACCTAGGTATTAGGATATTGAAGATGATCCTAGAGGATATTTTAATGATCTAATGTAAATCCATGTGTTTGGATGTGGTGTTCCATGTAATGGAATAAATTGTAATGCCTAAGGGCAATAAAATTGTGAAGTTGTCATTTAGTTTTCATTCAACACCTAGATTGGTCAAAAGGTCAAATTTGTATAAAAAATAAACAAAAATTCTATAAATCATGTAGAAGGTCTTAAATATATTATTTGGACATGTCTAGGGTATTTTTACAAATTGTGGAGTCATTTTTATTAAGTGTCACAAAAGTTGTCAAAATGCATTAAAAGTTGTCAAAAGGAAGATGAAAGGTCATAAGGGTAGTTAAGTAGTTTCTAACTACCTAAATATGTATAAATATGATATATTGATCAAACAAAATTATATTGGAGAGAACGGAGAAAGGGGAGAACATTTTTGAACAATTAAGTGAGTTTGAATCCTTCATTTTGATTGGTTTTTTTGTTAAGTTGATATTTCCAGGCCTTGTATAGACATGTACGGTCTTTAAACCCTATATATTTATAATGGTTAGATATTATAATGAATTATCTTTCCTATTATTTTGTTTTGATCAATTTTTATTAAATTTGGAGGAAGTTATGAGGTTTATGGTGTAAGTTAGTATTTGCAGATTCAGGAATTCTGAGAATGGTCATATTAAAATGCATGGTAAAAATGAATATGGAAAATTTAAGAACTCTAATTATATTCATTGGAAAGGTATTTGAGTAATATTTCATTTCATTTTTTTTTGTTCAATTTTATGATTATTTGTGGAATTTATGATATTTGTAATGAAGATTGGTTTCAAACCCTCTTCAATGGAGTTGCAGGCAAAGAGTTGTGATGGTACAATGATTTATGTATTGAAAAAATTAATGGATTACATATTTGGAAACTATACTAATACATGGATAATTTAAAATTGGCTTGGTCTCATTTGGAGTCATTTTGAGCAAGCTATTTGATGCCCTAGGAAGGATTACCAGTTTTGTTTCTAGTTTATGATAGAGGAAATGGGTCTTGATACAAAGACCATAACTTGTAATTGGTTTATTTGATGGGTATCATATTTGAATATGTTTTATTATTTATAATTTTGAATAATTTCTTTGAAGGGTTTGGCAAGAAAATTTTATGAATGAAACTTATAAATAATGTAATTAGACATAGAAATTTGATTGTGTGAATGAAGATGTTGTCTTTATTGGTGTATAATGTCAAGGTTCTATTTTAAAATCTTTAAGATTTTCTTAGTTCTTTGAGGGTGTACCAACCTATTTTTAATCCCTTGAGTTGAATTAATATTCCTTGAAGGTAAATACAAAGGGTTCTGCATCAGTAGATAAAACCCTTAATCTTCTAACACTTATGCAAACAACCTAGACATGAAATAGCTAGAATCATGACATATGAACTAGATAAGCTAAGTAAGGGTAACACTTTTCATCTCTTCAACATGAAAGGGAAAATATTTTTATTAATGATGTTGAATATCAAGATAACCCAAGATATGGACAAAAAAGGCATGCAATCTCCTAGTGGATCAGTCCCTTATCTATTGGGCATAAGCTAAGTCAAAATACACACATAGATACCCAAGATATACTCATATATTTAGATATCTGATCTATCCATTCACCTTATAAATAGAAATTTATCTTCAAAATGAAATTCATACATGTAAGATCCTCCCATGATCCCTACAATTTTGTCAATGCATATTATGAAATTTACTCTAGCCCTTGACCTAATAGAAAACCATGCAATGGCATACAACTTCAAAGCTAAGCTACAACTAGACAATATGTACCTTGTACATATATCAAAAAAATTACAAGCTCATGAAGATGGAGACAAAGTTCAAATTGAAACTTTCAATAAACATAAAATGTATGCAAGACTCAGAAAATATAGAATAGATGACTATATAATCTATGTTCTTATAATAAATTATAACTATTGTTCATAATAGAGAAAAATGCTAAAGAAATGGTGGAATTACAATAACGATAGAAATTTCAACCTAACTAGAACCATCCTTTTGGTATCATAATAGTGAAAAACATCCAAGAACTAGAACCAACCCTTATAATGAGAGAGAAAGAGGATATAGGAAAGAAAGAAGAAATTTGATCTAATCTAGAAGTGACAAATATTGACTTGAATCTCCATCCCCTCTTGTTGCAAAGAATCTCTCTTCTCTCTATAACCAAAATCTAAAAGGAATCTCATCATTAAGCTTTAACAAACTCAAAATATCTCTTCCAACTGATGAGAAACCTTATCCTAACAAAAAGATTAGGCATGCATCTAAAATGTTGATAATATCTTCTACTAAACTAATGTGAAAGTGAAAAAACCATCACTAACTACATCCTTACTAACTTTGGTGCATAACTAGTTCACCATTTTGCCAAAAAAACAAATTTGAACTTCCTCCTAAATATGGTTGAAAAATAGGCACCTAAGACAAAATCCTAAATAACTCCAATAAATTTCATTATGTGATAAAACAAATTGGAAATCTGGAAAGGTCATTCCAAGACCTTTCCAATGGTATATGATAGTGTTGGTGTAAATAAGTATTTATTATTTACACTTTACTTAAGTTTACTAAGGTTAATGCATTAGCATATAAGTTGTCATGTAGACACCTAGGAGTTTGCATATTCATATGAGTTGCCATGTAGACAACATAGTTGTTTGCACTCTAATTGAGCACATGTTGTCTAATACATCACTTTATGAGATACACGTTGGTATTCTTATCCTCTCATTGTTGCATGTACATTCATGCACAATGGAGGATAATCTAGTCCTTGTGGACATGTGATTAGTTGTGATTTTTATCTCTTTGTTGACTCCTAGTCATTCTAGATGCCTTTATATACAAGAACTTCTAGTATGTATTCATCTGATATCCATTATCAATTTGATCGTTATTGAGATTCTCATTTGATCACCATTAGTCTCTCTTGTGCTATCTATTGGGCTTCTTGATCTTGGTGCTGAATTATTGCCTTACGAAAATTCTTACATGGTATCAAAGCCATAGGATATCTCTTCACATATCTATTGGAGACCATTTTTTGCTTCACCTCTCAGAGGGCCATGATTCAGATCTAAAATGTCTATAGAAATCAAGAGCATTTTGAGTAAGATCTAACCTCACCATTGTGTTAGGGTGGCCATTTCCATAAATTTTGACTATAAATTTGCCTATATTTGGAAAAAGTCAAATCTCAGGCAAAATTTATTTTGCAAATTGAACTTGGAAGCCCGATTTTCCCATTTGGAGGATTCAATTTGAGCTCATTGTAGTATGGATTTGAAGTTTTTATCAAAAAAAATTATTTTCAATTCTTTTCTCGTATCTGCATATATTCTATCATTATTTGAAGATTTAGAAATTTGGCATTATTTTGTGCATATTTTTTAATATCTCTTATGAGAAAATATTATGGTTGGAGGCTTGTATTAGTATTTGGATTCCTAAGTAGAAACTCACCTCAATTTGATCTGTTGAATCTGCAAACAACAAGCCTCGTGATTCGATCTAGTTTTGCATCAATCATAGAGATCATTTCTTTAGTGGATATGGGATATTGTCTATTGCATTAGTGTTTAATATTGTAGGATAGCACCATCCCACATTGCCCTTCTATAGTTTGGTTGACCATTTGATCCAACATTGACCTCCATTGTAGATAGACGAGCCCAAGGCCTCAATTACACCCATCATGTTAGCATTGCATAGAGTGATAGTAGATTGGGATAACAAATGGTCTAACCATTGATCTAATAGCCTAGACATAGCAATTTGCAGTGCTTTGACCTATCATTGGCATCGTAGTGCTTTGAAAAAGATCCCTAATCTGAGGAGACAAACCATTAACTCATGGTAGATGGTCACTCCTTAATCCCAATCTAGCTCATTTTGACAAATCTCCTAGTACATGGAACATAGCACTCATTGATTGGGTATTTAGACATTGAGGTGATAGGGTTTACATCCAGTGAATATCACACATTTGGTAAAATTTAATCAAAATTTTAAATTTTTGGAGTCATCCATGTTAATTTGATTCTTATATAGTGTGATCAAGATTCTATTTTATTCCAAACCATCAAATTTAGCATTGAAATTTTCTGACATCATCAGCTATTGGAAAATATTACCCCTCTTCATATGCATTTTTTATTTGATAGTTTGACTTCAAAGAGCCATATCTTGGTCATTCTGACTCCAAATCAAGTGCAATTTTTTTAAATTTGGACTAGAATTTGTTGAACTTTCTAGTGGTGATATTATTTTCTAGTTTTGATGCACAATTTTTTTAGAAAAATTAATTTTTTTAGTAACTATACCCATCCAATCCTACATTTTACAACTTCAAATGCTCCATATGGGCTCATCTAGGCACATATTTAGGTTCAATCTTTTTGAAAGTGCATAATTTTTTGTCTAGTTTCCAGATCTGTGATCAAATTATAGGCTTGTGTAGATAGAAATAACAATTTCAAAAATAGGTCCTTTTTTCTATTATATTGCTTTGATCAAACTTCAAAATTTTTCTATATCTAAGCAACATTGCTAAGTACCATATTTGAACTCCAAGAGGAGGCTATAAACAAAAAAATTAGAAGTCCACTTACACCCTATATTGGCATATGGCTATTGCAATCGCACTTAAGTATAAAATGCCTAAAGAATTCATTTGGGGGGTTCTTTGATTGAGTGAAAAAGTGGGGTGTTTGTTGGTGTTGTGTTCATTTTTTCTTTTTGTTATCTTTCTTTCCTTGCATTATGGGAAACATTAAGGTTCCAAAATTAACACCACATAGTTATGCCACATTTTTAGTTAAAAAATGGTGTGAATTAACGAATGAAGAAGTTTCTCAATATGTAGATGGATCTCTTCCTCAACCCATGGGTGATAAAGTAACTCAAACTAATATATGTGCTTGGGAATCAGTAGATAGAAAAGCCCTATGAATCCTTAGGTTAGGGGTCGATAAAAAGATCCTTTATTAGATCATAAAATATGATACATCCAAGGAAACTTTGGATGCCCATAAAATTCTATATGGGAAAGTGACTGAGGAGGATGTCTACAAGATTAAAGATGAACTTATCTCCCTAGATCCTAGGAACTTTGATTCCATCCAGTATTTTATCATTAAGGTGAATGAGTTAAGAACAAAACTTAATGATTGTGGTAGTCCCATTAAGGATGATAGGTTGATTTATCTAATTTACAATAAGATGCCATCAGACTACTCCACATTTGTCTCTACTTTCAACACCTCAAAGGAAACCTTAGGGGCTTCTTATAAAAAACTCACTTTTGATGAATATTCCTAGTTGCTATAAAATGAACAAGCTAAGTTGATAACAATGGGGATTTTCAAGTCTTCAAAGACATTGGTGGCTAACAATGAGAGCTCCAAAAATTCAACCAGTGAAACTTCAAACAAAGGTAAGGGTAAAAGGAAGAGGAGGACAGATAACAAACAAAGGGACATAGAAAAGTCACCACCTAAATGAACTTGACAACAAGGCAAGTCTTCTCCTAATACCAACAAAAACAGGGACAATAATCAAGATAAGAAGTGTTCCTATTGTAAAAGAATTGGTCATGATGAACATGAGTGTTATCACAAGCAGATTGATTAATTAAAAAACATCATGAAGAAGCACAATGTTCAATTGCCTAATTTTTATAAGGAAAATGGGTCTTCATCTTTAGATTCTAAGAGAAAAGGGCAAGCTTTACTTACACACACTATCAATAAAGGGGAATGTATTATTGACTCAAGTGCCACATATCACATGGGGGCTTCAAAGAGAGATTTTTCTTCAATGACACCTTCAAAGGTACCTCATATCTTTGTAGGGGATGATACTAAAGTAGAAGTTGAAGGAAAAGGTGAAGTTGAGATGGAAAATGGAGCATTCAAGAATGTTCTCTATGTTCCTAATCTTACCTCCAACCTTCTTTCAATCTACCAAATCACTCATTATGGAGGTGGAAACAAGGTTGAATTTCTTCTAGATTCAGTTCTTGTGAAAAGCATCAAAGATGATTCTATGGTTGCAATAGGTGAAGCTAAACTTGATTCAAGGCTTTACATTTTCTCTTCCTTTGTGCCTAAATCTAATGCACAAGCCTTTTTAATTCATTCAAATATAGAAAGGAAACTATGGCATGAGAGGTTTGGACATCTCAACTATAGGTATCTTCAACAGCTTAGCAACAAGAACATGGTTCATGGTCTACCTCAAGTCCAGTTCTCATATGGTGTTTGTTCAGGTTGCACACTTGGGAAGCATCTAGAAAAAATGTTTGACAAGGGGCAGTCTTGGAGAGCACAAAGTGTTCTCCACATAGTTCACACTGATGTGGCAGGCCCATTTCCAGTGCCATCATTTGGAAATTCTCACTATGTACTCACCTTCATTGATGACTATTCTCATTATACTTTTTGTATTCTTCATGTTTCATAAGAGTGAAGTGTTTGAACAATTTCTCACCTTCAAGGCTCAAGTAAAAAAGTAGTCAGAGGAAGCCATCAAGGTTCTTTGAATAGATAATGGAAGGGAGTATGTGAAATCAAGACTTATATATTTTTGTACTCAAGAGGAAACTAACCTTTAGCATTTAGTACCATACACTCCATAGAAAAATAATGTTGCAGAAAGGAAGAATAGAATCCTCAAGGAGATGACCACTTGCATGCTACTACCTAAGTCTATTGATTGAGTTTATTGGGCTGAATCAATGAATTATGCAAACTACATCTACAATAGGATTCCTCATAAATCTTTGGATGGTTTAACTACTTTTGAAGATTGGAATGGAAGGAAACCTACTGTAAATCATTTTAGAGTCTTTGGTTATCCAGCATGGGCATGAATACCTCCATAGAAATACAAGGCATTGGAACCTCAAAGTAAACCTTGCATCTTTGTTGGTTATGCAGACTCTCATAAAGCCTACAATTTAATGGATCTAGAGACACATAAAATTTTCTATGAGAGAAGTTTAAACTTTGAAGAAAGTTCTCCTAGCTTTACTTCTTCTACTCCTCCTTCCTCCTTCATTGAAGTGAGGGGTAGTGATGATAGTGACTTGGAAGATGTTAGTTCATGACCCAAATAAAGGCATCAAAAAAATGAGGTTGGGGAAATCCCTTCTACTGCTACATCTTCTTCCACTAGACCTAAATGGGCTTAGTAGACATTGGATGCAATAGGACCATTGGTAGAGAATCCTTCAGATACTAAGAGGACAATATCAAAAAATTACTCACTCCCTCATGCTTATATTGTAGCTTCTTCTAATCCTCAATCATTCAAAGAAGCTATAGGAATTCCAAAATGGGATAAAGAAATAGAGGAAGAATACAATTCTCTTATGAGAAACAACACATGGGACATAGTCTCTCTTCCTAAGGGAAGAAAATTGGTTTAGTGTAAGTGGATCTATCAAACCAAGTTTGTAGTGGATGAAAGTTTTGATAAGTATAAGGAAAGACTTGTTGCAAAAGGTTTCTCTTAGGTGCCTAGTATTGACTACGCTGAGACCTTTACCTAAATTTTAAAAATAAACTCCATTTGTTTGACAATAGCTATACCTATAGCTCAAACATGGGTTGTTCATCAGATGGATGTGAAGAGTGTAGTCTTGAATGGTGATCTTTATGAGGAGATTTATATGGAGAAGCCATAGGGTTTCATTTAGGATTCTACTTTGGTTATCAAGTTGAAAAGGTCTATCTATGGACTAAAAAAAGCTCCAAGAGCTCGGTATGCCAAGATGGATTCTTTCCTTCTCTCAGCAGGGTTCACCAGATGTCATTCAAATTTGAATGTCTACATTCTTCACTAGGATGATTCCCACTACTACTTTTGCTTTATGTTGATGACTTAATCATTATAGGAAGTACATCATCCATCATTGATAGTTTTAAGTCTACTTTGCAAGACAAAATTTCCATAAAAAACTTGGGTCGATATTATTTCCTTGGTATTGAGATACAACAATCTTCATCAGGGATCAAATTATCTCAACACAAGTATTCCCTTGATCTACTTGCTCAATTTTGCATGAGTGACTGCAAGGGTGCATCTACTCCATTTCTTTTAGGTGTTAAGTTAGAAGCAAAGTATTCCTCTCCACTTGTTGATGAAACTTTATATAGATAGCTGGGTGGAAGTCTCATCTACTTGACACATACACGCCCTAAAATATTATTTGTAGTTGGAATGGTTTCTCGCTTCATACAAGAGCCACATGAACTTCACTGGAAGGCACCCAAACACATCTTACACTATATTCAGGGTACACATACATATGGGATATGCTATGGAGCTAGTACTGGACTATAGTTAGTGGGTTATACAGACTTAGACTATTTAGGGGATCTTTATTCTTGCAAAATAACTTCAAGATACATGTTTCATCTTGGTTCCAGCACCATTTGTTGGCAGAGTAAAAAGTAGAACACTATTATTTTTCATCTACTAAGGTTGAGTATTGAGGAGTTATTACTACAACTACAAAAGCTATTTGGTTACATCATATTCTCAAGGAGTGACATACCTTGACCCACAGTCATACATTGTGATAATTAGAGTGCCATTGAAATATCAAAACATCTAGTGCAACATCAATGTACAAAAAACATTGAGGTTCATGTGCACTACATCACAAAGTTGATCCATGAGTAGGTCATTACAATGTAGTATTGTCCTAGAGAATAGCAAATTGCAAATATCTTCACCAAGCCCTTCACTGAGGTCAAGTATCTACATTTGTGAGATCTCTTGGGGGTGCAAAACTTTTCACGATAGGGTCACATGACTCTTCTCTTCTTTATTATATGTATCTCTCTTTTTGGAGGAGGTTTTTCCCATGATTTTTTCCTTATTTCTCCAATTTTAGAGATATTACATTGCATTTTATAGCATTTTTTTTAGAGCATTTCATTTTTACATGGGTATCTAACATGGCCTAATAGTCGGGACCCATCATGCATTTTCCTCTACCTTTTGTGAGCTTAACTACATTCCCCCAAGTTGCACTTGGTGGGGGCATGTTGGGGGGTGTTGGTGTAAATAAGTATTTACTATTTACACTTTATTTATGTTTACTTAGGTTAATGCATTAACATATTAGTTGTCATGTAGACACCTAGGAGTTTGCATATTCATAAGAGTTGTCATGTAGACAACACAATTGTTTGCACTTCAATTGAGAGCATGTTGTCTACTACATCTCTTTATGAGATACACATTGGTATTCTTATCCTTTCATTGTTTCATGTACATTCATGTGCAATAGAGGATAATCCACTCTTGGTGGACATGTCCTTAGTTATGATGTTTATCTCTTTGCTGACTCCTAGTCATTCTAGATGCCTTTATATACAAGCACTTCTAGTGTGTATTCATCTGATATCCATTATCATTTTGATCATTATTGAGATTCTCATTTGATCATCATTAGTCTCTCTTGTGTTAAATATTGAGCTTATTGATCTTGGTGTTGAATTATTGCCTTAGGCAATTCTTATAGATAGTCCTATGTTGGCTTATCATAAATGCCCAAGATATTAGTTTCAAAATTTGGCTCCTCGACTGGAATCTGAGGTCTTTTAACTTTAAAAATATTTGATTTAATATCAAATTTGTAACCATATCATATAACATTTTTTATTTAAATGTCTCTTGCATGTGATTTCAAAAGGATTTTTTTTTTTTTTTTTAAATTGCACTTTTGAAATTTCCCTCAATTCATGCATTTTGGGAAAACCTAGGTTCACCAACTTGACATGTCTTACCTTTTGATTTTTTTGTTTTCTACACTTCACTACCACATGAGCACCACATGGCACTTTCTAAATGGTTCACCACTCCAACACTTGGCACCTGACACACTTCCATGTGGTAACTTCTTATTGGATCTTCTATTGAATGGTCACCTCCATGTCAACTGCCTATTGGGTCTAGTACCACATCATCATGTCACATCCTCTTATTGGTCAAATTATTTGTCATCACCACATGGCCCACTTCCACACGGGACCTCCACACATCCCCATATTCCTTAACTTCTAAGCATCTTCATCTTTCGGGGATGCGACAGCTATTGGATCATGCCATGTGTCATCATCATTTAAAGTGCTCATGTTCTTTGCCATGTCACCACTAAGTGGCACAAGTCATCATGGTGCTTCCTTGATTTCATTAACTAGTGTACATATTTGAATTCATAGGAACTGCAGACCATCCATACTACCTCAAAATCTTGGTAAGTCAAAAAGATGAAGCCATACTCAAAACATGACATCTTGGTCCCTCATTCCACATGTAGTGTGAATTTTCTTCAATATTCCACAAAGAGTAAGTATGTAGGAGGGATTTGCAACTAATATATCTACTATTCCAGTGAAAAGATCATGGTTTCATCCTTTTGCAACATTTCATGGTGGAACATTGGTTCTTAAAACATATTTTCCTTTTACTAACCGAGATCGTGTCATCCTATAGCTTAATTCCTTCCACTTTGGAAATCATCAATTGGGTATATGAAAGGGACTTCTTTTGGAGCTCAATTTGTTGCTTACTCTTCCTTGTTGTAGAAAATGGTGCCTTTAATGTTTACATAAGTAGATATTCTTTTCAATGCATGGCATATGAACCATAGATCAAACTCTATGCTATCCCATCTTATGATAGGATACTTCCTCTTAGGTGTTTGTAACATATCCCCCAAGCACTTTTTGAGAATAGATTTCCCTTATAATACAACCTAGGCAAATCCATACAGGCTACAACTAGTAATCATCCTTAACTATCACCATTTCACATTCAACATATTCATATGCTACTACTGTGGGCTATTTTGTTCCTTTTCCTTCTTGAAAACTTGGCAGTATTCCTTACTAAGTGTTGATTTCATCATCCTTTGATTCATCTCAGGTGTGTTCTTTATATTTTCTATGTGAATGGTCTAATGTGCTTAATACCTTAAGTTTATTTTAAGGAAGTTAGAAATAGGATGTTGACAATTCATGCAAGATGCTTACAGTCTTATTCATTTTTGCTAGTTCCAACATTTAAAACATGTGTCATTTTCCTTGTGAAGTGGTCTTAGATTATAGGCCCATTTGATCACCATGTTGAACTAGAGATCACAAGAGAGTGAGCATTTGGACACCTCAACATGTTCAACCTCTTCTATTTTTGGAACTATCTTCAAGACTAGTAAGGATAATTGGCTCTATAGATAAACTCTCCTTATTTAGTATATTAGATTTTATATGTTTCACTCCAAAATCATATTGAGAAACTAATGTGATCAACTTTCTTTGAAAAACAAAAAATTCATTTGGATTGTCCTCATGATGTATATAGCCATACACTTATTTGATCTTCATGCATGGAAAATATATTGAAAACTTATAATAATAATAGTCATTATAATCCCTTTTAAAAATCTTCAATCTCCTAAGGCTTTACTAATCTCATGAAGTTAGTCAGGCCCCAAAGTGCATCTGACTAAAAAAAATTCAAACTAAAACACCTGGCATCTCAAATTGATAAAATTAGCATCTAGCACTGGCTAAAATCAATTTGCATCATTAATTCAACATTTAAAATTTATTTTTAACCTTTCTTGTAAACTGTCAATTTTGTGCCAAAGGGTCCTCTAATTGGCCTTAAAAACTGACTGAATCACTTAACTAAACTTTGAAATTAGACATACTAATTCTTTGTTCCACATTCTTTTACCCTATCAAATTTTTTGTCATGATGAAACCTAGGTGAAAAGATATTGACTATTAAAGTTTCCTTCTTAAAATTGTTGCAAACAAACATTTTAGAAAACCATAAATCACATTTGGTTTTGGCTTTGAAAATACGTCAAACTAACACTTGGGTGCATGACAACTAGGGCATTAGTTCACTATCATGAGGAGAGTGAATATGTGATTTGGACTCATGATGAATAACTAGACAAATTTGGTGAGCAGTCAAGGTGCGGTACTTGGATTTGCTGAATTGAGAATAATGGCAAAAAAACAATTTTCATAAACAGAATAAACTTGGGAAAGTGTGCAAATGGATTCTTCAAGACTTGAGAACTACTACACTTACAAAAAATTTAGATTACAATGTAGTGGTACAATTCATTTGGTCCAAACAATCATATATTTAGAGTTATGACATCCCAAACAAGGATACCAGTCAATCTACACTTTAATGACACCAATAAAACTTCACAAATTACATTTATAACCACGTTCAAAAACTAAACAAATGGATTTTTCATAAGCTCAAATCTAAAACATAAAAAGTTTCTAACCTTTAATATACAATGCAAAATCAATTTTCTCATTTTGATCAACTAGGTCAAGTTATAACTTGTCAAATAGGGCCTCCCAAAATCCCAAATAATTTACATCAGCATGATAACAATAAACAACCAATTTTGAGGTATTCAAAAACTAGGAAAAAAATATCATAATGACTTGAAATATAGGTTCTTTGATATGAATAATAAACACTCCCAAAGTGGTGATTCATGAAGAATTACTGGGTGGGAGATATTCAAATGTAAACTAGGCTTCCTATCACTGTTTGACACTTAGGCAAAAATGTAGATTTGAACATTGCTCAAAATAGAACTTCACGGGATGAGTCAAAATGGAAATGTATCTTCACAAGATGCATGGACTACTAAATTCAAGGTGTTAGAAACATCAAACACCTCTTAGACTTCAAAAGGATAGTTGGGTACACATGCATTAAATGTGCTTATAAGGGGCTCAAAATGACTCAAAAGCTTAGAATAGTACTCAAATTGGGAATGTGAATTTGAGTCCAAATAGTGGCTCTATCTAGGTATGTATGTCCCTTGTAGGAATGAAAAGGATTCAAAATCATTAAAAGAAGTAGACCACACAACTGACCGTAAAAACTTCTCTCAAACAACATAGTGAAAGAGAAAAACAACTACTCCTAAATTGTATAAATGATGGCCCCAAGCCATCAAAACTTATCAAAACTTCTTACCTCTATCATATATTTGATTTTTGTCTCCATTTTCAAAGCTGAAAATATCACTTCCATTAGTTTTGCCAACATAATCAACATTCTCTATTAGTTCACTTGGCAAAATAAAATAACTTTCTTCACTCTCATAGTGCATCTACAAATCAGCACTTACTTATACATCATGCTCACTATGAGAAATTGAATCAGCATGTTTGCATAAACTAGAATCAATCTAAAAACCATCATCCATAAATGATTGATGCATGCTATCAACCAAAAACAAGAAGGCTTCATACTGTTCTTCAATCAAATGTTTGCATGTGTCAAAAGATCATAACTCACCTTGTGTAACTAGGTGTGAATAATATTTCAAATCTGATTTCTCATCATTAGTACTCTTGATACTCATCTGATCAAACTTATCACATGCAAAAACTCTTTCACACTCCAACAAATGATTAGTTACCAAGTTCAAAAAAACTAACATGAAAGTGCTAACATAAAATATGTTGATCATAATCTTCATCAAACAACTCATTAGAATGAAATTTGAACTTATCAAACTTATCATCAGCACATAATGAAAACTTAGAATCAGATTTATCACTTCTATCCTTTTCCTCTTTGTCATATTCAAAACCAATTTCAGTATAATCATCATGATAGAAATATGAAATAGTATGAAACTTCTCCCTAATGGTATCCTCCTCATAAGAAAATTCATCATGTGTATTGACACTTAAACCATTATTGCATACACCTCCAAAACATGACAAAGAGTATTCTAACTTTATATCAATTTCGGCATCAAATCTTGGGGGAAAGAACTTCATCTTGAGAGGAAACATATTAAGGGATAGCATAAGAAACCAAAGAGACATTTTCATACCTTGCAAGATCATGAACTCGTATTTCTGAAATTTCATCAACACTTAACAAGACTTCATCACAAGTCTATTCTCCATGACTCTAATCATAATCCGACTATTCTAAAATACTTTTAGCAATAGTACCATTAGTATGAAAATCTGAAAAATAGAACCATGACTACAACATATTACCTCTTCTTCACGCAATACCTCTTCACTACCTATTTCATTTTCATTTCATCACAAAAATATTTATCCTTACTACTGTTAGAACTTTCCACACTCTCATCCATATTTTCACATGATTCATTTTTAGCTACATAACCCTCTTCTTCATGCTAACTGAAATCATCTGATTTAGTAGATCTAGAATGCATATCTTCCTAATCACAAGACACATTTTCATTATCTATGGATTCATTATATTCACTATTACTTTTAGCACATTCATATTTTCTATCAGAGGATTTAGTATAGAATTCATTTCTACTTAAATCATTCTCAAATTTCTTGAAAAGACTCTCAACATGCAAAATCTTTGTACTCTTAAATGTGTTGACCAATTAACTGAATTAGGAATAAAGACATCTAGGAAAGTAGTAGGCCATGAGGATTCCTTAGGTCTTAAAGACACATGCAACTCTGTAAGTGCTGATTTGAAATTTATATAAATCTGATCATCTCCTAGACCTTAAACACTGCCTACCCTATCTCATACAAATATGAAAATATGATTGTGAAGTTCTTATCTCTATAATATCTTCAACTACACTTTCATAACTTGGTAGAATACCTTAAAATCTAAGATTTGATTCCATTTTGAAATAAAATTTATACCTCTTTATCCTCATGCTGAAAATCACTGAATAGAGGCACTAATTTCTAACATTTGACTTCCATAAAAAGAAAATATAAAAATCAAAATACCTTTAAGTGTTGATGTTGAACTATCTATCAATCTTGGCATGAGTGTAACACTTCTTCACACCACTAATAACAACCATATAGAGTTGGTGCCTCCTTGAAGAGGACAAATAAACCATTGTTGTGATTCATTCTTTAATATTCAAACTTCTTACAATAGTAGATTGCATACAACACTGAACATCATAGATCAAGAATTGATGTCTTCTCTTTTTTTGCCAAGATCTTCTCATAAAACTTCCAAATCTGTACAACTAATTTGAAAAATCTTGAAAAATATTTACATAGAACCAATTTTCTCTAGTAAAATAAATCTTTTAGAGAGTCATCACTCACAATCATGAGAAAGATTTAAAACATGATTTATCACTTGAAAATTTTGAACTAAACTTTTTTCTTGTAAAACTTCCAAATCATCAAACATTTCGAGAAGAGAAAATACTTTTGAACAATTCTGACTCTAACTTTACAACAACACTTTGAAAGCCAAATCTAACTAAATTTATTAAAGATAAACTCTCTTATTAGCAACACAACTTATACTCAACCCTCAAACGCTACTATTGCAAATGAATAAAGCACTACTAGGGTGCATGATTTTGAGTAAGAGACTAAAAAGAACATCAGAAAACTCACTACTACAACTTTTTTCATGCATTTCATCTGCTATATTGAATCTCTTTTTTTCAAAGTCTCAATTTTTATCTATCATACACATTCAATACACTCTCCACCAAAGTCACTATTTTGTTGGTGTTTTAAAATATCATGTTTAAAAAATCCCAATGAGAATAGAATACATCTAGGGCTAGCTACTTCCCATCTACAACATACCCATTTAGACATTGGGGCCAACTATAAGGCTAGACCCTTCTTTTACTCTAGGCTTTACAAAACCTAGGTAGTTATACCTTAGATTCATTCATATGGTGCTAGTGTTAATGCATACACTTGAATATAAAAAAATAGATAATACCCTTAATCTACTAACACTTATGCGAACAACAGAGACATGAAATAGCTAGAATCATGACATATGAACTAGATAAGCTAAGTGAGGGTAACACTTTTCATCTCTACAACATGAAAGGGAAAATATTTTGATTAATGATATTGAATATCAGCACAATTGAAGGTATGAACAACAAAGACATGCAATCTCCTAGCTGATCAGTCCCTTATCCATTGGGCATAAGCTAAGTCAAAACATACACATGGATACCTAAGATATCCTCATATTTTTAGATATCTGATCTATCCATTCACCTTTTAAATAGACATCCATCTTCAAAATGAAATTCATACATATAAGATCCTCCCATGATCCTTGCAATTTTTTCAATGCATATTAAGCAATTTACTCAAGCCCTTGACCTAATAGAAAAACATGCAATGGCATACAACTTCAAATCCATGATGCAACTGGACAACATCTACCTTGTACATATATCAACATAAAATTACAAACCCACAAAGATAGAGACAAAGTTCAGATTGAAACTTTCAATAAATCATTCTATTAATCTCCTCAAAGTGAATACATCAAATGTATGCAATACTCATAATATACACAAGAGACAACTGTAAAATCTATTTTCTCATAAGAAATTACAACTGTTGTTCATAAAAAAGAAAAATGTTGAAGAAATGGTGGAATCAAAGTCATGATAGAATTTTTAACCTAACTAGAACCATCCTTGTAGTATCATAATAGTTGAAAAACATCCAAGACTAGAACCAACCCTTACAATGAGAGAAAGAGAAAGATATAGGAAATGAAGGAGAAATTGGATATGTTCTAGAAGTGACACATGTCCACTTGAATATCCATCCCCTACTATTGCAAAGCATCTCTCTTCTCTCTATAACCAAAATCTGAAAGGAATCTCATCGTTAAGCTTTAACAAACACAAAATATCTCTTCTAACTTATGAGAAACCTTATCCTAACAAAAGCATTAGGTATCCATTTGGAATTCTAACAAAATCTTCTACTAAACTAATGTGAAAGTGAAAAAAACCATCACTAACTATATCCTCACTGCCTTTGGCACACACCTAGTTCACCATTTTTCCAAAAAATCAAATGTGAACTGTTATTCTTGAATGTGGTTGAAAAATAGGAACCTTAGACAAAACCCTCAACAAATTTAATACACTACTTCATGTGCAAAAATAAAATATAAATATGGAAAGGCCATTCCAAGACCTTTTTAATGATATATGATAGTCCTATGTTGTCTTATTAGAAATTCCCAAAATATCAATTTGAAAATTAGGCTCCTCGACTAGTATCTAAGGTCTTTCAACTTTGCAAATATTTGATTTAATATCAATGTTGAAACTATATAATATAACATTTTTAATTTAAATATCCCTTGTATATGATTTCATAAGGACAATAATTAAAAATTATTTTTTAGGACTTTTGAAAATTTCCCTCAATTTATGCATTCAGGTCAAACTTGGCTTGAATGACTTGACACGCATCGCCATGTGATTCATCAATTTTTGCACTATTACTAGCACTTAGGTGCTATGTAGCACTTTTTGAATGGTCCACTAATCTACCACTTGGCACCTGACACACTACCACATGGGAGCTTCTCATTGGATCTCCTACTGCATGGTCACCTCTACATCACCTACCTACTAGGTTCCCTACCACATCATCACCATGTAGCATCCTCTAATTAGTCAAAATTCTATCCCACTACCATGTGGTGCCTCCATGCTTCCCTACATTCCTTAACTTCCAAGCATCTTCATTTGCTGGGGATACACTAGCCATCAGATCATGCAACATGTCATCATCTAGTGAAGTGCTCATGTTCTTTGCAATATCACTACTAAGTGCCATGTGTCATCACAGTGCTTCCCTACTTTCATTAACTGGTGTGCATGTTTGAATTCTAGGGAAGTGTGGACCATCTGATTTGACACATGTCATGATCTGGTGCCTCTAATCTTGGGCCTGCCACATCATCACTACTTCAAATCCATGATTGGCCCTAAGCTAACTATCACATGTTGTGTTGTGATTGGTTGTCAGTCCACATAACCACTAACATCATCTCCTTAATTGGCATGCTTGGTCAAAAATTCTTTCTTCCCTCCAAGTCAGTAGGTCCCACCATGTGACCCTTGTGGCTTTCCAAAAGCCTTATTTCTTTGAGACATTTAATAATAGAGTCTTTGTGTATAAAAAGACTAAAAATGCTCATCACTTTATTAGCGTGGGATATATGTTCACCCGATTTTTTCCTTTTGCTAAAAACTGGCAGTGTTTCTCTAAACATAGAAGTCCATATACTCACTATGACGCTAAAAAATGCCAATTAAATGATCCTTTTCCTCCATAAAATATGCATGTCACCTCCATTTTTTTTTAAGGTTCAAAATCCTTAATGCTTCTCCATGCTACCTCAAAATCTTGGTAAGTCAAAAAGATGAAGCCATCTCAAAGTGTTACATCTTGGTCCCTCCTTTCACATGTTGTGTGAATTTTTTTCAATAGTCTACAAATAATGACTATGTAGGATGGATTTCTAACTAATATATCTACCATTCTAGTGAAAATATCATGGTTTCATTCTTTTGAAACATATCATGGTGGAACATGAGTTCTTAAAACATATTTTGCCTTTTTCTAACTAGGATCATGTCATCTTGTAACTTAATTCCTTAAAGTTTAGAAACCATCAATCAGGTACATGAAAGGGGCTTCTTTTGGAGCTTGCGTTGTTGCTTCCTCTTCCCTATTGCAGAAAATGGTACCTTCTATGTTTACACAAGTGGATCTCCTTTTCAACACATGGCATATGAACCATAGCTCAAAATTTGCATTATCCCATCTTGTAACAAGCTCCTTCCTCTTAGGCATTTGTAACATATCCACCAAGAACTTTTTGAGAACCGATTGCCTATGCAATAAAATCCAAGCCAATCCACTCGAGCTCAAAATAGGAATCACCCTCAACTGGCATCATTTCAAACTCAACGTATTCATCTACTACCACCATGGGATATTATATTCCTTGTCCTTCTCAAAAACTTGGGAGTAATCCTTATTAAGATTTGATTTCATCATCCTTTAATTCATCTCAGGTTTGTTCTTTATATTTTCTATGTGCATGGTCCAAGTGCTTAGTACCTTAATTTTATTGTAAGGAAGTTAGAAATAGGATGTTGATAATTCATGTAGGATGCTTACAATTTTATTCATTTTTTCTAGTTCCAACATTTAAAACATGTTTCATTTTCCTTGTGAAGTGGTCTCAAATTGTAGGCCCATTTGATCACCATGTTGAACTAGAGATCATAAGAGAGTGAGCATTTGGACACCCCAACACATTCAACCTCTTCCATTGTAAGACTAGTGAGGATAATTGGCTCTACAGGTATGCTCTCTTGATTTGGTATAATGCATTTCACCAAATCCTCAAAATTTATATGTTTCACTCCAAAATCATATCGAGAAACTAATGTGATCCATTTTCTTTGAAAAATAAAAAATTTATTTGGATTGTCCTAATGATGTATAGAGCCACACACTTATTTGATCTTGATTGATGGAAAACATATTGAAAACTTATAATGATAATAGCTATTATAATCCCTTTTTAAAAACTTCAATCGCCCAAGGCCTTACTAACCTTATGAAGTTAGTTGGGCCCCAAAGTGAGTCTGACTATTTAAAAAAAACCATATTGAAACACCTAACATCTCAAATTGATCAAATTAACATCTAGAACAAGCTAAAGTCAGTTTGCATCACTAATTCAACGTTTAAAATTCATTTTTAACCTTTCTTGCAAACTATCAATTATGTGCCAAGGGGTTCTCTAATTGGGTTTAAAATTTGACTAAATCACCTAATTGAGCTTTGAAATTAGACATACTAATTCTTTGTTCTACTTTCTTTTACCCTATCAATTTTTTTGCCATGATGACACCTGAATCAAAATATATTGATCGTAAAAGTTGCCTTCTTAAAACTACCTACAGACAAACATGTCAGAAAACCATAAATCGCATTCGATTTTGTGTTCGAAAATAGGTCTAACTAAAACTTGGGGGCATGACAACTGGGGCAATAGTTTAGTATCACAAGGAGAGTATGAATTTGTGATCTGGGCTCATGAAAAATAATTGGGAAAATTCGGCGAGGAGTCAAAGTGGGGTACTCAAATTCACTAAACTAAGAATAGTGGCAGAAAAGCAATTTTCACAAATGGAATAAACTTGAGAAAGTGTAAAAATGGATTTGTCAAAACTTGAAAACCAGTACACATAAATAATTTTTAGAGTAGAACATAGTGATATAATCCATTTGGTCCAAATAGTCATAGATTCTAAGTTATGAAATACCAAACAGGCCTATCGATCAATTTGCACTTTATTACACTAGTTAAACTTCACAAATTGTGTTTGGAATCACATTTGAAAACTAATCAAATAGATTTTTCATAAGATCAAATCTGAAACATAATAAGTATATGACGTCTAAAATGTAATGCAAAAGGAATTTTCTAATTTTTGTCAACCGGGTTAAAGTTATAACTAGTCAAACAGGGCCGCCCAGAATTCTAAACAATTTACATTAGCATGACAACAATAAACAACCAACTTCGAGGGATTCAAAACCTAGTCAAAACATATTGTAATGACTTGAATCATAAAGCATAGGTTCTCCAACATGTATTCTAAACACTCCCAAAGTAGTGAATCATGAAACATTACTGGGTTGGAGATATTCAAATGCAAACTAGGCTTTCTGTCATTGTTTGACACTTAGGCAAAAATACAAATTCGAACATTGCTCAAAATGGAACTTCACAAAATGACTCAGAATGGAAATTTATCTTAAGATGCATGGATATACTAAATGTAAGGTGCTAGAAATATAAAACACCTTTTAGGACTTGAAAGGACAGTCGAGTACATATGCATTAAATGCACTTATAAGGGGCTCAAAATGACTCAAAAGCTTAGAATAGTACTCAAATTGGGAATGCAATTTTGAGTCCTAATAGAATCCATGCTTTAGGATTATGCCTAATCCATAAATGGAAAATGTGTACATAATGGATGGATGAATTAGTAGTAAAGAATAGATTATAGGGTAACCTAGGAAGCATACCAACTCCACAAGGCTAAAGTACCCTTAGCCATACTCAGAATATGTATTTGCTACTCCATGAGAATGATTGAGAATGTGAAAGGATAGGTCAAGTGGTCTAGAAAGTGTGTATCAAGCTAGTCAACCAAATCCAAGACATATGAATCAAAAATAAAGGGATCATTTATGCCTCTTAATATGGGAAAATAGTTTCTTATTTTAACAGCTTAATGAAGTGATAAATAAGGATAAAGTAATTTCAATGCCATCTAACATCCACAACCAATGCTTAGTGTAAACCAAAGAGATCACAACTCCTATGAGATCGTCGAAGGATAGAATGATAAGACACCATGCAAGAAGTGAAAAAATAAATCCTTGAAAAGGATATCACACTATTATAAGTATCCAAGGTAAGTTATCTATCTACCATGGAACCCACTTGATAATAATATAATATGGGATGTGAAATGATAAAAAATAACAGATGCTCAAAGGAAATAGTGGATCCTCTAAAGAATGAGAAATATGAAACTAGCTCCCTTGCCCCCTAAGTGTAGGAACAAAGATAAGAGAATACCTATTATGCTTCTCACAAAGTGCATCATTAGGAGCCCCCAAGAATGAGGCAAACATTGTTATATGGCATAGAAAAACATTATAGGGACCTATATTTTATTCAAAGAGACGTGGATCAACATAAATATTGTCATAAGGAGATCTTAAAATAACCCTATCACCAATAACTTGTTGAATTTTGTAATGTAAATCTAGACATTAGAAGAGTGATCATGAAAATGATGATACATCCAAAGTGGAAGATTCATATGTTTTTTACTATTTTTCTTTCTATGTTTAGGTCTAGTAATAACCTTGGCATGAAGAAGCCTAGGAAAAACTAGTTCTTGATTAGTAGTGGGTGATAAAGAAGAGAATGTAGACAAAGAATCACTTTGTGGTACACATCAAAATGTATGATTGGATATGGTGTGGAAAGAATTCTAATGCCTTCCAACCTAGGGGCATACTAGATTTGATAGTTTCCTCATGATTGGAAATGGAAAAAAAGTTAGTAAAGAGAGGAGAGACTCAATTTGTCAAGAATTAAAGGGTGTTAACTCTATATTCTCCTATAAAAGATGGATTAAAATCTAATGTACCTCAATCATCTTTGAAAAGAGAAGAAGAATAAGAAGGCTCCTATTTTGGTTGAGGTTTCTTCACTTCATATGTAGGAGGAGAAACCCAAACATAGTTTGCATTGAAACAAGGATTAGGTGCATCATCAACATGAAGGGTATACATAATATTGTTATAAAAGAACCTAAGCTTGAGATGAAGAGTAGAGGGAACAACACTTATAGAATGTTACCAAGGTTGTCCTTATAATTGAGAGGTCTAGACATAACATGTACAAGAGTATCCAATATTATTATACAAAATTTTGTAGGAAATATTACCAAAATGCTCTTATCAATGTTATCAAATCCTCAAATAGAAAGATCATTTGGTTGAATAGTAGAAAGATCAATGTCCATAAATTTTAAAATATATATGTTAGGAATATTCAAACCAAATCCATTATTAATTATATTTCAATGTATTATACTTTTATTAATAGGCACAACAACCATAAGAGGTTCATAATGGTCTTGAGTCTCTTTAGAAGGAAAATTCTCATGAGTAAATAAAAATATGGGTGGGACGGGAGTATTATGCATGTATTGTAAAATGGAATTAATGTTATCTTGATTAGGAGTTGTAACAAAAATATTGGATAAAGAATTTGTCAAGGCTTCATGATATACAAGAGATGTTTGAAGCAATTCCCAAAGGAAACTCTTGGTAGGCATATTACATAATTGCAACACCAAATCATAATTCAACCCAGTATTTTGAGGAAGACAAGGGGAGGAGGGAGAATAGGTTGAGAAGGTTGAAGAGATGTAGAAGGTTGAGGATTATTCCTTGGATGATCGGTGTGTGACACTGCAGAATAATCTAAGGAATGTTATATTTTCTCTTGCTAGTTATTTTAGGATAATCCTTAATAGTCATGAGAGTCTTGTTAAAAGGGTGATGAATATGGACCATGTTAACTTGGTAAAGCTCGTGATTTTTCATAATGTTATGGATAGAAGAGAGAGGATGAGAGTGTTCAATGTTTGTTCATGCTTTTTCCCTACCAATGTCCTTAAAATAAAATTTGTGAACCATGTGATCTTTTTTATGAGAAAGAGAGTGATAAAAATGATTGTCTACAGGTTCATCCCAAATAGTGTCATTATCAAGATTGAGAACATAAAGAATCACTAAAGATTCATCAATATAATCTTAAAACAATATGATCCTTAATAAAAGAATACACCAAAGCGTCATCATATGTATCAAATGAAATATGTAAAAAATCACTAGAAAATAAAGATAGAAACCCCATTGAAAGGAAATTCAATGACTAAATGCAATTTTTTTTGTCTTTTCAAAATGAAAATATATGAAATACAATGTTTATGTAAAGGAAAGTAGATATAAATATAAAAATTGCAAACAAATTAGATCTGGATACCCCAAGAAATATAACTTTAAAATTGAACAAAGAAGGCAATCTAATCTCCAAAACCAAAAGTAGAAGTGTAATGTCTCTAGTTCACCAAACATGGTAAACATGCAATATAAAAAATATAGCTCCAATAATAAAGATGCATGGGGTCAATATGTTAAGGGGAAAATGTGAATCAAGGAAATAAAATCCTAAGTTCATCACATAACCACACTACCACAACTCAAAGAGGGAGTTAAGGAGATTGGTCCCTTCAATCACAAGTCTAAGGTAACTAGATCTATTAGTGCCAACTAAGTGATAAAGGATCACTAATATAAAAAAAATCTAATGGTTATAGGGTTGGAGAAAAGATACAAAATTCCTTGAAACCCTAAAGTAACAACCGCTATGGAGAGAAAATAAGTAGATGTGCAATGTAGAACTAAGATATATTAAGCAATGATAAAGTGTATTGAAATGAAAGAGGGTATATAATATACATTGAGAATAACTAGAAAAATTGGTTGTCAAATGATGTGCAAAAGGGTTGATTCCCCCTCAGTGAATTGAAAATTGTGATATGAACAAAACCCAAAAATTGTTTGGTAGGGTTGAACTAGATCAATCAAGGTTGACTTGAAGTATTTAGGGTTGACTTGGAGCCAATCAAGGTCAAACTAGAGAAATAAAGGTCAATCTAAAGCAATCAAGGTTGAACTAGAGAAATTAGGGGTGCATTATGCTCTTGATTGGTTGTGTGTGATATTAATTATGTTTCCATAATTCCATAATAAATCTAAAAAGGGTACTCAAATATGCAACCTATTTGTCAATCCAAGATTTATAACTTGCAAAAAAAAAGGGTTTTTTTTATTAACGAGGGGTCTTTCTTGGTCAAACCCTACTTTAGGAGTTAACCTTGAATTGAAATAATTAAATTGTAGAAATGTAAGGAAAATGTATGAATTCACCTTGCAATAGTAGGCTATCTTTAATCAAATGTACTTTTGTCACTTCACCAATTGATTTGGATTAAGAATATGAAGATGAATGGATGTGCAAGAAAGGATTTTGAATGGATTCAAGGATATCTTTAAGAATGATCCCATAATTTCTTGAATGCTTGAATCCTTGATCTTTAGTGGAGGAATTTCTTGAATGATGCTTGAAGGCTTGAAGGCTTGAGTGCTTGAGTGCATGTTCTTGATCTTGTGACTGCATGATATGATATTAAAATGAAACAAGAAGGCTCCCTTTGATAGAGATCTCAAACTGGACAATGCCTCAAACTTTAAAATGAGGTAAGACCCATCTTAAAGTGGTATAATAAATGAGACTTCTTGGGGGACTAAATTAAGGATTATTATTTTGAATTAATAAAGGTCTACCCCAATTTATGAAATAAGAGGAGACACAAAATATTAATTTAAAGGAGAGATGAAATATTATCTAAGATAGGATCAATTTTAAGAATTAATTTAAATTAATTAATAAATAAGAACATGATATTTAAGATAAATAAAGGTATAATCCTATTAAAATAAATAATTAGGCTTATTTTATAAGTCAATATCTAAATCTTGTATGATATATAGATAAGCCCTTTAAGACTTTAATTTGAAGCAATCAAAATACTTATTTATATAAGTAGTCAACTTGAACTATAGATGTATATATATATTTCCTAGTACTTAAGAATATATTTTATTTTTGTCTTCACAATATATATTAAATGGGTTGGCCCACCAAACTTCTGCTATCTAAGTAAGAGCTCTGATAATACAACTAAGTACTCTGATTGAGTCTAGAAAATTGAAAACAAAAATAAGAAATTGAATTTTTTATCTGATCTGCAAGGTAATTGGCAAGGTCTCCAATTTATAATAAGAAGCAGGAAAATAATATGGGGATATCACCTCTTAAAATATCCTACACAAATTTGACATGACTACTATGTACACCCTTGTATTCAACGGACTCAATAATTAAGGTGAACACTTATGCTTGGTCAATCCAGTTTAAACAAAAAAATTAAATTATCACCTCATTTCACAAGGCGAATCATGTATGAAGGATGAAAACTTAGCTATATACAAATATGATATGTCTAAGCAGTGACATCAATATGCTCGATGCAAATATAAAAAACCTGTAAGAGTTTGAAGTCATACACATCATTTAAATTAATTCTAAATTAATAAAAGAACAAATGAGATGAAATAAGTTATTTAAATAAAGGAAAAATCAAAGAATAAATACCAATAAATGGTAGAATTACACTAAATGGATACCAAATCTTAATGAAATTGGAATGTTTCCAATTTAAGATGATACAAATTAATCTATCAAATTGTTCTTAATTGAGGTGTTTTAGTTTAATTTTATTATCTTGATAGAGCTATGACATTTTCATTGTAATCACAAGGTGATGGGAGTAAAAAAAGGCATAGTTGCAAGGACCAAATAATCATTTTGTATCTCATGGAACAACATTTGGATAGTTTATTTTTTATCCTCAATTGATGATGTCCAATTGGTTGTGGTGTTCTAGATGCCATGGTGATGTGGTAGATTTGATGTCTTGTAATTCCCCAATGGGGAACTATAAAGGATAAGTCTAAATATTGCTAAGTTTGGTGAATAATTTTTTTAAACATCTTTAGCTTGTCAAGTTTGCTTGGTTATGGAAGTAAAATTCCTAACAAGTTCCCTAATATCACCTTTAAATACCATTACTTAGTTATCAAGATTTAGCTTTTACCATTCAATCAACTCAACGAGTAATCTTTTCTTAATTTTCTTACTATCATTCATCCTTATTACTTAAGTTAATACATCTATTAGTTTTACATCTACTTATGATTTGATACTTTATCCATTCTAATATCCATTTCCAAATCAAGAAATAATTTCATAATCCACATAATCAAATTAATCTAGTTAACTTGCAATTAAGGGTACATGAAATAGATTGTAATCACTAAACATAAATGTAAAACAATTCACCTCCTATTCACTAGTTACTTAGATATTTTATTTCATAACATTATGAAGAGTACATGGTTATTTTATGAATTATACACTTATATATACAAGGAGTATACAATGCCATTGTATAATTTCATTCATCCTTTGAACTAATACAATATATTCACATATCCCTTGATTTCTCCTAGAGTTGCCCTTTACCATTTTACATAGTCTTTCATTTTATGATACATTTACAAATGACTCATACTTTCTACAAGATTTTACATAATATTTCTTTCCATGACATGCCAAAAAAATGGACTTCAATAATCAATTTTCAACAACTGGTCAAGAAGGATCCATATAAATCCATCCATAAAAACTCAAACAATAACTTAAACTATTTTTCCACCCAACCATGTTGAAGCATAAATGGTTCACTCCCTTGAGATAAGAGATAAGACCATGATCCACATAGATTCTAAGGTAATCTAACATTTATACCCAATATCAAAGTACAAAGGTTACATAAGGCCACATAAAACATAATTCCCAAAATGAAATCACAAAGAAAATAGACAATTGGAGGAAAAAGAAAAGTGAGGGATTCAACTGCATCTAGGTGAGTGTCATCCTACCTTCCCAAGGTTTTAGGATCAATATAATGTTCTTAAGGCCACTCTAATATACATAATTCCTTGTCCCTGAGTACTCCAATGAGGATAGGCATGATAAAGTAATGATAGGATTAACTTCTTAGGTTAAGGACTGATAAGTTACACATGATATCACTTCCTTGGGTACTCCAACAATATCAATGTCAATTATCTTTTTTAGTGTGTGAAAACCCAAAGTCCAACCCATAAGTTCATTTATTATTATGTAATAACTTAGTAACTAATTCACAAATGGAACCATCCTACGCAAGGCTCTAGCTACCAAACATAGGATTCTTGGAAATCACTTGTTGACCCCAACACCTATGGTGAGCCACTTACCTAGGGTCTATACCCTACTCATCAAAAGAATAAAAAGACTAAAGAGTTTTAGGGGCAAATAACCTTGGGTCCCATACCCCTATTTTCCGCAAACCTTTGTTCATGCATCCAAACACATTCACATAAAGAAACATCATAGGATGACAATAATGTAAGGAAACTTTCTCTTCCAATAAGCCACAAAACTCATAAGTGACCAGTGAAAATTCAAATAAAAAATCTAATCAATTAGTTGAGAAAGAGAAAACTGATTTAAGAAACATTCTAGAGTAATCTACTAAACCCTAATTCATCATATAAGTAATGAGATGTAACAAACACTTATTAAAAATTTTTAAAATAATGATTATCAAAACTTTAGCTATTCAATTCCTCATAAGTAGATACAAGGTCACAAACACAAAAAGGACAAGTTGAATTGTTGATTCCAAAAATATGGATAAGGTTGAAATTCTTTAAAAGCTTAAAATCTATGATCTTTATTTTAACTATTATGAGGATCAAACCTATCTAGAAAGGTACATGATGAGTGACATGATGATGAAGGGGAATCCCCTTAGTACCTCAAACACATAACAAAAATAAAGAAATAATTGCAATTGATAAGAAATAAATATGGGCTATTATAACAACTTTTTCAAAATCCTTGGCTTTTGATCTATGAGGCCCAACTTGTGCAAGCTCCAATCAACCCCATTTTGAAGCCCATCTAGGGCCTATAAGGTTTTCAATCATGAGCATAAATTTTTTTATATCAAAATTACACGTCAAAAACCTACAATAACTCCACAAATACTCATGATATGACACTGAGCCTCAAGTTGTAGGCTGATATATCCAATATGAGCATCCACCTCTAAAATTAGGACATTTTGAGCTTGTATGATTGGCATGCTAAGTAGCATGCCTTCATAGAAAATAACTCTACACTCAGAAAGCCCTTATTTAAGAAACAAAAAAGAAATATTTCTGGGTGATGCAAGATTTCTCTTACACCCAAAATGTTCCTTTATCATACAACCGAGGTAATTTGAGAAGTGGCCTCATAATGTCTCAAGTTTTCAAAAGAAAACCAAGGTAGTTAACCTCCTCTCTTTCTAGCCATGATCAATCTTATACTAGCCTCCCTTTCCATTTGACCAAGTACTTTTCATAAGTTTTGTTCCTTGTACTTTTGCCAACATGGTTGTCTAGTATCTTCCTAGTCTCCTTTGTAGCCAAACAAACTACTAGAATACTCCACTATGATTCTACAACCTCATATCCATCACCTCCTTTGTAATACTCTATCAAATCTCAAATGTTAAATACTAGCATGAAATATCCAATTCAGTAGGAAAATCCACTTCATAGGCATTTCTAGAATCTTGTCTTTTCACTATCTTGCATGGTCCAAACTTCTTCATTTTAAACTTATATCTACCTTTTGGAAAATGCCCCTTTCTCAAATGAACCATGACTTCATCTCCAATCTAAGATTTCTTGTACCACCTTTTTACATCTTCTTATCCTTGAGCTAAATTTCTATCTTTATAATGTGCTTCTTCACCTCCTCATGGATGTTCTTCAAATGTTTAGCAAAATCTTCCACTTCAACATTACTTGTCTCTCCTTTATCTAACTACCTCAATTTAGAAGCATTTCTAGGATTGCTCCTATATACAATCTAGAATGGTGATTTATCAGTACTCCCACTAATAGAAATTGTTGAGATAATGGGCATTGTACATGTTTCATAATGTTGTTTGTATTCTATTCTTTTATTTTATTATGTAATGTTGCACCTAGGAGCACTTAGATAAATGTTCAACATGGAAAAATTCTCATAGGATATACAAGATGAGTTGTATTATAACATTGTGATAATATTTGATGTAATAATTTTATATTGGAGAAAAAGAATTAAATGTCCAATATTAAATGTGGGGTCAATGGGTTAGGTAGCACATGGTTTATGTGATACCACTTAGTGGTTTTGTGGGACTTTCTACCATATAAGTAGCCACAAGGGTGGTTGTAGAGACAAGAAAAAAGGGCAAAATGTAAAAAGGCAAGAGCCAAGCAAGACAAGTTGATAGGTTAGCCAAGGGAGCATTTGTGAAGGCTAGAAGCATAATTTTAGGTGAGTGAAATTACTGGTCAAAATAATTATTTGGATATTTCATTTGAATGAGGGTTTTATGATTTAGCTTGTATAAATGATCTCCTAGGTAAAAAATAAACCTCACCATTGGATTCGAGTTGGTTTTTCCATAAATTTTGATATATAATATGCCTTAGTTTGGCCATGTTGATAGAAAATGCAAAAGATCGGTCATCAAATTTAATCTTATAGGAATTTTTGTCATAAAAAAATTTTTAAAAAATCACAATGAAAATTTTAAAGCTAATTCTGAGTACTACAATTTGGTGTAGGCTTAATTCTATAATTTTTATATTTTGTCAGGTTGTAATAGTCTGAAAGTCAAATGTTGTTTATTTTGAGCATAGATTAGGGCATAACTTGGGCATAGAAAGTCAAATTTTGGACTTTGAGTATTCAAAAAAAGATCTTGGAGAGATATACACAGTATTTTTTCATAGTTGATGTAGGTTTGGTATTATTTATTTGGTGATATATTGATTTAAATGGTTTATGATATTTATTGACTATGGTAACTTGTGAGTTTATGATATTGTACATTTTAGAGATTTGATTTTGATGTCATTATATGCTCAAGATATATTTCAGATTGGTCTAATGATGATATGGTTATCAATATTTGATTAAGATATGTATGATGACTTGTGTCTACAAGTTTTACAGTGTTGTAAGCGGTCTATACTTACAAATTGCATTTGTGACTTGGATATGGGTTGTCTTTTCCTATTGAACTTTCATTATTGATGCATATTCAGATTGGTGGCTTGGATTTTGGTTGTCTATACCCTTAGTCACATTGTTCTCTAATTTTTCTTCATACAGAGAGGGATGTGATGTTGTTACCAAGTATACTGATGTTGGAGGATTGTGGTTGACTATTTTATGCTACTAGGTTGGACACTTTAAAAGTTAGATACTCAATTCATGGATGTGATCATGGTGCCATGGATTTTGGCATGACATGATTGGATATAAAAGTACATCCTTGATGCATATTTGTTTGGATTCATAATTTGGCTATGGTGGTACATCTTCTTGGTTGAGGATCATAGTTATTTGGTTTTTTTTGAGAAGCTCGTGATGTGCATGTTGAGTTCTTCGATGATTTGATGTCTTGGTTGATTCTCATGGTTGTAGAATAGTTTTTTCATCATGATGTCATGGATACCTTTGATACATGGTTTAGTGGGTGCTTGTGAAAGGGATGAGGTAGTAGTGCAAGATTAGTTCCTAGTTTGGTTTTTATCTTCTTGGTTTGGAGTTCTTGGTTTCACTTTGTACTAACACATTAGTTGTGTTTGTGTAGAACCTAAGGATCTTCATCTAGGAAATGTATGTTATGGTGCCATGTCTTTCTTGGTACCATAGTTTAGTAGGATTTGTTCACATTGATATAATTATTGAGTGTTTGTAGATATTAGATATTTTTCTTAGATCTTGTTGCTACATAAGGGTCTTTGACATTTTCATGGTGGACTTGTTATCTTCATGGTGTGTGGATATAGATCATGTTGTTATGTTTATATTCCTGAGGCCATGGTTGGAACTTTGACATTGATCTTGGTTTAGTTTCTTAGTATTGAGTACATTGATCATTTCTTGGATACTTCATTATATTGCTATGTTGCATTTTGAGTTGGCATGGTTTGATTAGTTGCAAGTTCTCATTGATACTTAGAGATGGTGGTAATGCTGATTTATCTTGGATTAGAGAATTATTTGTTGAGATGGTTGATAGTTTCAACAAGAAGTCTTAGGCACATTCACTTGACATGGACTTGAGAGGAGATTATTCTTACATGAGTCTTGGTTGGAGACTTGGATATCTTGATGAGGATTATCATTTTCCACTCTTGGTCTACTTGGAAGTTTACTACTTGAGAGTTATGGCCCATTTTTCTCTCAAGTGTATTATATTGATGATTTTCTTTCATGGATATGGATCTTGAGCTATGGTACATGAGTTAGTTTTGGAGGTTTCATATGAGAGATGGTTAGCATTGGTTATATCCATGTGCATATGTTGTTATGTTGGTTGAGTTTGAGAGATGGTTTTATATTGGGCATATTCCTTGGATTTGTAATGGTTATTCCTTGGTTAAGGAATGGTATATAAGTTTGATCTTCTTATGAGAGGCTTACATCCATGATTGGTTATATGGTATGGTTTGGGTATTTTTATGGCTTCTAGGTTGGGGTTTTATGGAGGAGATATCACTTGGAACATTTTACATCTAGACATGTGTATAGAAGGATATGATACAAATTATAATTTGCATGGTTTCTCTTTGGTCTTGTCTATCTTCATGGATGTTTAGTTTCACCTACTTTGGATTTGAGATTGGTTTGAGATTGTGATCATTGGTTTGTGTTCATGTATGTCATGTGAGATATGGCATGGTTTTTTTTTTTTTAATCTCTTTTCTTTGTTGGTTGTGGAGAGCTTGGGAGAGTAGTGGAGAATTGTTATGAGAACTATTCTTACAGGTTATTGCTTTATATATTATGGATGTCCTTTATGGGTTCATTTCTATCAAATCTTGTGAGTGGATTGGTTATAGATTTGACATTATATTTTTTAATGGGAGATTCATGGTGTATATCTAGTAAGTATTTCTTTTGAGACTTGTGATTTTAGGTTACATATTGGATATGTTGATGATGTGATATTCACTTGGTATACCCTTAGAGGTATGGATAGTTGGATGGGTTTTGGCACTTGTTGTGGGTGTTATTTCAGCTATGAATTTTGAAAACTATGGATACATATGATTACCTTTGGATAAGGTTTTTGTTCTCAGTGTTTCAATTGGTACAAGATTTTATGATTCTTATGTCACAAGTTGGGTGACTTTCTCTTTGGATAGCTTCTATATATGTCTAGTGGTAGTGTCTTAATAGAAGGTAGGATCATTCATTTTTGAGAATCTATATACTTTGATTTTGTTGTGGGTGCTAGGATGGAGCACATGGTTTACATTGATCCATGGTAGATGTGATAGGAGGGATTATTTTCTTGATCATTTATGTGGCTATGGATTGACCCTATGCAATGTATACAACAAGTGGGAGATTGTTGAGATATTGGTGTTTCGCACATTGCATAATAATTTTTTTATTCTATTATTTTATTTTATTATGTAATGTTACACCTAGGAGCACCTAGATGCATGCAAAACATGGAAAGATTCCCATGGGATATACTTGTTGGGTTGTAATATAACACTGTGATAATATTTGATGTAATTATTTAATATTGAGGGAAAAGAGAACTAAATGTCCAATATTAAATGTGGGGTCAATGGGTTAGATAGAACATAGTTTTTCCACATGGTTTATGTAATAACACTTAGTGGTTTTGTGGGACTTGCTATTGTACAAGAAGACAAAAGGGTAGTCGTAGGGACAAGAAAAAAGGGCAAAAGGTAAAAGGAAAGAGTCTAGTAAGAAAAAGCTTGATAGGTTAGCTAAGGGAGCATTTGTGAAGGTTAGAAGCATGGCATGGTATGTTTGGATTCAAACTTTTTTACATAGATTGCTTGGTTTTACGTATGGCTTTGAAGGCTTCCATGGTTTTATTTGATGTAGGAGCATCCTAGGTGTAAGAGAAATCTTGCATCACCCAAAAATATTTCATTTTAGTTGCTTGAATAAAGGTTGTCTTAATGTAAAGTTATTTTCTGTGGAGGCTTTCTACTAAGTAAGTTAGTTATACGAGCTCAAAATGTCCTAATTTTAGAGGTGGGTGTTTATCTTGGATATGTGAACTTACCAGTTGAGGCTCAATGTCATATCATGAGTATTCATGGATTTATTGCATATTTTTGGTGTGAAATTTTAGTATAAAAACTTCAGGCTCACTTTTGAAGGCCTAAATGTTCTAGCTAGATGAGGTTTGAAAACTTAACAAGTGGGTGTTTGCATGTAATTGAGCATGTAGATCAAATGACAAGGATTCAAAAAAGTGGTTATAATAGCCAATTGGAGAAATGAATTGAAATTTATGGCCTTCCAAAGTTAGGCCAACCAAAAATTCTAAAATAAATGTCAAAAGAATATTTGGATGACTCTATATGTATTATTAGGATTTGTTAGGATTAGGTATTAAGTTTGAGTGTCTAGAACCTTCCTGGGAGGCATAAAATTGCTTATTTAAGAAATGCTCATATATTATCTAGGACAACTCTGGGTGATAGTTTGCAACTTTGTCTTGCAGATTACTGTAATGAAGGCACCCATGTGGATTAACATATTGTAATTTTGAATTGTTTAATTCTACATTTGTGCTGATAATAAGAAGTTCATATTTTGTTCTCACAAATTGTTATTTTTTCTTTGTTTCTGTTATGTTCTTGTGGTATTAAGAGAAGCACACTTAATATGTATTACAATGGTTTTTTGCTAAATCATATATGGTGATGGATTCTTTTGGAGGTTTGGTTTTTTTTCCCTTAATGAGGGTTTCCCAAGGTATATCGTGTGTCATAGTTTTTTCAGGTATGTTGTCTATTCTCTTTCACGTGGATTTTAATTGCATTTTTTTTAGATCTATCATGGGTTATGTTGAAATGCTAATATTTTTTATTGAAAATTTCCTTAAAAAATTATTATATACAAATTATATCTATGGTAAAATCATATCCTATCCTTCTGTCTTATCTCCAACTAAACATCTCAGTAATTTTCCCAAACTCCAATTTACAACTTCTATTTTTCCATTAGTCTGTAGATGATGTGAGAATTGAACTTCAAATCTATCTTTACTTTCTTCCACAATGTTCACCAAAAATACCCAACAAACTTGGTAACTCTATCTGAAACTATACTCTTTGAGTCTCACCACTTCTCTAAGAAACAAATCTTCCACATGAACAGCATCACTATTCTTCTTGCAAGGAATGAAATGAGCCATTTTTTTAAATTTGTCAACCACTACAAATATGGAATCATGTCCACATTGTGTACTTGGTAAAAAAAGAATGAAAGTCATGATGAGATCCTCCCACAGCTTCTCTAGTACAGGTAATGGCCAGTACACCTCATTATCTTTATGTGCTCCTTTTTCCATCTAACATACTCTGCAACTCAGTACAAACTTCTTCACATATTGTTGCAACTGGACCAATAATAATTCTCAGCAACCAAAGAAATGGTCTTGTCTCTCCTAGATGATAAATCAATCCTCCACCATGCTTCTTCTTAATGAGATTCTCCCTCATAGAACTTCTGGAAATACACAATTGACTTCCTTTAAATAACATACCATCTTGGATTATGAAATCCAACCACTTTTTCCTATCAAGTGTAATAGGTTTTGTACAATTTTTCCAATCTTTTCCAAAATTAGGGTCCTCTAGATACAAATTCTTGAGTTCCTTGAACCCAACCACCTCAATCTTTATTTCTATTAGGAAAAATTTTCTTCTACTAAGAGCATCTACAACTTTGTTAGGCTTCTCACTCATGTGTTTCAAAAGAAATGTATAACTCTACAAAAAATCAACCCACTTCATATTTCATTGGTTCAATTTTTCTTAACTATTCAAATATTATAAAGCTTGGTGATCAATATACAAAAAAATTCCTTAGGAAGAAGATAGTATTGTCACTTCTTCAACACCTACACTATAGTATGAAATTCTTGATCATAAATAGAATATTTTCCTTTGGCATCATTCAACTTCTCATTAAAATAAGCAATAGGTCTACCTTCTTAGCTCAAAATAGCTCTTATTGCAATACCTCTAGCATCAGAATCTACTTGAAACACCTTGTTGAATTTTGAAAGTGCTAAAATAGGCTATTTTGTAACTTTTTTTTCAATATATTAAAACTCTTATCCGATCCTACAATCCACTTAAATTTATTCTTATCCCCTCTCATTTTTTTCGTACAAAGGCACACAAATACTGCTAAAACATCTTTAAAACTTTTTATAAAACTAGCCAATCCATGGAAAAATCTTACCTCAATCCCACTCCTTTTAGTAGGTCATTCAATGATAGCCTTCACTTTCTCAGGGTCTATTTTTAGACCTTATTCTGATTCTACAAATCCCAAGCACACCAACTCCTTCTTCACAAAACTACACCTCTTCAAATTTATTAGCAATATTTCCTCCCTCATCTTATAAACACCTTATGAATGTGTATCAAATAATCCTCCAATACCTTACCAAAGATCAATATATTATCTAGGTAAACAATGACAAACTTACCAAGAAACTCCTGTATAAGTGAAAAACCTACCTGTTGGGAGCACACTTAAACAATACAAATGTTAGTTTTACATGTTCATATATCAAGATTCGAACAAATAAAATTACTTGCATTTTACTAAGCTAATCAAACAATAGATATGAGTCCCCAATAACTTCAAAGTAGCTCAATAAATGCATCTATGTAAACCTTGTTGGTGTGCTCTAGTTGGAGGGATGTGCATGTGCTATCCTAAACACAATAGTTGAATCCAAAGATGATTGAAATGAAGTGCAAGATGCATGAAGCTAGCTATATGTGACGAGAATGCTTCAAATAATAGTTATGAACATAAACATGCTCAAATAATTCAAGGATGCTGAAAATGGAAGCAAGAAAATAAACTAAGGTAACCATGAAAATAAAATGAAGCTAGAAACTACCAAAGCTTACAAAGAAGCATAAAACTACTAAGAGCTCTAGAATTTTACTAGCATGATAACACTAAAAATGAGGGAGATGAAATATGCTTGAGATAAGGGTTATATTTATATGGTTGAAGGAGGCCTTGAGGATATGGTATCTATGTGGCATCCACATAGGTGCCATAAGGGAGACACATGAGTTGAGGGGACAAGTCATGGAAAGGTCAACATGAGTCTTTTTGTGATTAAGATGGCTCAAGGTGTGCTCACACGTGTGAGAAACCTTGGAGAAAGGAAAGGGGGATAGGGTGTAAGATGCTTTTTGAGGAATTAATGGAAGGGGGGCTTTCTTGGGCTTTGAGTTGCTCACACGTGTGAGCAACCAATTAGGAGCTAAAGGTGTTTAAAACAGTATTTAGGATAATAAAGTAAGATTAACTAGTGGGTAGGCTTAGAAGGATGAGAGTGATGGGTGGTAGGATAGGTTTTAGGTGGGATTAGGATTTAATTTAATCATAGGATTATAGAAGTGAATAAAGTTGAGGGAAATTAAATAAGTTGGAATTTATTTAAAAGGGAATTTATGGAGCACTATGCATTAAATAAATTTAACACATTGGGGGTGAGTATCCAAATTGAATTTAAATACATTATGGATGTAAACCTATTTAATTAAATAAATTTAATTAAATAAGTAGAATAATATGAAAAATATAATTAATTAATAAATAATAAATTATAATGTCAATAATATAGTGTTTGGGATGATTTTAAGTGTCTACATTTTTCCCCTCTTTGATGTGATGTCAAGACGACTTTATATCAAAAAAAGAAAATATAGACTTCCCTAGAGAGGAGAGGAGTCCTAGGAGTTGCATTGTAACGACAACAAGGGAGGAGGGTGTACCCTCACAAAAATAGAGAAAAAAATAAAATTTGTGCAATTTTCATGAAAAAAGACCCAAGAAGAAAAGAAAGTGAATAGAAAACACATAGATGAACATTTTGCATGACTTGGGGATAAACAAGGGTAGATGAGGCCAAGGAATGGACATAGGCTCAAAAGGGGACCTCAAATGGCCTATATGAGCCTCCAAGAGGCTCTTGGAAGAGTCATTTGTACACCTAGAGAGTAGAGAACCTAAGTAAAGGATGGATCTAATCAAAAGATACAACTTGGAGAGCAAGTGCGAGTGCACTAGAGATCAGCCAACATGGGACCACTAGTAAGTTGACTATCTCAACTCATTAATTTTTGGATTTTTTATTTAAATCATGAATTTTTAGAGTGGGAAACTAGGAAAAAATGGGGTTGGGGTGGACACAATTGTTCTCCACTTCGTCGTCTTCATAGATGACAAACTAGAGAAACCATCACTATGGAGATGACAAGATACATCCAATCATCTTTGAAGATGATAGGGTGCATCCTATCATCTGCACAAACAGAGGAATAAGGTGGTCATCAAGTCAAAGATGAAAATCTCTTTGTCATCATCTCTATAGATGATAAAACTGTAGTCATTGGCAAGAAAACTGGCATCTCCAAAGTCATCAAAAATGCCAGATTGACATCTCCATGTTTTGGCATCTCTACAAATCCAAATCTACATGGATTTACATCTTTATTGATATGGATGTATCAATGGACTCAGGTGGCAAGGATAGTCAAGGGTTGACAGGAAAAGATTCCTCATGCTTAGATAAAGAGTACGAGGACTAAAACAATGGGAGGCTAATTATTGCATGTTTGTTTTGTAGGATCCAACAATGACATTTTGGTCACATGACCACTATCCAATGACTGTGGTACTAGGGGATAGACTAATAGAGGTAGAGTGGGGACATGTGTGGCTTTGTGCACTTGAGCATGTCCACAAGTGGTTAGACATGAGGGCACATTCAGTATAGCTATTAGCATTGGTCAAGTGGTGGCATACACTGACTTTGATTTTCCACCTACCTATAGGAGAGGCTATGGTTACTTTGTTGGATGTGTGGAAGATTCTATGAGTTCTGATCCATGGGAGATACCCAAATTACATGATGGAGGTGTAGATCCATATTTGTGGGAGTGCTTTAGGAAATGAATAAAAATATTGTTGATTCCTTTGTCTTGGCTGACATAGAGAGAGGCACTAGATGAGGGACTATTGCAGCTATCCCTCTACTTTGCTTCACTGATATGGAGGATGATTATGGATCATGTTGGGCATGGATTTTCAATTGGATGGGAATGAGTGCTTAGCACTCTAATATGAGATGATGGAGTAGTTTTCTGATTGAGCCATAGCATCTTGGCCCACTTATATTATGACTTACACATGTGCACCTACACGACATAGAGGACCATAGGCCTAGGATTGACTCTACTCATGGTATGGTCATGGAAGCACATAGGTGTAACATGGCCTATTACTTGATAGGAGACACAATTTCTTGGGGATCCCTACTCATGTCAATACAAGCCACCCTTATAGTATACATCAATCAAGTCAATAGGATTCTAGTGATGATGTTTGAATGAGATCATCATGTTTGATTGGACACCATACTCACTTAGCAAGCAGCCTACAAGTGGAGAGGATGATTTAGAGGATCATCTCTACTTGCAATATGCATGGTCAAACTATTGGTTGATCGGTTGGATAGTGCCCATTGTGATGTGGTTCATGCCCTCTAGGGTCCAGAGATAGTTTGAACGAGTGTAGGATATTATGGTAGATAGGTTCTTGTATCCAATGGTGTCTCAAGAGTATGGTAGACTATAGGGATTTGTGACCACCATTAAATTACCTAGGCCTTCATGGCATGGCATGTAGCTAGTGCCATAGTTTCATGGGTAGGATTAGGGAGATATCAGGATGACATTAATGTATGCAGAGTGGTGGGCAACACATCACTTGCTATGATTGACAATACTAGGGGCACCTCCACGAATAGAGCAAGCATGAGGTGGGGGAGATGGGGTTGGATGGGGGAGGACGGATAGGCACCCTAGTTATTAGGTCCATAGGGATGATGATTTTTTAGTGAGGAGGGTAGGTACCAGTAGTGCAAGGACTACAACAAGATCCACAAGTATAGGTATAGGAGCCACAGAGAGTGTCAATACCATAGGGACCACACGAACCACCTCTAACATAGCAGGGGGGTGTGGATACAGTCAAATTAGAGAAGGATAGCCTCTAGATAGAGGTTTCTTGATGACAAGGGGAGGTATAGGTAGAGTGGGGCAAGAAAAACAATGTGCAAGAGGCCCTGGCAGCATTGTAGATGAGGATAGACATTGGAAAGTTTAATGATCTTATCATACATATAGATGCAGATGAGCTAGTAGAGCTAAACACTCTACAACAAGATGTGGCCTCCCTTCAAGCAGACAAAGAGACCTTACAAAATTAGGTAGATGAGTATCATAGTTAGTGATACATCATGATGCAGATAAATAAGGATAGGGGGATGACAATTGTGATGTAGGAGGCCTTGACTGGATGTCAGCATGAGGCACAAGCTCAGTGAGTGGTAGGATACTACTCGACCTTGTATCATGATGTTGTACTAGCAGAGCAGTGATAGCTAGAGTTTCAAGAGGCATCTAGCTCATGAACCACATGTGGCTGTCAGAGATCAGAGCCATTAATTAGGTAGGGGAGGCCTCTATGAGGAGTGGTACAAGAGGGGCAAGACCCTCATAGCTAGGCATATGATCCCTAGGGTGATTAGTTTTGACATAATGATGTATATGCAGATGCAACAAGTTTTTGATGATGTATCGTGAAAGATGTATTACATGGTTTTTTCTATATGGACTATACATGGACACTTATTTTTTGATATATATGATGACATGATTTGATGATTCTATATGTGTATGTATGATGGTGTTTTATGCATATGATGTTTATGTTTATGAGGTTTTATGAGTACTATATGTGATGCATGATGTTATGATACTACTTTTGACATTCGTGATGTAGGATGTGTGTGATGTGATGTAGTATTTTCTATGATTCATATATGATGGATAATGTGTAGTTGATGCAGGTCCTATATGATGGTATGTATGAGATTATGCAGTTTATTGTTTTATATGCATAGACTTACTATATGATTTGTGTTAGTGAAATAGATGTATCATGATGTGTATGTGATAAATGTAATGATTGTAGTGATGACACCTAATGGATTAATGTAATGAGTGAATGATTTAACCTAATGATAAATAATAGATGAGATGCATAATATAGGTGTAATGAATGCAATATATACAAGAATGAATGTATCCTAACTGAAAATGTCACAAACATAACAAGTCACACTAATCATGAATGAGATAAAAATGCAAAATGAAATGATGCAAACAAAAAGTGTAAATGCAAGACATGAAAATGCAATATTAATGAGACCTAATATGCGGATTTGTGTCAAATTGTAGCTCATAGGAATCAACTAGCCTATCATAGAAGGGGGGTGGGATAAACAAAACTCATGTCTCAAGTTGAGCATAATGAAATCCTATACTACATGAAACCTAACTACATGATATTGAGGGATTTAGCTATTTTTATATGGGAGAGCACACCCTAGTTTGATTTTACAAAAGGAGTTATGCACCAAATGCTATAGAAGTGTAGATGACAAGATTCCTTTGTTTGGACTAGACTATCAACAAAATAGACCTTAGGAAAATAGATGTAGTTTTCATAGTCATGATGGAATAAATGACATATATGCACTAGAGAGATCTAGGCACATCCAAATTATTTTTAAGGATCTTGGTGGAAAGTGTACTAACCTGGTGCCCCTAGTGAGTAGCACATAGTCATAACTTTGAAACTGACATAAATGCACTAAAGCATCAAAAACATATCATACTTAAAATGATATGTGTAATCAATTGGAACCATTCAGGTTATAACAAAAGATGGAAGACTGAGACACAACATAGAAGGCTACTACTAGCACATAAGGATGAAATCAACCAAAAGAGATTGAATGACCAAGTAGTCATTCAGTCCATAGTTCCTACCAAGAATGTTAAGTCTGAGAGTGAAGGTTGTGGTTTCATGTGTAGGAAGTAGTCATCCTATGAAAGTTTATTTGACCAAGTTGTTGTCATGAGTGTTCATTGGTAATGGTTGCAAAAAGAAAAAGTTTCTTGAATTGTTAAGTCTCAATGGTGATTTTGTTTGGTTTTTTTTGCACTCAATGTTGTGGGAAAAAAATCTCAAGATAATGGGAGTAGAGAAAATATTTGATGGAAAGTGCCTCACAAACTAGAGGTCTTTTAAAAAATGAAAGATGGATGGAGGACTCGTAGATAAGAGGTCATTTATTGGATGCATGAAATGTGTGTGCGAGATTAGACTTCTGCACAAAGATGAGATGAAATGAGGGAAATGTGGTGAAGTGAGATGAGCCTTATAGATAATGGACCTTATTGACTTTACACAACAAAATTTTTTCAGGAACTTTTTTCTATTTTTAGTCTTTTCCTTAGGAACATTTCGCAAATGTTTTTGGACTTTTTGATTTTCTAATTTTTTTGGATTTGTGTGGAACTTTAATAACACTATATAGGAACTATGGAAATCAAGCATAGAACTACTTGAGGTTTGAATATTTATAGGCTTAGGGAGTGGATCTCCCTCTGAAATGGAAATCTAATATGCCCCAGAACCATACTTGGTTGTAATAATAAACAAACCAAGCGAATTAGCTTCAAACTTTCCTTTCTTTTCTTAGTTCTAGAGATTACTCATGTTATGCTATAACACTAGGTCACCAACCTCAAATTCCTTTTGTTTAGCTTTTTTGTGAAAATGGAGTTGAAGGTGATTTTGATATACACAAAGGTTCTTTAAGGTAGTGAGGCATCTCTCATTGAGGAGTTCCAACTCTTGCAAGTGATAAACTCAGTATTCTTCTTTAGACATTAGATTCTTGAGAGAGATTATGAGGGACAAAAGCTCAATTTTAATGGGTAATATAGCTTTAGAGCTATAAACAAGAGAAAATGGAGTGGCTCGTGTGGGGGTATAGATGGAGGTGTGATAGGCCCAAAGGGAGGGGGCAAGGTGCTAGTCATGGTCAAATACATCAACATTTTTCTTTAGGATTTTCAAAATGGTTTTATTAGTGACTTAAGCTTGGAAATTGCCTTGGGGGAAGTATTTGGTGGAGAAATGTTGGGTGATTCTAAATTGTCTACACAATGTAGTGACCTCCTAATTTTTTAAAGGATTCCCATTATTAGTCATGATGTCTTGGAGGATACCAAAATGATAGATGATGTAGTTCAAGATAAACGTTGAAACCTATTTTCTGGTGGTGTAGGTTAAAGGGATAGGCTCGACCCACTTTGTGAAGTACTTGGTGGTGGAAATAATATACTTGTGGCTATTTTTAGAATTTGGATATATTTGACCAAAAAATATCAAAAACCCAACGGTAAAAGGGCCATGGTGTGATGGTAGGTTGAAGGTCTTGGGCAGGAGCCTGTATCAAATTTCCATGTTGCTCACAAGGAACACGTTGTTTTACAAAATGATAAGCATCAAATTCTATAATAAGCCAATAATAGCATATTCTACGGAGTTTTTTTTCCTAACATAAGTCTACTAGAATGGGCACCACAAATTCCTTAGTGAACCTCTTCTACTATCATTTTGGCTTCATCTTAACTAAGACATCAAAGGAGGGTTCCATTGAAATGTTTTTAAAAAAGTGTGTCACCCAGGATAGTGTATCAGACAGTGCAATGGATGAAGGTTTTACATTGGTTTGTGGAAAGGGATATGGATATTATTTTATGATGAAGGTAAGTGAAAATATCAAAGTACCAAGGAGACTCAGGACTAACAATCTCACACACCAGCTCTGATTCCAATTTCTCATAAGCAATAAGAAAAAGATTTTCAAAAAGTAATTCACATATATTCACTTTTTTATTTTTCCTTGGTATCTACTGAAAGACTATCTTACTGAAATGTTGTTTAAGATCTTCTACTATTCAGAGATATGTCAACAACTATTCATCCTTTCTTTGAAATTCAGTTACAACTTGTCTAATGACCAATTGGGAGTCCCTAAAAACAAGTAGGCTCTTGATATTCCATTAGATAGGTTGATGTATCCCTATTACCAGTCCTTACTACTTAGCTATGGTGTTTGTGCAAGGGAATGAAATTTTGTAAGACTTAGGGATAAGGTCTCCTTGTAGTGTACCAAACAAAATACCTGCCCCTAATCCTTTCTATGTGAAAGAGTCATCAAAATAATGCTTCCATTGTGTACTAGGGATAACAGTCATAATTTTGTGATGTAGAAAATCTACTATGATAGGATGGTCTCCTTGAAGAGGAGCTTCTACAAGTTGTTCAGAAATGACTTGTTCCTTAATGGCCTTGTAGTCTTTATAGATAATGTCAAAATCACTTAAAATTAAGACCTATTTAGTAGCATGAAAAGTGAGGGAATCTCTTGATAGAAAATACTTGAAGGGATCTATCTAAGAAATGAGGTGTGTAGTATGATTAAGTATGTAATGGCATAGTTTTTGTGTGCAAAAGACTATAGCCAAAAAAGCTCACTCAATAGCAGTGTAGTTCAACTCATAACCAACTAATGTTCAACTTACATAGTAGATAGCTTGCTCATTACCATTTTCATCTAGTTGTACTAAAATAACACCTAGTGCAACTAAAGTGGAATAAATGTAGAGAATCAATGGTCGACCTATGATTTGAGGGACTAATACTGGTGGATTAGCCAAGTATACTTTAACTTGCTTAAATGTTTTCTAACATGGGAAATCCCATTGAAAATTAGTTTCCTTTTGAAGAAAGTGTTGGAGTGGATGAACTTTATCTACTAACTGGGATACAAACCATCTAATGGATTGTAACTACCCTTAAAAGTTGTGGAGTTGTCATAATGTAGTAGTTGGAGGCATTTCCATGATGGCTTTTACTTTTGCAAGGTCTACCTCAATGCCTCTTCTTGATACTATCTAACCTAGAAAGTTTCCTAATTGTACCCCAAAAACACACTTCTTGGGGTTAAGGAAAACTTTGCATTTCTCCAATCTTTCAAATATGGTGGTAAGAACAACAATGTGGGAATCACATGCCTTAGATTTTCCTAGGATGTCATCAACATAGTCTTCCATTATTACATATATAAGATCATGGAAGATTATGGTCATTGTGAATTGATATGTGGCACTAGCATTCTTTAAACCAAAAGGCATGACTTGATAATAGAAAGTTCCCCGTGGGGTAGTAAATGTCATTTTGTGTTGGTCTTCTTCTACAATTTTAATCTGATTGTAACTGGAGAAACCATCCATTAGAGATAACATTTCATGTCCAATAGTCAAATCCATTATAATGTCTATGGTGGGTAGTAGAAAATCATCCTTAGGACATGTGAGATTCAAATCTCAAAAATCTAAACATATGTGGCTGCCCCCAAAGGCATTTCCTACAAGAACAATATTGGAAACCTACTAAGGATAATCAATAGGGTGCATGAACTTTTCTTCTAATATTTTTCCAATTCTTCTTTTACCAGGATTGCTACCTTAGGATGCATCTTGTCTAACCTTTTCTTAATAGGTTTAATCTTTGGATCCACTACCTTGCAATGCACAACTAAATCTATGTCTAAACTAGGCCTATCTTTATATGTCCATGTGAAATTTATTTTTCCTTTCTGTAGGAACTGAGTCATCACTTCTTGTTCTTTTGGACTTAGGGTAGCAACAATGTAGGTGATTTGTGGATTATCTACTATACCCAAGTTGACTGTAATTGTGCCTTCATTCAATATACATGAATTTTTTGGTGGTAGAATTATGAATGGAAAATCAATCTCTCCCTCTTATCGCACCTCTAGTAGGATTTCACAAGAAGATGCGTCTTTTATTTTATGTTTTTCTTCATCCAAGAGTGCTCCAAAAGAGTTTTCACAAGAGAATTTTTCTTCTATTTTTTAATTTTCTTTTCTTTTCACTTTTATGACTAAGAGAGTTGACTTGGATACCAAAGTAGGATTTTTCATTGTATTGGATCTCATGCTCATAATCTTGGAGATTCCTGAGGCAAAAAAGAGCCATCACTGCTTCATCAGAGTTAAAGATATCATGACTTGGTGGTATGTCTTTAAGGTTCCAATTTATTATTTGAGGGCTAGTGAGGGTAGGTCAATAGAGGATAGGTTGTCTATGGTGATGGAATGTACATAGTTATCTAGGTCATCCTCAATGTATTGGAAGGGTACTTCAAAGAATTGCTTCTCTTCAATCTTAGAGTTAGGTTCAACCATACAATAGTTGTCAACAAAGGACATCTTGAGTTTAATGAAGCCCAAACCACATCCTTTAGGATAGCTAGTAGCCTCAAGGGGTTGTCTAATTCCATCTTCTTTAGGTCCAAGGCCTATGCCATGATATCCCATGTTTTCAATGATGGGAGGAGCCTTGACATACTTATCTTTGGGGAATTCCATAAGATCATCTTTTCTATCATAATATAGCCAATCTAAGATATTAGACTCCATATGTTGATCACTAAGTGAACCCCAATGTTCAAAGGTTATTTTATTAACATGCATAGTATCCTTAAATGTACAGAGAGGTATTTGGGGAGGCTTAACAAAGGATTAGGGGGAGAGTGGTAGTTGTATAACACATAAGGCATTCTCAAACTTATACCCTCCCATTCCTTGATTAGTAAAGGTAACCTTCTTCATTACAGTATTGACTTTGATAGCTTCAAACTTCTCTTTTCCTTTACATGAACTAGAATCAATATTGGATGGCTCTAGAATTATCGTGGAAGATGTTTCCATTATGGTGGGAGATCTAGGTATAACCCTAGAAAACTCACTGACTAGACAAAAATTTGTTGGAGCACCTTCCAATCTCTTACAAAAAGAAAAAGGCAAAGGATTCATAGAATTTTGACCTCTCTTCCCTAGTGGGGAAATTTAAAACACTGATGATAAGGAGATGGGACCTCTTTCAGTGTGTGAATCCAAGGTTGACTTAGCAAGATGTTATATGATAAGTCCAAATCTAGGAAATGACATTCAGTGTTGCTTACGATTGGTCTAACTTGTAGTGGTAGCATGATAACCCCTTTTGATTCTCTTTCTCTTTCATCATATTATTTAATGGTTATCCTTTTATTGATGTCTATGAGGTCTTTTGGAAGCCCAAAGAAGCAGATCATCTTCAATGTACATAGGTTTAAACCAGATCCATTATCTATAAGGACTCATTTTATTTTGTGTCACTTTATAAGGGCTTCAATGTGGAGCAAAAAATTATGGTGGTGATTAGGACCTTGGAAATATTTGTCTGTGGAGAAAAGGTGTTGTTGTGTGGCAAGATTTCTAATCATGGCCATGAATTGGGATGTATTAATGCTTTTTGGGACATTAGACTCTATGTAGTGTCTGCCCCTAGTTTGCATTTTGTTATCATTGTCGAACTCTTTTAGGGCTAGTTTTATGTTGATGATTATTAGTAACATTATTTTGAGATTATCAAATATTGTTTCAGATTCAATTTATTATATGATGAGATTACTTGGTACTTTATAGTTCATGTATGCATGATGATTATTACATTATTTTCAGTTATTGATGATGATTAGTTAGATGCTTTATTATCATATGTGTTTTCTTAAGGATACTTCCCCATACTTGCATGTGTATGGTGTGCATGCTTGTTCTTTTACTGTATGGCATTTCTGATGTGGTTAAGGAAGGAAGTCGTAGTCACCTGCTAGTTGGGATCTACACAATGCACCACTTCCTACCATTGCCTATTTAGCTTAGCATGCATATATATATAATATATATAGAGATAAATTCTCAACTCCAAACCCCAACTCTTTAAGCCATTTGTCCTTATTGGAAATTAGGACAAGTATCTGAGTTGAGTACCCTTTGAATATGTCAGATGATGTAATTCATGATATTAACCCTTTTGGTTGATTTTGTATGTGTTTTGCTATAGTGGGTTTTTCGTATTTTATTTTATGAGTCTTTGGTGTATTTTCTATTAATTAAGCCTAATTAAAAGATTTAATTAATGGTTTAATTTAATGGAAAATTAATATGGTATTTTAATATTTATTTTTATTTAATTAATTAGGAAATTAATTAAATAAAATAATTAAATTTGAAGATAAAAGTTATAATTTTAAAGTTGGAATGTGATAATATTTATTTAAGTTAATAAATATTTTATTAATTAAAGTTTCAAAAATAAATGTAAAAGTGGAAAAGATATTAAAATTATTAAAAGATTCTAAATTGCATGATGTGTTCATGTGATTAAAATATAAATATATTAAGATAAAACAAGTGGAGTTATTAAAGTTAGTGCATGAGATTTAAAAAGTAATAAATTAAATTGAAAAGAGTAAAGTGAATATTAAATTAATTAATGTGCATTATTTTAATGTTTAGGAGTTTGCAAATTTTTGGGAGTTGTCATGTAGACAACACAGAAGTTTGCACTCTAAGTATGCACATTTTTTCTACACTTAGGAATTAGCATATTATTTGAGCACATGGTGTCTACAACCTTCTAGAGACCTCATCATGTCTATCTTCTTATCATGGAAGTTATGTGCTTGGTTGTCATGCTTATCTCCTAGTTCTTCTAGACACATTCTAGATTCATCTTAGAGGCCTTTAAATAGAGGCTCTCCTAGTATGTTTGGACAAGAGGAGATGCACTCGAGAAGCTCTTATGCTTCAGCATGCTCATATGCTTCTACAAGCACTCTTAGTCACGCGGGGCAGTTGGTTCGGATCTTGGAGGAATTGTGAATGTTGGAGAAGGAAGGGATTCTCTATGAACTTTTGAGGGATGGCAAATTAGCATCAGTGTCCAGGTGCACTCGTGATTTTCACATATTCCATTTGCACTCTTTCTCTTCCTGTCTTCATCGTGTCTGTTATATGTGTCTGAATATATTCCATGAATGAATCTTTAATCTTGAAATTGGAATCTAGATATGTATGTATTTTTATTTGGTTGCATTAGAAAACCCTAGCTCCAATTAGGAAAGAAATGAGTTTTAAAATGGGTTTGGGTTCGAATTGTAATAGAATCGAGGATTTGATTAGACAAGGGTTTGTATTTTAATGAAGAATTCTAAGTTAAAATTTATAGAAAAACCTATTAAATGAGTTAATAGGTAAATCTAAGGAACAATCATTATGAGTAGAATTCCTAATTGATAGAATTGAAAAAGAAACCTTTCTCGTTTAAAAATATAAATATACTTTTATGTTACAAATATATATATATATATATATATGTATGTACGTATATATATACGTACATTTATATATATATATACGTACATATATATATATATACGTACACACATATATATATACGTACATATATATATATACGTACATATATATATATACGTACATATATATATACGTACATATATATATATATATGTACGTATATATATATATGTACGTATATATATATATACGTATATATATATATATATATGTGTACGTATATATATATATATGTACATATATATATATACGTACATATATATATATACGTACCTATATATATACGTACGTATATATATATACGTACATATATATATATGTACGTATATATATATATATATATATATATATATATAGTAAAATGTTGTTTGTTAAATCGCAGTTGAAAAACACTGTAATGAAAACATTTTTAAAAGACGCGATATGGAAAAACATTTTCAAAAAATGTTATTATAAAAAAATTATAAGACATATTAATTGGGGGGTGAATTTTATATCACCACACCCCACAAACCTTATTTCCTCTACGCTCTACGCATGCGAAAAATGTCATAACTGTAGAGTACCTACGAGTACCTATAAGTCGCAGAGACGACGTGGGTGTGTGCGTTTAAACCTAACCGCACGTCGTAGGGTACTTGCAATGGGGCAAGTGTGTCATACTACCGCATGACTATAATCAGTCTGCACAGCCTTTGTATTACGGTGTAGCGATTTTAAAATCGCTTTAAAATGCCTCTCCCAAATATGTAATGCGATTTTTAATGCATTCAAACTTTAGGAAGATTGTTTATTAAGATTTTAATTTATTAAGATATTTGGTTATATACATTAATGTTGTTAAATGAGTTGAGTATTATAGAGTTTAATTTTATTAAGTTTGATCTAACATTATTTAGTTTTAATGATTATGTGTTGTATCATTTGTTTATTTATTTATTTATTTATTTATTTATCAGTATTAATATATGTTACTTAGTATTATTTAATAAATATTACTTTAATTATACTTAGTTTAATTAAGGTATATTAAAGATTAATGCTATCGGTATTTTTGGGTTCATTAGAGTTGCAAAATGATCTATTGATAATTAAGAATAATTCAATCTAGCGAAATGGAAATAAAAGAAAGAGAAAAAGGGGGGGGGGGGAATTATGTTAAGTGATATTTATGTTCACCATTAATAGCATGATTAATAGATGAAGATTAAGGGTTGATATATCAAATGATTTGGTGTAATAATCTTTAATTGGATCAATCAATCTTGGTTATTGAGTAATGATATTGAGTGTTTTGAACTATGGCTATCCTTAGATCATTTGGAATATTAATGCATCTGAATAGAGTTGTTTTTTAATTGATGGTTATTCATTAAGTTGTTAATATTAATAATTAAGTTATGTAATAGAGTCTTAATCAAAAATGATGATCAATAATACGGGTTTGTTAAGGAAACATTAGTATTCTTTGAAAGAGTGATGAATGTGATCATTATAGATTATTAATAAGATTTCCAATATAACTTGCTATTAAATAATAACAAGTCATTATTGAACTATTAATATGAATATTAGAGAATTGGATTATAGTTGACTTTTAACTTACAAATTATAGTTAATTATTAGTCAACTGATATTAATTGAAACGTTGACATGGATATGTAATTATTAATTTAATTAATTAATTAATTAGAGTTAATTAGATTTAATTAATAATTAAGTTATGCTAATTCCTCTAGCGAAGATGTAAGGTATTTACATTTAAGTTGATAAGTCTTATTCTAATGACTTGAATAATGACTTTAGATATTTTAATGGTTATTGGTGATGATTTAATCATTATAACGATTAAACACCTATGTTCATTATTAATTGATTTAATTAAGATTAATTAATAAAGTGAATGATTTAATTAAGGGTCAAATGAGTAAATATTTATCCTTCAATTATTCTTAGAATGTAATTTTAAATAATGGAAGGATAATGTTATCGAGGGAACAAAACGGGTTGACGTGTAGGTCAAATGAAGAACCTTACACACTTGAAATGTATACTAGCAAACAGAAACTGAAACCTCCATACTCAATTTAACTATGTAATTTTAGCAAACCAAAACATGTGTTTGCATTGTGTTTTCTCTATACTTCTTGTTTTGGGTTTTTGGGTTGACTAGTGTTGACCAGTTATAGGACATCTACCAAAGGCTTGGGGGTTATGTGAATGTGATGGCATGATGATGTCTTGAATTGGATCTTTATAAACCCAACCATGGTTATGTGATCATATGTTCTATGAGATGTTTGTATTTACTGATTGTTATTGCTCATCAGTCTTCTTGAGGGAAGCTGAGTTATATGTATTTGAGACACTTGACTTAACCATTTTTGAGTCATCGATCAGTCATCCTTGGATTACTTTCTAGTCGCCATGATGGGACTGAAATGTTGATTTATTTCTTGATGATGTCATGTTGTGACATGTTTGACTCAACCATTTTGGAGTCTTCGATCAGTATGATTTTGAGATATATTTTGGTTATTGAGAACCAATGGATACTTTTGATTATCAGTGATACCTTCAATTGCCAATAGAGAATTGTTGTGGTCATGATTATCTATGGATGCTTTTTATGTCATGCCCAAAATTTATGAGATAAAACACAACCAATTTTTTTTTTTTTTTTTTTAATTTATTTATTTATTTATTTATTTAAAAAAATAAACTACTGAGTTAAAGATATACTTATTTGCTTAACAACATATCTCAATTTTATTTTCTTTCACCAATAAGGTTCTAACCTTTCGTAAAAATAATATTATGTATTATATATTGCCATACATTGGATGACCCATATAGATTCAAATTTTTGACGATGTGTCAAATTTAAAGAAGTTAATTTTATAAATATCATTCATTAACCAATCTAACCTAATTGTTGTATGCTATACTTAACACTCTCAAAATTTATACTCAAAACAAATAAAATATTTTAACATTATATCATCCTACCCAAGACACAATATATACAATTGTTAATCCCACCCTACATCTATCCTAACCACTAAGCACTTCCATCCACAACTTTTACTAAAGCACAATAATCTGCAAAAAGGACACTCTAACATTCCCCTTCCCACTAACCTAAGAGCCACCCATTTCCCCACGCTATCCTCCCTAGAATGGCGCCTTGCTTTACTTTCATATTAAAGGCGCATAGGGAAGAAAACTTTTCTCCTAAGTCAGAGGTATTAACCATACACACAAATTCCATGCAGTATTAGGCGCCTAAAAAGGTTTGAAAAGTTTGCAAAAGATGGGGTTACCTTTTTACCACCACTACACCCAAAGCATGTTGACTTAAGCCACTTAGATTTTCTTTGAACCACATCCCAAGTACCATTTACTCCTTCCTAATTGCATTTTCCAAGAGGTAGGCGGCTAAGTAGTGTGCTGATTATGTCAGAACATAGGAACCCGATCCAATGTTGAGTCCAAGATAAGGGCACTCGGGATTGGGTCTGACAATATTGTCATAATTGTTCCCTTCCCAAACCTCTTACACATGCGTTGAGTATTCCAAGGCAAAGGAATAGCACTTGAGAGGGTTAGGGGTTATGTTATTTTATTTTCTTGTATTTATAAAAATTAATGTATTAGTGGGTGGGTACATCCTAGTTTAAAACAGAACATAGGTGCATAGGTTTTATTTAATCATTGTCCTATGCCTCTCTTTTTTTTGTTTTAGAAATGGGACGACCTAGGGTCACGAGACTTACATGGTCTTTTCTTACAAAGTTTTAGGAATAGATTTATTTATTATTTTCTTTTTTTTGTTTCTAAGTTATGGTTCTAGGGAATATCTCCTTGATTATTTTATTGCTCTGTATCAGTAACTTGATGTGGGTTATTCTTTTTTTTTCTCTCCCATCAAAATTCCAGAGAATGAAATACACACTTCCAGGTTTAACTTATTGTTTACCCATCTTTGCATCTTATTTATTATTATTATTATTATTTATTTTGACTCCTACTTAAGGTTTGGTGACATGGAAACTAAGCATAGCATTGAGCATTAGTGTTAATACCAATAGATGATTAAGGCATCAAATATAATTCTCTATTGAATTATACCAATATCCATTTGTGTTTTATAACTTGAGAGTCAAATCTACTATCTTTTACATGAGCTACCATAAGTGAATGCATCTTACAACTGTTATTCAAAATATAATTATGACTATTTGTAAACATGAAACTATCTCATATGTGACTGAGAAGATAATCGAGTATTCTAATTGAAACTAAGAACATAAAGATAGAGTCTTATAATGCAAATAGTTAGCAGACCTTCAAATTACTTTCTTTTCTCCCATGAACTCATACATCACAGTGGTATATACAAATGGAGACTTGCTTTTATAGCTTAATACACAAAACAAAATAACAGGGACTATACTTTTATAGATACAATATTTGATGCTATGCAAAATAAAACAATATCTCCTTTCAACAAATGACATATCCCTTTTTCTCTACTATGCAATCATTTATTGCAACCATATGAACATTATGGAGAGTTCTCCATTACAGTTACAAGCAAAATGACAAGTTTTTTCTTCATGAAACGTCCATAAGATGATCATACCAAGCTTGTTTCATTGCTCCCTTGAGCACAAAATCTGCACATGCAACACAAAAAAAAAAGAAACAACAACGACCATGGGTGCTTTCCACCCAACCATAGGCCTCCAAAGAGACCACCCCCGTGCTAGGGGAACAAGGCTCAAAATGGGTTTCACACATACATCACAAAATCTTGCATGAAGACACAACACAAAACACAATCAACACCCTTCCATGGCTTGCACAATGATTCACCATTGGAATCATAAAAAGTTGGGTGAAGGTGGGCTCTTTAAGGAGGAGAAATTATAACATCATAAGTATCATATTGCCAATGCATTTTGCCTCTCAAGGCCACCAAAACATATTGCCACTGCATTGCCTCTCAAGACCTTCAAAACAACCATCTTCTCCTCTTCCACCAAACCTCCTTGTACCTCTCAAACAACAAGATTTATGGCCATGATGGAGCCCATGCTCCATGATAATAACAACCTCATCATGAGGTAAAGACAAAATTTTCTTTCTCACCTACAATGTCAAGCCCAACTTGTGCCCTTCACCCAAGGCTTCTCTGCCCTCCCAAGGGTGAGTGAAGCCTTCACACCCATAATCACAATCAACACTCACATTCAACAAGAACAACATCAAAAAAAATAAGAACCACAAAACAAAATCAAGAAAGGATCTCCAAAAGCACAAAACACATTCACTTTCCATTCCAACAAAAACAAAACCAAGAAGGTGAACCAAGAAATTTAAAAGAACATCACACATTCTCACATTGTCACAATACATAATCAATGCTCATAATGCAACAAGAGCACCACACTTTCACACAATACCCAAAAATCCATATCACAAGATTTGCAATGCAAATGCATACTCTATTAATGAACTCTCACACTTGTAGATTTGTTTAACCATGCTAAAAGAAAGAAATGAAAAAGAAACAAGTTTTGAGACACCAACCTTGGTCCAAGCTATGGTAAGGATAGTTGTAGTAGAGCTCCCTTAATCTCCCTCGAAAACCTAACAGTCTCTAAAATTAGAGAGTGGGTAGACACCCCAATAGTTTGGCCAAGACCCTCTAATAAAGCCTTCTCACTAACTTATTTTAGCAAAAACACTAAGCTACTACTTCTTAAAAACTTGTCTCCTCTAACTTTTCTATTTTTGACTAAGTGGGAACATGGATATGACAACTCCAAATTCGAATTGATGGAAGAATGCATAGGTAAAGGGGCCCTCTAGGTTGTCTAGGCACTCACATGGTCAAAATTAGGCCTATAACTTGTTGTACTATCATATGGATAGCTTATTCTCACATAAAAGACACTTTGGGACCACCTAATGACCCCTAAAAACCCTAGCCAAGTCCAAATTTGAATTTCCCTTGATTGAGACTCCTCATGGCATTTTTCTATGTGAAGTTAACTTGGGTTCTTCATTGGGGTTAGGTTTAGGTTAGGTTACTTCTTGCCAAACCTTGAATGACATGGCATCTCCACATGGACAACACAAGTGTCAAGTGACACACACAAAATATCACATTACATTATAAATGACTTGTTTTACAATAATACATGAACTAGGCTACTACACACACATACAATTCACATATACGAAATAAAACACATTACAATGAGGTTTGAATCTTTCCCACTGATTCAACCTTGGCTATGTCATGTTTGTAGTAGTTTGAGCCTTAACTTCCCTTTAAACCCATGGTCAAATTCCTGCACACTAAACTCGAGTGTCAGTAGTCCAAAAAAATCATCTAAGCATATGTAAAATAAATCATTATCTCATTCAACATTAGGCTTGCATATATTTCATCATCTCAAACTAACTTTCCCTTTCTTAATCATTTCAAATATAACCCTCAAAATATTAAAATATCAAAACTTAAATATCGCATTCGACATTTGAGTTCCATACCTCATTCTTTTTAATAAATTACTTTTTCTAATAATTTCCATGTAAAATGCTCAAAATACTATAACATCAAACTTTACTTATCAACATAACATGGTCAATTTAATATTCTGAATAACTTCATAGTCTATTTTTATCATTGCGACAAGATGTTGAATTTCACAACTATTGAATCCCTAGGTATGCGGGTTAGGTCTCAATGCATAACAAAATTTATCTTTTAACTCTAATTTCAACTTTAATCATTACATCTTATATTACAAGAATTTCTACCATTCAATTTCTATTAAAGCAATGTCAATAGCTTAAAACATGAATAGAATCATTAAATGCATCAGTTAGGTCATAATATGCAGAAGTAATTGCGGATCATCAAAATGCAGATATCAAAATAACATAACCCTACAGTCTCAAAAGTGTATCAATACATAGGATTAAAATCACCGTAATACAATTATCTCATTGGTACTATGACAGATTGGGTGAGGCCTCACATTTCATCTACTCATGGAGATTTGATGCTTTTATTATGGATATTTAATGCTCTTATTATGGATTATCTTTTGGTATTTTTCCAGTCGCTTGTATAGGACTGTGGTGATTTTGAGATTTATGATTCCATGAGCTTAGAGTAGGTTATCTACTTGTAGTGTCGGGAAGTGGCTTGCAATGGGGGCCAGGGTCCTAAGTGGCTGCCAGGGTAACTCATTGTAAGTTGTTTTAATAAGTGATAAAATTTACACTAAATGGGGATTAAATGAACCTAAAAAGATAATTTTTTTGTTCTCGCCCATGCCTTGAGTGCTTGTAAAAACTAGGATGGGAGTAGAGAGAACGCTTTGTTGCGACCTTGCATTCCATAGTATGCCTTGTCAGTATGAGAGGATACTAATGGCCGCATAAGGATCAGTAGGGACTCGTGGAGTTGTAAGCTAACTGCTAGGGTAACTTCTACATGATATATGTGATGACACTTTCCCGCTTGCAAAGTAGGTTTCCTACATGTCATTGTGTGCCTCTGGGATTAGATGTCGATTTTGTGATTGGAACCTTTGAGTTAGTATACTTTTAGGATTCCTGGACTTATAGAGTATTTATGCTATGTGATTTTGATGACCTATTTGGGACTTGAGATTATCTCCTCAGCACGATGGGAGTGGACCATTTAGGTTCCACGTGGTCGGGTGGTAGTGGTTTTTCACTCTTACCATTTGAGATCCGTCTGTAGACACCATGGTTGGAGCATTCTTGGTTGGTATTTATCTTCATTATGTTCTTGGATCATTATGATTGATGATATACCTTATGATGGATGTATTTACTGGTATGTTTCTTATATTGATGATTTGCATATGTTAGATGATGATATCTTATGGTTTACTTTGCATGTTAGACTACTTTCTGCATATGATGTAGTATGATTTAGGAGTGACATTCATACTATGTTAATATCGATGATGTCTTCGGTGATTTGGAATGTTATGCATGGAGGGATGGCTAGGATCCATGATGGTCTAATGATGCTATTTACGGTTGGGAGGAACGGTGCATTTAGATTAGATGTGTTTTATGATTCATGTCTATCTTTTATGATGGATTTTTATATATTTTATGATGATGTATCATGTATGACATGCAGTTTCATTTACTTTAATTGCATCATAGATTAATATTGGATGATGATGTACTTTATTTACATGGATGTTTATTCTTTCAAGATTTTCATACCCTGTGGCATGTACAGTGGATGATTGAGCAATCAGAAATGTAATTTAAGAACGTTGGACTTTTTATTATTATTTTATGAGGATGTAGTACTAGATGGAATCATCAATAGTTAGTTTAGATGTGATGTAATGCTACACTAAAACAAAAATAATAAATTGGAAACAAAGAACAAGCATAATGAACGAAAGAATTTTTATTTTTTATTTAATCAACTTTTACAAGAATAAGAACAATGATTGAGTCACTCTCAATTCGAAAACCTCACAATAGAAGAAGACATCATACAAATAAATTTCTATTTTTATGTTAATACATAAAAAGTTCAGTACAATAATGAAGTACAATATCATTCTTAAATGCCTATGTCCAATGTATGGACCCTACAATTAATAAATTCTGTTTTAAGAAGTAACTTCAACAGTCATCCTTAGCTACTTGTTAATCAACTTGAAACACTGAAACACACACAAAAATGCAACACAACACAAAGAGGGCTCAGTACACACTGAGTTGAAAAGCATAATCCACCTGCATACATGTTAGAATAAACATATACAAAACCATAATGCAGATATCTAAACCACATAACGTAGTGCAATTCTAAAATTAATATGCAAGAAGTAAACATCTTCTCAACAATGCAAAATTAAACTCGCACTAAGAATAACGAATAAATGAATCATATATATACTGAGGTGTCATCACTATGGTGCTAAGATACTACATCCGTATATGGTAAGCTCATAGACAACACATAGTGGAATTCTCTATGGTACTCATGAAATGACGTAATAGAGACTTGCCTTGTTCTCCATACTTAACCTTACTGGTTTAAGTCATAGGTAAGGCCAATTATCTTTTGTATGTAATTAACCCACCCAATTCATCTTAAAATTATCACTAAATTAATTAATTGAATAGGATAAATCGATATTCAGCCACCTCGATATATGATCATTATAGCTATCCTTAAAATACACATCAAATAGATATTCTAAGAATGCACATGCAATGAATAACAAGTCAGTTTTCACATGATATTACATTCTTCATCTTTTGAAAATCTCATCTTCTATTGCCAAATTTGAAAGTAAACTTAGATTATTTTAACAAGAAAAATAAATACTACAATATTACGATCTCGTAAATATAACTAAACTGTTACATCAGTTTAATGATATTTACCAGCCGTAGTACTATACTATTTATTCCTACTATTATAATAAACTAAACTTATCCTTCGAAATGACCTAAGATAATAAAACAATGTACATATGATATTCTTGCTTTAAATGACATATCATCAAACATATATCATAAATCTGCCTCATTACTTGAAACGACTTTCCATTTCAATTATGAACTGAAATACATCTGTATAAATAAAAGGATTCTATTTCAAACATCTTATCTCAAAACAATCCATAAATGCTATTAAGAAACTTCATAGCAAAATTAAAGATAATTGAATCCAAGTGCAGCCAATACTTTAACAAATGATCATATACAATGTTATTGAATATTCAAGTGTCTATTGAAGTTATACCACTGTTTGACAATAAGCCACCACCCAGTTATAACTACAACAGCATATAAAAATACAATATCTGAAATCAATTCAAAATGCGATTCACAAATATGCAAAGTAACTTACATCATGCCAATGACCAAAAGTGATTAGGATGTAAAATCCCTAAGCTATAAGATGCACACTAGTTGTTCACATAATGACCATGTCGATATTTGAAATAACAGCATCTATCTATGTCTTTGTTTATAAAATAATGCCTTATTTAGTTGCAAACAATTTCACAAAACAACAGTTAATTACAACTCAATTTCCATCATATAATAATGGGTAAATTATGCTATTGTAGAGAAATTTCTACTTTATTCGAGCTTCCTTTTAACTATTTGACAGAATGCCATTACCATCAGTTGTCATATACTGTTTTCTATATTACTGTTTTTAATATATAATGACTGAGCTATAGAATTCAAGTACACTGTTTATTATTATGACTTAACCCTCAGTTTAAGTTATTTATTTCTTAAAACAGAGTGACTGTGCCCTTGATCAGTCATGAGTCTGCAACCTAATGCGAGCTCGTGACTGTGGTTGAACCACACATATCTATGAACTCCAAGATATGGGTTCTCTCAGAGCTCGGCCCTGACAAAGTTGAATACCCATAAGTATAACACAATCACTTGCATACTTACTGTCACATGCATGAGGCTCCGACTGGGTTCAACTCAGAGAAAGAAATATATGTTTAGGGCAAAGCCCAAATATATATACATATAGCAATACCCAAAATGATATCTCCATAACTTCACATTCAAATGTGGATATTTACAGGGCTAAGCATTGCACACAGTACCATGCTCTGCATATATCCATCCTTGAGTGTCAATACACATTATGTAAAACTGATAACCATTTACAACATGCTTATCAAAATAACAATGCAATTGTAAACAGAGAAAGAGTAGGGTAAGGGATTTCCCCTACGTGTAATACAAAAGATGGAAAATGCTCAATACAATGCTCTGCAATGAAGCTCAATGCCAAAGCCCCAAAAGCCAAGTCAAAACGGGTAAACAATCTCCACAATGCTTACACACATAACTCACAAATGACTTCATAATGGAGTGAAGCAGAAGAGCCCAACAATAACAACAAACAACTTTTGATGAGTAACTCCATCATGCTTAGCCACATATGCAAGTTTCCCCTTCCAACAAAACCCTTCATTATGCTGATACCTCAACAACAAGGTCATAGATGTTAAGCAAAACAGAGCAATGTGGCCAGATTTTTGGCCCAAATTCTGCAAGAAACCCAACTCACAACAAGTAATGGCCAACCAAACCTTAAGTGTCATAATTCCTAATAAACAAGCATGCAATACACATCATGTATCACAGAGCCGTGTATTCGGTAGTGCCAAAACCACTACCATGAATTTGGCTTTCAAAAACAATGAATATGTTCCCTCTTTCATGGCATTCGATACCCATTTAGGGTTACATGATAATAAAGAGGTAATTAAACCCTTTTTAAAATGACAAGTTCCAAATGCACACAACAAATTAACATACAAATGTATTTGTAATGTCAAGTTAACATACAATTTATAACTTTCTTTCCAATACATACAAACACAAAATGCAGTTTACAAATGAGTTTGAAACATAATAAACATAATCGATACCCAATCAACATGCAATTATTTATATGTCAGTTTCAAATCATAAAATCCTAAATCACCTTTAATGCTAATAAAATAGTTCTAAATAGAAAATACATTCAGCATAAGTCTCATGTTCCAAAGGACAATAATATAACCAAGTTCTACAGAAATAAAAACATAACAACTGAAAGGAACTTATAACAACAAAGTCCTAATATGCAGAAAAAATCGAAGTAGTGGTTAGGCATGACATGTGATTCAACGTTAAGGGATCCTTAAAGAATGTAACCTGTTATGTATGTCATGTTTACTTTCATTTGAATTGTTGCTATTGCTTTCGCTATCATGTGAACGATGTAGATGGTTTTATTTTCATGTTTTAATTTTATTTTTTTTAAATGCTACTAAACTTAGTGAAACTTTAGGTTAATTCTTTGGATCCTTAGGCGAGGCATTACACTCTAAAAGAGTAGTCTCAAGGATATCTTTGTGGATAGGTGAAGTGGTGAGAAGTTCTAGAATGGATATTTGTGTAGTATTCTTTCCTAACTGAGTAGTGCATCATAGAAAGAAGTGGGTCTCTGTGAAGTGGATGGCATGGTAGGTGCATGTGGAACTAATAGATTGGTGGGATTGGGATTGGAAGCTTGAAAAGTAATTTTTCTCCACCTAGTGGTATAATCAAATGCTTGTAAGACAAGGGTATTTACATGTTTGTATAATTATTCAATGTGGCCACACATTGAGTAAAACCCACATATATCATGTGTTTCTATTTTTCTACACAAGGAGTTAACTCCTAATATATGGTTAGTAGAATAGTCATAATGGAGTGCATTTGACATGGAAGCTCTATTGATATTGTTTTTGTTATTGTTTTCATTGTTGTTTTCATTATTCTGATTAGGAAATAACTTTTGAACAATCTCTAGTTTAGCATTTTTAGAGGGTGGTCCTCCTTCAACCTCAATTTCCCCATCATCAACAAGGTTTTTGATAAAGATTTTGAGCTTGATACACTTCTTAGTATCATGTCCTTTGATGCAGTGGTAATTGCAATTCATTTTCCCTGTACCACTTGGATATGGGTTTATTTCCATCAAAAGATCTTGTGTTGGGAAAAACCATCAAATTATGATCCACTAGTTTTTGGAATATGGCATCTAAGTGTTCACAAAATCTAGTGAACTTTTTATTTCGGTCATAGTCATGATTGTAGTTATTATTGATAATTTTGTTGTTGCGAGGAAAGAATTTTGTTTGAATACAAGATTTTTGGTTGTTCTAATTATTGTTTTGATTTTGATTCTAAGCATCACTATTTGAATTTCTTTTTTTTCCATGACAATAGTTGTTGTTTTTATTATCTCCACCTTGAAGATTTTGCACACTCTTGACATCAGTGACACCATCATGGGTAATGCCTTTGTTTTTGGACCAAAATTTTGGTTTTCCATTGTTGTTTGTTTCACTAGTTGACGATGACGAGTTATAGTGTTTAATGGAACCATTTTCTAAGAGCCCATCTTCAACATTCTTTCATTTCTTGACACATGTTGCAAAGTCTTAAGGACCAGTCATCTTCATTTGGAAAGACATCTCCAAAATCAATTTTTTGATATGTCTACAATGTGGGAACCTTCAATTTTGTAGGGCATGTGATTGGCAAGGTGCTACCACTATTGTAGAAAATGAGTAAATGTTTCACCAATAATTATTTTGTATTTCACAAATCACTCAAGGAGGCATGATATTTAATATTGTATGGGTATTGTGCTATGAATTTTCCTATCAAATCATTGAAGGAGGTGATGGAACCACTGGGTAAGTTCATGATTCATTCCAGTGCACGGCCTCCAAGGCTTCTTATAAAGAGCCTCTTAAGGTGATCCTCATAGGCAACTTCTTGACATAAGATAGAACACTCTTTGAGATGTGTGACAAGAAATGTTTCTCCAGTGTATTTGTTGAATTTGGGAATCTCAATTTTTTGTGGAAATGATATCATGTTGATAGATCTATCAAATGGAAAAGGGAAAATTTCCTCAAAAGAGAAAATGTTTCATCCTTTATTGTTCATATTGTGGACAAAATTCCAGAGTTCATGTAATTGTTGGGCCAGATCCTAGTTTGGTTGTATCTATGATGCTTGTGAATTGGCATTGATTCCACCTCCAAATTTGTATGAGTTTCCAAATACATTATACTTTGGTGGTGGATTATAATGTGGTGGGGTTTGTGGTGCGCCACTTTGGCCAATGTATTGATATGTAGTTGTTGGGATTAGCACAAATATTTTCAGCATACTTGTTGGAATTTATAAATAGGAGGAATACATTGGTTGTTTCAGGATTGGAATTTGTTGGAAAGGCACTTTCCCAATGTTTAAGCATCCTACAGCTAAACTTGTTGAGGTTTACTACGAAATACTAGCATGTGTAGTTGTGTTGGGCATAGCACTAATGATTTTTTGAATGCATTATACACTTAATTGGAACATAGTGTAAAGCCTCGCCTAGAGATCCTTGGAAACAAGGATGAAAAACAAGTCAGAACAAACTTTTTTTTTTTTTACAAGTGTAAGTGCACATGATACAACCTACACAAACCAAAAGATCGCGACGGAAGACTGAAAGACAACCAAGCACCAACGGATCTCAAAACGCCACTACCAACTAGAACACAATCATGAAAACCACAAAGACCTACCAAGCTGAAAGACATAAGCTGACTCTAGGAAACTAGCTAAGTCTGAAATCCTGAAGCCCTAAAATTTGGCTAAGTCTGAATTTCTGAAGCCCTGATTTTTCCTAGAATCTACACCTTAGCTCGTAGAGGTCTGAAACCCATCTCAAATGAATCGTCGCATATATTAAAATATATCTTAAGTATAAGTATACGTCAACTTATACTTAAACGATATATTTTAAACCCCGAAGGACTACAATAGAAACGCAAAAACTAAATTTCAAAATAAACCTCCTGAATTCAAAATGCAACAACATAGGCTTGAAGAACACCCAAAAGGGTATCCAGATCAACTCTCAAAAAGATCAGAACACTATAAAAAGTGCCCGTTGTTGGCACGTGCAGGTTCTAACCAAAAGGCGTGCGACACTTTTCACTAAGGGAGGGCGACACTTCTCTCTTACTCCGTGCGACACTTCTCAAGAAGGCGTGCGATACTGGAAAAGTATCGTGCTACATTTCTCATAAAGCCGTGCGACACTCTTCCAATGTCATACGATACTTCTCCAGTATTGTGTGTGACACTTTTTAGTATCGTACGACATTCTTTCTATGGGCGTGCAATACTTTATCAGTGTCGCACAATGCTAAACAAATGTCGCCCATAGAAAGTAAAAACGCTTCCAGAACTCAAAAACAGAGAAAAACTGACAAAAGAACCTCCACACCGGGGAGTACTAGATCCACATTTCGAGGCCAAAGCACTCGAACCAAAATTGAGCAACAAAAATACAAAAAATGAAATCTAACCATCTATCAAACAAGAAGGGAAAGTACAAAAGGAAACATCACGACAACAGAAATAACATCGCAATAACATAGATAACACTACAATGAGCAAAATAACCAACTAAGTACGTGGTTCCTCCCAACCGTCAATGGCGTCATAGGACCATCGTGGGCCCTAGCCATCTCCCGTGCATAACATCCCAAGCCACCGATTAGATCATCGGTGCTGTCGTGATAGGGACATTACTACTAAACATGCTACAATATAAGTAAATGAAATCTAACATGCTAGTAGTAACATAAGATAACCCTGTAATCAGATAACATCATCTACTATATGCTAAACATTATAACAAGGAATTTGTAAAACCAACATCATGTAAACATGGAACACAACATCCCAATGAAAGCATAAATCACTAGAAAGCATACTCTGCAAATCGAAGTGCCAAGTGACACATCCAACAACGATCATGCTAGAACAATAGATCGTCTCTGTACACCGATCCCTAGCAGTGGTGAAGGTAGCTACGCCTCCCAACCACGTGGCACCCGTAGGTCCACACCCGCCGTGCTAATGGAGATAATGATCCAACCACACACACACAAAACAACAACCATGGCTAACACACATGCCAAGCAGTATGATGACTGAATCCAAGACATAGACAATGCATAAACTACAAGTCCTGGTCAGACACCTCAATGGGCTACTACGTAGGGACTGACATCATGGAGAGTGGCTTGGCATCAACAAACCCAAGCTAGTATAGGAAGCTACTCTTCTCGACAGAAGGCGCACAACCTAGGGTAGCTACTCTTCACGACGGAAGGCGCACAACCCGCACATTTTAATTATCTTGTGTTTATTACCACCCAAAGTTTTAATTTAATTATCACTTATATCAAACTTCCTCTTCCAACCGGGAAGTAGTCACCAGGTTACAGGATAGAAGCCCCCTCCATATGCTACCCTACCCTACCCATGCTCATCCAACGATGAGTGCCCGAAGGCATGCAAACTCCCAACCCAACCCCAATGATCATAACTTCTGAAAGTACCATGGAAGATCGAGCCCCGCAGGTCACCCGACAATATACATGTGTGTGGCGCACCACCATCACAGAGATCATACACAAGGATAGGATGAGAATGCAAACAATAGTCAATCGACCGAAAACATAATCGGGATGACGGATGCTACACGCATCCCAATGCAACAAAAGATGCAAAAGTTTTCTGACTGGTATCCAAACGGATCATCCAGGTCTACGAACCACAATGTGCCAAGAAAACCCGAGAAAACAGGGCGGCACGCAAAACGAGGTAAAAATCTCAAATTTTGGAAAAATTCCAAAATTAAAACCCATTTGGCCTTTGGGTTCAAAAACCCCAAAAATCCAAAAATAATTGAAAACGGACACCGTATGCAAAAACGGCCAGCATAATGGCCCAAAAACCCAAACCCCCATTTCAAAAATAGGTAAAACGTTCATACCCGACCAACCGGGCAGAACTAGCAAACAGAAACGGAGGGGAACACTAGTTCACAGCCTCCTAACATATTGCTACAAGAAACGAAAGCAGAAATAGAGAAAAAACATTAAAACGGGAAGGCCCTACCTGATAGCAAAAAGGGCCGAAATTGAAATCCGTAGAATAAAATAAATACTCCACCGAAATTGCTGAAATTGTCGGCAAAGCGAGAACTCCTTGAGCCGAATCCAACGAGACCAACCTCGCAAAGATCCCACGCTCACAGATCCCGCAACGAGCAAAACAATAATCCTTCAGAAGAGGATTTCCAAATTTGCTCTCCAAACTCAATTTTCCAAAATGTGAGAAGTGAATAATGAATTCACTTTTCCAATATTTATTCATTTTGAGTGAATAGCTGATAATGGAAAATAGCTAGCTGGAGTAGTTAAACTCTGAAACAACCCAAACGAAAACAGGTTATTATCTGTAATGGAAATTCACCTAAGGCAAAGCTGCCAGAAATTAAATCCAAAAGATTAAAAACTCGAAAACCCAAAAATTACAGAAAAATACTTAACACTTTCAAGAGGAATGCGAACTTCTAAATGCACAGACATGTTCACTGGTCTAATCACATAATGCAACTGAGTTCGGATTTGTTAATCACCGAAAGGTTTTAATATAAAACAACTAAATAAGGATATGTCGACCATATAGGAGCGACATTGGCAAAATATGAACAGCTGGATCACTAACTCCATAGGCCACTGCCAGGGATATAATTCCTGCACACTAAAACACACGATCAAGTGCAATGGCAAATAATATCATAGCCGAAGCAACATGTATTAAAATACCTATTTAATCCATTTACATCACTCACATTCACAGAAAGCATAAAGATACAAGAATGAAGTAAATAACCATAGCGTAGAATCCATCTCATAACATAGTCAACAAATAGGTCCAATACATCATATAACTAGATAATCAGTTATCATAGATCTATTGTCATCTCAAAATAACATCAACATGCAAATATGATAAACTGAACAACATAGCAACAAAGCATCTATGGCATTAAAATAAAATATAACATTCGACCCTCAGGTCGTCTCAAGGTACAAATATCAAAAGAGTATCAATTATCTCTCAAATCAAAAATAGACAAGGTACAGACTGCAAACACGAGAGGCACTACACATAGGTTGCATTGAAGTTTATATAGGTATAGAAGTAGTTCCCACTATAGATTCTTTTCCCTTGCTAGATATTTGTGCTATGGTGGGATTTGGAAATACTAGAAGAACATCTTTGGTGTTGTCTAAACAAAGTGCTCTTCTCAAAACTTGTAGGGATATTAACACCATCCTTGACAAGGTTTAGGAAGATCTCATTTTTGCTTTCCCTAATAGATATTTCCAATATTTCCAAGTTGTAAGGATTTGAAACAAACATTTGAACATCATTAGGAATTTCATTATTTTCAATGGGGTCTTCATATTGGTATACTTCTTCCTCATCATGTGTTTTACTGTAGATAGTAGTGTTTTGAAAAGGATTCTCTGGATATTGTGTGGGTGTTAAGCTAGGCATACCAAAGTTTAGAGCAGGAATAAATATGTTCCCTAGTAAGGTTAGTCAAGGAGGAAAAGGATTATCCATCTCTTGTTGCCTTAGTGATTCCAATAAATGGTACATGGGGTTGAATGTGAATCTTTTGAATCATGTTTGTACCATACAATTGTGAGCAAATTAATGGGTGCGTAAGGCCCACACTAGTACCCTATTATAGATCTTGATGAAATAAATATGATTAGGAGTTAATTAGGTTATGATTGACATTTTGTTACTAATAATGATTATGAGATCCCATTAGAGACTGATGCAGATTTTGACTATTATAAGTCTAATACCCATTCAATAGCATTAGGTTGAATAGATAAGACCACATGATAACGAGACTCGATAGGTTCTAGCTAAGAACCTAGTCATGAGACTTAAGGCATGATCTATGAGGCAATTAGGAAAGATAAATTAACACTCACTCTAGTGAGAACAACAATGAATGTAGTACAACAAGACATATGGTTACATTCAAAAAAATTGGTTTAAAATTATTATGACATAATTATGGAAACATTCTAATAGTCTAAGGATTTAACCCTAGAAACTCACACACAAACCCCTCATAATGTGATAAAAGGATATTGCTAGGAACATCACTATGTTTAACTTGAATGAAAGGTACTAGTTAACTAGTTTGCACATTAGTGATTTCCACTTAGGACATATATGTTAAGATCCATTTTATATGTTTTCATGATTTACTAATGATGCAGGAGCATCCAGAGGTATAAGGGCAATCCTGTGTCACCCAAAAAAAATGTACTTAGACTTAGTTTCTGTTTTATGTCTTTACATTTTTGGATACCCATTTGGCTCAAATAAAGGTTCCAACTCTCATAGTTCAACTATCAGTGCATTTGAAAATCCTGAAAAAATAGGAGCATGCAATTTGACCATCATTTTGGTGACCTAGAAGGTGTGACTTGGCCGGATGAATGTAATTGAGATTTAGAGCATTCCAAAAAAAGAATCAGGTCAAAAGGCCCCACGGTTTGAAAGTTATTACAGTTTTTTGGGTTTTGGAGACCTCCGAAGAATGCTTCAAAGTCAGGTTTGGGGCATTAAATGACCTTGAAAAGGGCCAAAAAATGGGGGACAAGTGAAGCTTGTCCATAGGGCTATAGAGCGCTTCGAGAGCTTTCCAAAAATGTAAACGGTTCGTCAATCAGAGTTACGGTTCAAAAGTTATGCCTCCCGAAAGTTCGGCTACCGTTTCTGGATTCTTCTAGAATTGCACCGACTTCTAACGCAGCTTCTGGAACCTTCTATTTTGTCGGTGGATGCCTACTAGCACTTTCTAGAATGTACTCCTAGTCCTTAACCCTCCGGGGTCTATTTAAGGAGATTTCTGGCATTGTAAAAGGCAGTTCGGATTGGAGCTTGAGAGGAGGTGCTAAAAGGAGAAATATTCTCCAGAGTTATGCTATTGTAAGCCCGTAGGGCATGTTTTGAAGTTTATTTTCTCTGCACTGTTTGTACTAGCTTATTTTCTCAGTTAATATAATTCCCCTTTTCTATTGTGTCCATTCTGTTGTTGGGTTGTGTCCCCATCAAGTGGTATCAGAGCGGGTTTTCCTGAGTGTGTAGACAGAGCGCCGACTATGAGGCAGTTTGCACCAGGACTGTGTGGTTGTGGGTTTGAGTTAGAAGATGCCTCCACGAAGAGAGCATGGCGGAAGGGCTAGAGCTATTGATCCTGAGGAGGTTAGAGCCCTCCAGAGACAGGTACAAGCATTGCAAGAGGAGCTTCATAGAGGAGCAAATATTGCTGCAGATGACAATAGTGAGGATGACAATGAAGAGGAAGTAATGGAAGTTGACGGGGAAGTTCTGAATCCTGTAGAGGAAAGGCTTTTTAGGGCCATTTCTAGGTTTGGGAAAAGACCTACAATTGAAGTGGGTATATTTTTGAGAAATTTGAAACCAGATGAGTTGATCGATTGGATCAATGAACTAGACGAATACTTTGAGTATGAGGATATAAGGGACCCATATAGGGTTAAGTTTGCAAAGGCCAAACTAAAAGGCCATGCCAAAATCTGGTGGCAAGAGATTCAACTGGAAAGACTTAGAAGAGGAAAGGAGAAGATCACAAGATGGGATCGCATGGTGGACAAATTGAAGAAGCAGTTCATTCCTGTGGACTACGAGCTTGATCTGTTTAAGAAGATGCATGGGTTAAAGCAAGCAGGAAGGTCAGTCCAAGAATATACAGAGGAGTTTTATCGACTCCTGATTAGAGCGGGGCATGCAGAAGCAAATAAGGAGAAGGTTGCTCGTTATATCAGTGGGTTACGACCTAGCATCCAGGAGGAACTAAGTTTGGTAAGAATGACCAGTGTTGAAGAAGCATACCAGTTTGCCCTACGAGTTGAAGAGAAGCTGAGTAAAAGGTTTGAAGGAAGACAAAGAGGGCGCGGTCAAGGAGGAAGGGGAAGTGGTAGATCATCTGGAGGCCGCAATGAAACTCAAAAGAAAAATGAAGATGAGGGTACTAGCAGGAACCAGAGGAATGAGGGTTTCAACCGCTCCCGTGATCAAGACTTCGAAAATCAAAGAGGAAGAGGTAGAGGATGTGGACAAGGAAGAGGAGGCTTCCGTGGTACCTGTTTCCATTGCAATGAAGAAGGACATCGTGCCTTTGAATGCCCTCAACGACAAGGAAGGACAGATAGGAGAGCTGAGGGCCAAGCTAGGATTGCTCATGTGGATGAGGATGCACAATCATCACATTCAGAGGATGCAGAAAGAGGAGAGACCTTGGTAAATGAAAGAGTCCTACTAAGTGGTGAAAATGAACCAGGACAACGGAGGAGTTTGTTCCGTACCAGATGCAAGTGTGAGGATAAATGTTGTGATGTGATCATTGATGGTGGTAGCACTGATAACTTGGTATCCGAAGAGATGGTCTCTAAGCTGAAGCTCAAGAGGGAGAAACATCCCCAGCCCTATCGAATTTCTTGGGTAAAAGATGATCATAAGGTCCTGGTAAGTGAACAATTTTTAGTAAAATTCAAAATTGGGAGTTACCATGATGAAGTTCTCTGTGATGTTATTTCGATGGATGTTTGCCATCTATTGTTGGGTAGACCATGGCAGTTTGATAGACATGCAATACATGATGGACATGCAAACACATACTCTCTGACAAAGGATGGAGTTCGCCACAAATTGAAGCCCATGAAAAAGGAAGGTGAAAAGGTATGTAGCAGTGCTAGGATTTGTCTTGTTGATGGAAGGAAGTTTTTAGATGGCATGAAACATCAGCGTATGTGCTATGCTTTGATTCCTAGGAAAGATAAAGAAGGTAGTAGTGAAATACCATTTGAAGTTTCAGATTTACTAGGGGAATTTGGAGATATTATCTCTGATAATGTTTCAGATGGATTGCCACCAGTAAGGCAAATCAGTCATCAGATAGATCTGATTCCAGGAGCTAGTTTGCCTAACAAGGCTGCTCACAGGATGACTCCTACTGAAACAGAGGAGCTAAATAGACAGGTTCAGGAGCTGTTGAGGAAGGGCTTGATTCGAGAGAGCCTGAGTCCATGTGTAGTACCTGCAGTACTCGCACCAAAAAAGGATGGAGAGTGGAGGATGTGTACAGATTCCCGAGCTATAAATAGGATAACCATCAAGTACCGATTTCCTTTGCCAAGGATGGATGATCTTATGGACTGCTTGAGTGGAGCTGAGTACTTCACAAAGATAGATCTGAAGAGTGGCTATCATCAGATACAGATTCGAGAAGGAGATGAGTGGAAAATAGCCTTCAAGACCAAGGAGGGTCTTTATGAGTGGTTAGTCATGCCCTTTGGATTGACAAATGCCCTAAGCACCTTCATGCAGCTCATGAATGAGGTACTTAAGAAGTTCTTGGGAAAATTTGTTATTGTCTATTTGGATGATATTTTAATTTTCAGCAAGACTTTGGAAGAAAATTTACTGCATATTCGTAGTGTCTTTGAAAGGCTAAGGGAAGAGAAATTGTTAATTAATCTAAAGAAGTGTGTCTTTGCAAAAAGGGAGTTAGTCTATTTGGGATTTGTTATATCACCTGAAGGTCTCAAAATGGATCCAGAGAAGGTAAAAGCCATCTTGGAATGGCCTACTCCAAGGTCTGCTACTGAGGTAAGATCATTTCATGGTCTGGTTAGTTTTTACAGGAAGTTTATTAAGAATTCCAGTGGCATATGTGCACCTCTAACTGATACAATAAGAGGGGATAGAAAAGAGTTCAAGTGGACTGCAGCAGCTGCGAGAAGTTTTGAATTGCTGAAGAAGAAGGTGACTGAACAGCCTGTGTTGGCACTTCCAGATTTCAGAAAAGTATTCCAAGTGGATTGTGATGCTAGTGGTAGCGCTATTGGGGCTGTATTAAGCCAAGAAGGTAAGCCTATTGCATATTTTAGTGAAAAATTGAATGATGCAAAGAAGAAGTATTCTGTTTATGATCAAGAGTTCTATGCAATAGTTCAGGCCTTAAAGAAATGGAGGCATTATTTATTGCCAAAGGAATTTGTTTTGTATACTGATCATCAGGCATTACAGTACCTAAATAGCCAAGGTAAATTGAATCAGAGGCATATGAAGTGGGTAGAATTCTTGCAGAGTTATACATTTGTGTTGAAGCATAAAAGTGGAAAATCTAACAGGGTTGCAGATGCATTAAGTAGGAGACAGTTGTTGCTTACAACAATGCAGGTTGAAGTAGTTGGGTTTGATGAACTCAAGAATTTGTACCCTGAGGATCCTGATTTTGCTGAAGCATGGAAAGCTTGTAAAGAACCTGTGGCTGTAGATAGAACCAAGTGGTTAGACTATCTGATTCAGGATGGCATGTTGTTCAAAGGTAGTCAATTGTGCATTCCAAGGAGTTCCATGAGGGAAAATCTGATTAAGGAGAAACACAGTGGAGGGATGGCAGGACATTTTGGTCGGGATAAGACCATTGCCATTCTTAGAGAACATTATTTTTTGCCTCAAATTACACAGGATGTGAAGAAGTTTGTACAGAGTTGCCAGGTTTGTCAAGTTGCCAAGGGGTTTAGTCAAAATACTGGCCTATATCAGCCATTGCCTGTTCCATCAAGGCCATGGGAGGACATAAGTATGGATTTTGTTCTTGGATTGCCAAGGACACAAAGGGGTAATGACTCAGTATTCGTGGTGGTTGATAGGTTCTCCAAAATGGCACATTTCATTCCATGCCACAAAACTCATGATGCTGTCCATATTGCAGACTTGTTTTTCAAAGAGGTGGTAAGACTACATGGTCTTCCAAGGAGTATAGTTTCTGACCGAGATACTAAATTTGTGGGGTATTTCTGGAGGACATTGTGGAAGAAGTTGAGAACAGACTTGAAATTTAGTTCCACGCATCACCCACAGATTGATGGCCAAATAGAAGTGGTAAATAGAAGTCTGGGCAATTTGCTAAGATGTTTAGTTGGAGATAAGCCCAAGGGATGGGATTTGATTCTACCACAGGCAGAGTTTGCTTATAATAACTCTGTAAATAGGAGTACTGGAAAATCACCATTTCAAATTGTATATGGAAATAGCCCAAGGACTGCACCAGAATTAAGGAAGATAGAACAAGGGGAGAGAACAAGTGCTGAAGCTGAAGAATTTGCTGAACACATCAAGTGTCTACATGAGGAGGTTCAAGCAGACATTATCAAGATGAATCAAGAGTATAAAGCTAGGGCTGATGCAAGGAGAAGACATAAGGAATTCCAAGTAGGGGATCTAGTCATGGTGCACTTACGAAAAGAAAGATTTCCAGCTGGTACTTACAACAAGCTGAAAATGAAGAAATTTGGCCCCTGCAAAATTTTGAAGAAACATAACTCAGGAAATGCATATGAGGTGGAGTTGCCAGATGGTATTCACATTTCTCCGATTTTCAACATTGCAGATTTGACAGAGTATCATGATGATGGTGCTGATGAGGAGTTGGTTTTAGAGCCATGTCCAATTCCTTCTTCTAAGAAGGAGGAGATAGAAGACATTCTAGATCATCGTGTGGGTAGGAGTATCAGAAACAGGCAGTACGAAGAGTATTTGGTCAAATGGAAAGGACGACCGATCGAAGACTCAACTTGAATTTCAGCAGCTGAGATTTCCCATTTGGGATTTCCTCTACCATCCATAAAGTGACAGGGTCACTTTTCAATCTACCTTGGGTGTCTGATGCAGGAGCATCCAGAGGTATAAGGGCAATCCTGTGTCACCCAAAAAAAATGTACTTAGACTTAGTTTCTGTTTTATGTCTTTACATTTTTGGATACCCATTTGGCTCAAATAAAGGTTCCAACTCTCATAGTTCAACTATCAGTGCATTTGAAAATCTCGAAAAAATAGGAGCATGCAATTTGACCATCATTTTGGTGACCTAGAAGGTGCGACTTGGCCGGATGAATGTAATTGAGATTTAGAGCATTCCAGAAAAAGAATCAGGTCAAAAGGCCCCACGGTTTGAAAGTTATTGCAGTTTTTCGAGTTTTGGAGACCTCCTAAGAATGCTTCAAAGTCAGGTTTGGGGCATTAAATGACCTCGAAAAGGGCCAAAAAATGGGGGAAGAGCAAAGCTTGTCCATAGGGCTATAGAGCGCTTCGAGAGCTTTCCAAAAATGTAAACGGTTCGTCAATCGGAGTTACGATTCAAAAGTTATGCCTCCCGGAAGTTCGGCTACCATTTCTGGATTCTTCTAGAATTGCACCGACTTCTAACGCAGCTTCTGGAACCTTCTATTTTGTCGGTGGATGCCTACTAGCACTTTCTAGAATGTACTCCTAGTCCTTAACCCTCCGGGGTCTATTTAAGGAGATTTCTGGCATTGTAAAAGGCAGTTCGGATTGGAGCTTGAGAGGAGGTGCTAAAAGGAGAAATATTCTCCAGAGTTATGCTATTGTAAGCCCGTAGGGCATGTTTTAAAGTTTATTTTCTCTGCACTGTTTGTACTAGCTTATTTTCTCAGTTAATATAATTCCCCTTTTCTATTGTGTCCATTCTATTGTTGGGTTGTGTCCCCATCAACTAAAGAGGACTTTAGAGTTTCATTGTTATGTTAGAAAGAGTTGTGATAATATTAGGAATGATAATGAGTTATGTTATGAAAGATTACTGTTGATACACATATTTGATATTTCAATGTTTTGAATATTTTATGAGAATGATTAGATAAAAGTTAATTGTATATGTTATGTGTATTATGTGATATTGAATTTTTTTGCATTTATCTGTATTTATTTTTATATTATTTCATTGGGCTACTGATGTTTAAGTTGAGTGTGCAGGAAAGTGAACCGTGGAAATTATTTGGGGAAATAAGGTTCAATCCTATGTGAACACGGTAAAGCCAAGGTGAATCTTTGGAAGATTCAAAACCTCGTTGTATTGTGTTTATTTTGTAATGTGATTGAGCATGGGTGTTGTAAGTTAAAGATCATAATTAATTAGAGACATGTCATCGTGATGTGTAAGTGTTTTAATGTGTGTGTGTCATTTGACACTTGTGTTATCTATGTGTAAATGACATGTCATATAGGATTTTGGGCATGAAGTCACTTAACCTAAATTTAACCCCATTATGAAATTAAGTAATCCACCTTGGAGAGTGTTAGGATGAGTCACTTTCATGATGGAATTCAAATTAAAACTTGAAAGGGACTTTAGAGAGCCTAAAAGTGGTTCCCAAGTGTTATTTTGGTAAAAATAAGTCACCCACATAGTAGTAATATAGGTTGGGGTTCTAAATATAACCATAAGCTGGCCTAGGGGACTTAGGAAACCCTCTAAACTAGTCATTTTCAAGCCAATTCGAAAATCAAAGTGTCACATGACTTCTTCCATCATTCTACCACTTGGTTAAGTTCCTATTGGTAGAAAGGTACAAGGGTGTAAGAGGGGTAGGTGGGGTTGGAAGTAGAGGACTTTTTAGGGAGCTTGTGCCAAACTTAGTGGTTGTTCACCCACTCTCTAGTTGTAGAGACAGATATGATTTTGGAAGAAGCTTGGAAGCCAAGGGAGGAAATATCTTCATCGCCATTTCATAACCATAGCTTGAAAGGAGGTTAGTGCTTCATGCCATGTTTCTTTCTTTTTATGAAAGTTGAAGATGGAAGTTGTAAGAGTGGTTCTTGTAGGATCTATGTATTTTCATATGGTGCATGTCGTAAATGTTTGTGTATGTGAGTGAGCATGTTGAATCTAATGGCATTTGGTTTTATTTTCTTGGTTGTGGATGTGGATTGAATGTTGTGTTGGGTGTGGAGGCTTCACTCACCCTTGGGAGGGAAGAGAAGCCTTGGGGTGAAGGGGTTAGTTGGGCTCATCATTGAAGTTGAGAAATCCTTCTCTTGGAGAGAGGATAGTTTTCATGGAGTATGGGCTCCATTGAAGCCATTTGCCTTTCTATTGTTCTATGGGAGGTATAAGTGAGGATGTGTGGAGAGGAGTAAGTGTTAATAGCCTTGTTGAGGCATGTGTTCTTGATAGCTTGTTCTATGGGAGGTATAAGTGAGGATGTGTGAAGGGAAGTAAGTGTTGATAGCCTTGTTGAGGCATGTGTTATTGATAGCCTTGTTATGGCATGCTTCTTGGAAGCCTTATTGGAATATTGCAATTGCCAGATTTGTTGTTTCACAAGGATATGGCATTCTCCTCCTTGAAGAGCCCACCTTCACCCAATGTTTATGATTTCATTTGTGAATCATTGTGTAAGCCTTGGTTGGGGATTGTAAATGTGTTGTTAAACTGTGGTATTCGTGTTGGTTCTTGTTATTGAGATGTTGTTTGAGTGTATCCTGATTGAGCCTTGTTTCCCCTAGCACGAGGGTGGCCTCTTTGAGGCCTAGGTTGGGAGGTGAACTTCCATGGTTCTACATTTGTCTTTTATTTGCAGGTTTCTTGCTTGAGGTTTTGGACATTTGGAAATTGTGAAGTCTTACTCTTGCATAGAAGAACAGAATACCATTGTTTTTGTATTGTAATGGACGGAAATTCTATCATGTTATGTGAATCCATTGTATTGTAGGAGTGTTGTTATTAGTCTCATGCATATGACAATTGGAGAAGAATTGTGAAACATCTTGCTTGTAAGGTCCTTCCATTATGTATCTTGACATGATGTTTTCACCACCCTATTGCTTGCTGGATATTTGGATTGAAAGTAAGTTTTGGGAGAAGCATGAAGGAAGAATTTCATTGTCTGAAGTTGTCATTTCATTACCATGATTAGAATGTATTGGGAAAAAAAAAAAAAAAAAACCTTAAATCATGATATACATTGGAAGCATGAATAGAATATTATCATCTTGTTATCCTTAGTTCCTCAAGTTTCATTAGAATAAATTAGATGCATTGTGCTTACCTTGAATCATAACAAGTGAAGAATTTGTTGCCTATTGATAATGAATTTGTAGACATGATGAATACTTCAAAATAAAATTGGAAATTATGAAAGTTCATGAAGTTACAAGTAGAGGATTATATTTTGTTTGATGCATAGTATCTTGCAATTTACAATGATAGTTTAAGGCAATTGTCATACTTCAAAATATAGATTTCACTACATAGAATGAGCTTGAACTTCATAATACTAAGCCCACGGTAAGTGGGTTCAAATTTATGAGTTACCATAGAGAAGACTATAAGAAGTAAAAGACAATAAGCTACACAAAAATATAACCCAAGAGTCTGTAGTTGTATATCCATTCTCTGGAAAATGTATGAGAAACATCAATTAATTCCTTTTGCTATTACAGTCCAATAAAATAATGGGCCTGGAGTAAAATAATACTAGCTTGCAAATTTTAATATAGAAATATTAAATTTTAAACTGTCTTCATTAAGAAGGTGTTAGGTTAAACTATGATCATGATTGGACCTTGTAATTAAAAAAAAATTAACAATACTAATTAAAAAAAAATTAACAATACTATACTAGGCAACATATATATACATATATAGAGCTGGCAGGGGTATTAAATACTTGCAAGTACTCACACAAAAAAAAAATATTAAAAAAATTCCAACCCACTTTGTGCTCGGCGGCCAGGACAAGTTTATATGGCAAATCATACAAAGGAAAATTGAAAATCTGCAAGGGAAGGGATGGGATGGGATGGGAGGTGGTGACATAATTAATCCTCGTCCTGATGATGGATCATGTAGTATGATCCGAAACGTTGATGCTAAAAAAACTCACACAATCTAACCCAGAAACATTGCTCACATACTAATGGATTGTGGAAATCTGATTATGTTAATTAAATAATTAATCCTTCCACGCCTAAGAGATGAGAAAAGCAAGTTTGGGGAAAGTAATAAATATGCTGCCTTGGGTGTCCTTAACACCCATTTTTAAAATAAAAAAAACATGATTGCCATGATTGGGCTTTGGAGGAAGGAAAAGATTTGATTGTCCTTTATCTCTGACTCAAGACAACCCACGTTTGGGGTACCTATTAAATAAATTGCTAAAAGTCTTTGCCTGCAATAATCAACTACTTTCTTAAATGCATAATTCAACAAGCTTGGGAAGATATTGACAGGACTGAATTTATTAAAGTAATCCCAAAAATCTGCACACTCACCCACCGATGTAAAAAGAATAGTATGGGAAAAGTGCAAATTCTGAAATCTTCTAACTACCCACGTATGGTAAGGATGTAGGAGCTGTTTTTTAAATTTAAAAAGTGTATATTACTTGAGATTTTTGGACAGCCACCTAAGTTAGGATATAATCATTGTTAGGAATCTTAAGGATTAGAATATGTTTAGTTTCTCCTTAAAAATTAGTAATCTTAGGGTATGTCATAAGTAGAAAATTTATGGAAAATGTATATATTAATTTAGTTTTTAAATTGGATGGGTGGGTATAGATATTTAGGAATTTAATGGAATTTGTTAATGTATTATTATTATTGAGTTATAGTTGGAATAGATTTAACTTGGATATTAAATAGTGTCTTTTCTTTTTAAAAAAATTCATGTTATGTATTAAGGGGTTGTATATTGGGGTTTTTAGATTATTTAATTTATATTTGGAAATTTAGGGGATTATATAGTTATGAATTTAGTGTATTGATCACATTTTGATTTTTAATATATTAGATAGATTTAAGGGATAATATACATTTATTATCTTAAGATCTTTATTTTTAGAATGTTTTGATTTTAGATATGTAGGAGTGTAAAAGATATATATAAATATATGTGTTAATTAGATTAATTGTTTAAGGCAATATGGAGTTAGATGATAGTTTTTACTTGATAATTAATCAGGCATTATTTGTAAATGTAGAAATTTTAGTTTAGTATTAAATAATAATAATGTTAGCAACAAAAATAAAAGATGTATATTAAAATGGAAGGTATAGATGTTTTCAAATAATAATGATAAAATAATAATAAAATAATGATAATAATGAAAATTTTTTAAAAAATAAAGTGCAGATTTAATAAAGTGCAGATTTGAATAAAGTCCAGATTTAATATAGTGTAGATTTAAATTGTTAAAGTTGGCATAGTTGTTAAGTGGTAGTTGGGTGGAGGAGCATAAGGTGGATTTATTTAATTGCCCGGCTAGTTCATGTTATATTTAGGAAGCTAGAATGGGTAGGTAACATGGTAATGGATAGGTAGTAAATTGTTTTAATTATTTGTTAGATATTTCTTTTTATGTGAGTGTGCTTAGTTTAATGGAATATGTTATTTTATTTTATTTCATTTAATGTTAGGGGTAAGATCATTTGGGGTAGTCAGTGGTAGAAGACTTAGGATTATATGGAAGTTGTTTTTAAATTATATATAATTAGTAAATGAGATAATTGATAGTAAAAAATAATAATAATATTAATATTAATAATAAGTAATAGGGCAAAATAAATAAAGAGTATCTATAGCCATTAAATTTGGAATAAATATTAAAATAAGTTATCTATATTACGACAAGTACAAACATGTAACTATCGTATGGAATGAAGCAACTTAGAGGACAAAATAAATGATAACCATGAATTGACATCATTGATACCATAATGAGGTGCTCTCTATCTAGTAGAATGAGAGTTAGAGCACATGGTAACATGTCGTAGGAGTTAGAATCCTGGCAACCTCGGGTCATAAATCATTAAGTTGGAGTTAATGAAGAATTTAGTGAAGAGGATTTATTTAATTAGTTATGCCCTTGTATTAACACACTAACATGAAATTTGACATTAGAACAAAACGAGTATGGTTATGATCACACACATATGTGATGACGACCATTATATATATATATATATATATATATATATATATATATATATATATATATATATATATATAATTTGTGATTTGTTTTGCCTTGTAAAATTAGGGCATGATAGGGTGAAATCTTGTGGAGGGAGAAGATGTGAGAGAGAAACTAAACCTTATATGATAAAAGAAGCCAAAAACCTAAATATTAATAGAAGACCTTGTTGATCTGGAGAACCAAGTGTGATATAGGATAAAAGTATCTTTCCCCTACCAAAGATGGACAAATGATCTTTAAGCAAGATAGGACACCAAATAGAGGACTCAATATTTCAAGATGGACTTGTGATCCCAAATGAGTGAGTACAACTATGATTAAAAAAATCTTGTGGACAAAGGTCTAGTATCATAATCTCATAAGTCTTGTGACTAAGATGTTCTTAGGCTAAAGGATTAATGTTCAAATGATCAAGCTCTCTAGAGGAAATTTGGTAAATGGAAGACTAGAAGCTTTGAAAAAAGAAGAGGGAAAAATGGATTTATGTGGAAAATGAGGGTGATATGGTCACTAGGTGGGTAGCTTAATCCTCTCTTACTAGAAACAACAATATAGGGTTTACTCCAAGGAAAATAGACCATTCCCAAATTTTAGCATTGTATAAGATTCTGTCATAATGAGCATCTTTACCCTCTTCCTTTTTGATATCTTTGATAGTGTATCAGAATTGTTTATCACTATGTGCTACGATTTTTCTTTCCTTATAGGAAAATAGTTTGGATAACTTCACCTTATTAAGTTTGACTTTGTCGGACATGAAAGGAACAAAATAACACCAATTACAAGACCAAGCATAAGAATTTTACCAAAAAAAGTTGCGATGAAAAGACCCAATGAATTTCAAATGTTGAACCAAGTACAAGGGCTTATGCAAATAACCATAGGTCAAGAGGACCTACTTACAACCATTTTTATTACTAAATATTTAGCTTTCCATTTCACTTGTTTCAACCTATTTGATATTTGGTATCCTAATAAAGCTTCAACTAGGATGTACAAAGATCAACTAGAGGGCATACTTGATATGCACAAGGTATGTGAGGCCAAAATTTATAGATGAAAGAAAATAGTGTTACAAAGTTGGGAGGAGATGGTAACCCAAATCTCTACCTTCACTTTTCGAAGGTTTAAAGTCATTTGGGTCTTAGCCAAGAGTGACAAAATTTTACTTCCAAGAAAGATGTCTTTGTATTCAACTCTCGATATTTATACCTCACCAGAACACTAGTGTTGATTTTGTCCCAAGGGGTAACGAAATCCCTAAGAAGACCACTTATTTCTTTGCACTCAAGATTGCCAGAAGGTGCGAGAGGAGAAAATATGTAAGTGACCTCGAGGTTTAAAAGACACTTGTTCTTTTGCAATTGAAGCTTTATATTTTCTATATACTTTTGAAGACACTCTTGTTTAAGCATGAAAATTTCTCTCCAGCTTGACAGCGTTGTTAGCAAGAATAAATCAATCGTCGTCAACATAAGAAAATTGATAAAGATAGAGAAAGTTCCCTTAAGTCATTCAAGATTGAGTGTGTTCATTTTAAGCACCAAGCCCTTATATTTCCTAGAAAACTTTTTTTTCCCTTAAGCATTCAAGATTTTATGAGAATTTTTTAAGCCCAAATTGAAATATTTTATTGTATTCTTATTTAACCTTTAAGCACTCAAGAGTGTATTTTGTTATCTAACCACTTAGTCTAATGAAAAGCTTGTCACTTACTTTAAGGCACTCAAGATTGTATTTTATTATTATACACATCCATTCCAATAAAAATATTGTCCATTCCTTTAAAGCATTCAAGATTGTGTTTTGAGCATCCATTCCAATGAAATGTGTGTAAATTCTCTTTAGGAAATTCAAGAGTATGTGTGTAATACTACTTTTAAATGCATTTGAGAGTTTGTTTGGATTTTAGTATTAGTTGCAAAATTCATTCCAAGGAGAAATGTTAAATGATACAAGGTCATATATCCCCTAAGTCTAAAGTCCTCCAAACTTTATCTCCTACAATAAAATCCTATCAATAATTTGTGTAGATCAAACAAATAGTGAGTTAAGTATCAAGAAGTTAGTCAATCTCTAAAAAAATCTATGACAACATAATGCAGGGGTAGATGACTAAACTTTAGCAGTAACAAAATGCTAACAATAGAAATAAACCAAGTATGATATACTTGATACTTACACATGTAGATTGAAGATGATATGATAGCTTTGTAGATAATAGAACTCGTAGTCGCTAGTGGAAGGAGAGACTTCAGTCAACTGAAACTTTAGACTTTCAACTGCCCCCAATGTAGACAATAGAACATAAATATTCATAGATGATAGTCAACAAAAACTATAGACTTTCAGCTATCCACAATGAAGATGACAATATTAAACTACGGAGATGATAGTTAATAGAAACTATAGACTTCAGCCACCCAAAACACAGACGACAACATATGAAACTACGAAGATGACAGTCAAGTATGACGAGATGTCAAAGAAATGGAGACGAAAGAATAAATTTTTTTTATAGGTTTGAGGTGGTTATTAAGTCTGTCACTGGCAATGATGTAACACCCCAACCTTGCTTCCAAACCCCAAGCTCTCTCTCAGGGCTACCTTAGGTCATTCACTAGACCCACTAGGGCTTCTTCACACCCTATAATTACTAGGACCTTGCTCAAGAGATCCTAATCCTTCAGTTGGGGGTACACCAACAAAGTAACATCAAATTTCTTACTAGCCGGCTCCAGTCCGCTATTAACCCTCAAGTCCATCTATAGCTCCAAGGGTACCAGTTCTTCATCTAGGGTTTTTTTAGACTCCTTCTAACATCCATGACCCTAAAAAATGCTGATTTCATAGGCGCATTCAATCTACTAGGGAAGATACACCAAATTGCTCCAAAAAGGCTACTAGGAATTAGCCCTCCTAAATAGCTGGAAACAAGATTTCTTGAAAAACTTCTTAACAACCCTGCAAAAAAATTATATTTTTGGATACCCTTTTTAGAGTACTTCAAGATTCTGTAATTTTCTAGCCTCCAAACTTTCCGTACAATGAAAGTACAATTTTAGGCCAAAAATGAGGATTTCAAGTGCTTTATCGTTGTTGTGATGGAAAACCACCTTAGACAACTTTCCAAGACCTCTCCTTTGGACTGGAGCAAGGTTAGACCTTCTCATTACTCGTTGTGCAGCCAGATTAAGGTATTTGTACACTCAATCCTCTCCATAACTCATTTTCCAACTGTGATTCCTAGCCAAGTTGCATTTGGCTTGCCTAGGGCATCACCTTAAAAATGCTTGCTGATGCTTTCAAGGGCCCTCCTTCTTGATACATAATGTACATGGATCCTAGTTCCAAATCCCAAAATACCAGAGGTTTCCAATGGTGGGAAGTGGCCCTAAGATCCCATTTTCTAAGTGCAGCCCTGTTCAGATCAGCAACTTGCCAAGAACAAAAAGATTTTTCTACACTAATGCAAACGAATTAAAATGATCAAACCAACACTACAAAAAGATTAAAAACAATATTTCAGAACTTTTCCAACACAAAAATCAGGCCATTCAATCCTCCTCTATTAAAAATGCCTTCAAATGCATAAAACCGGCAACAAAATACTTGCTCAATTCGTACAAAATGCAAAACCAACTTGTCCAACCCCCTGAAAATGGTTGTCCTCACATTTTTAAAGGCTCCTCCATTAGTTCCATAACTGTTCTAAACAGTTAGGATGTTCTAAACACACAAATGCCAAAAAGTTGCTTTTTGCAAGAAAATGTTGTCATGACAACATGACAACATTTCAGTAACTTTTGTTCTACATGGAGTTAGACCTCCAAATTTGGCACAAAAACAAAGTAGACATATAATATGCATAAAATGACTTCAAATAAACAATTCAAAGCCATTGGAACCTTTCTAGACCATTTTAGCCTTTTCCGGACCTAAGTCACCTAGTTGACAATAGTCGGCAACTTCTAGCAACTTGGTCACTTTGGGTCTTGCCAAGTCTCCTAAACACACCTAAGGACCACATAGGACCTATTATTAGAATAGTGATGTGGCTAGCATCACTACAAGCCAAAAATAAAGAAATACCTAGGTTTCACACTTAGCCTACCTAGGTGCTCCTGCACCATACTCCCCCCCTCCAACAAAGAACTCAAGGTGGATCAGTTTGCAACAAATCTAGAGGTATGCCAACCTTCTTGAACTCTGTCTCAGCAACCCATGTAGCCTCTGAAACTGGTTTCTCCTTCCATTTGATGAGGTGTTCCATGTAAACCTTGTGCCTTGTAGTCTTCTTTACCCTTGAATCTAACACCTTTTCTACCTCCAACTTGTTGTTTGTAGGTGTTGAAGCAAGTTCAAGATCTTCATGAACATCGGGACTAAGCTAAGATGGGTCACCTTTGTATGCCACCAAGTCTTGCACATTAAAAATAGGGGATATGCCCAAATCGGAAGGTAAATCTACCTTATAGGCATTTGCTCCATATTTAGCCAATATTTTGCAAGGCCCTACCCTCTTCATCTGTAACTTAGTAGGAATGCCTTTTTGAAGCCTTGCTTTGTTCAAATGGACCATCACATAGTCCCCAACAGCAAACTGAACATCCTTCTTCTTTTCATCCACCTTGGCTTTGAGTTTTAGAGTGTTGTCTTGAATAGTCTTCTTGACTTGCTCCTGAATCTCCTTCATGGTTTGTACAAAGTCTTCAGCTTGACCACTAATCTAATCCATGTTTCCAAGACACCTTAGTTCACATACACCTCTTGGGTGCATGCCATAAACAATTTCAAAAGGACTCTTTCCGGTAGTCCTATTCTTGCTATCATTGTAGGCATATTCTGCTTGTGAGATGATAACATCCCAAGTCTGACCATACTCCTTAGTTAGGCACCTAAGAAGGTTACCTAAAGTTCTATTAACCACCTCAGTTTGACCATCAGTTTGAGGATGGTAAGCTGAACCAAAAGACATGTTAGTGCCAAGCTTCTTCCATAAAGTCTTCCAAAAGTGACTCATGAATTTCACATCTCGATCCGACACAATGCTTAATGGAAGTCCATGAATCCTTACAACCTCTTTGAAAAACAAATGAGCTATATGACTTGCATCATTAGTTGTCTTACATGGAATGAAATGTCCCATTCTACTGAATCTATCAACAACAACATAAATGCTATCATACCCTTGCTTAGTTTTAGGCAAACCAACAATGAAATCCATACTTACACAATCCCATGGTCTGCTAGGAATTGGTAAGGGCTGGTAAAGACCTGCATTGCTCATTCCTCCTTTTGCCTTCATACACACCATACATTGCTCCACATACTTGGTTACATCTTTGACCAATTTAGGCCAATAATAGAACCTTTGCACTAGTTCTATTGTCTTGCTGATACCAAAATGCCCACTCAAGCTGCCATTATGCTTCTCTTGTATTAGGTTCTCTCTCATGGAACCTCTTGGTACACACAACTGGTTACCCTTAAATAGAAACCCATTTTGCAAAGTGTATTCTGAAAATCTGCTATGAAAGTGGTTTCCAAAATCCATGCATACCTTATAGGCTTCAGCAAAGTCCTCATCATTCTTGTAAAGATTTTGAAAACTCTCCACTCCAATGCTATGGAGCTGAATCTCTTGGACTGTTAAAACCCTTCTACTTAATGCATCAGCAACCTTGTTCATTTGTCCTTTCTTATGCTTGATTGTAAAGGTGAAGGCCTACAAATATTCCATCCACTTCAAGTGCCTGTTGCTCAACTTCTCCTGTGTGTTGATGTAGCTAAGAGCTTGATTATCTGTAAACACAACAAATTCTTTTGGCAACAAATAGTGTCTCCACTTCCTAAGACACTGGACTAAGGCATACAATTCTAGATCATAGGATGAGTATTTCTTCTTGGCCTCATTTAGCTTTTCACTATAGAAGGCTACTGGTCTACCTTCTTGACTCAACACCCCACCCACTGCTAGGCCACTTGCATCACATTCTAAGGTGTACAACTTTTCAAAGCTAGGCAATTTTAGGATGGGTTGAGTAGCTACTTGTTTTTTTAACATATCAAATGACTTTTCAGCCTCTAAAGTCCACCTAAACTTGGACTTGACTCCCCCCTTTATGGTATGAAGAAATGGTGCACAAATACCACTAAAGTTCCTAATGAACTTCCTATAAAATTGAGACAAACCGTGGAAACTTCTTACCTCACTAGATGTGGTAGGTGTAGGCCAACTTAGGATAGCAGAAACTTTCTCCTTGTCCATCTTCAAAGTTCCTTTAGACGCCACAAAGCCTAGATACACCAACTCTTGCTTGAAGAAGTCACACTTCTCAAGGTCGATAGATAGCTTCTCCTCATGAAGCCTCTTCAAAACCGCTTCTACATGCTTGACATGTTCCTCTTTGGTCTTGCTGTAGATGAGGATATCATCCAAATACACCACCACAAATCTGCCTGTGAAGTCTTTGAGCACTTCATTCATGAGCTTCATGAAGGTGCTAGGGGCATTGGAAAGACCAAATGGCATCACAAGCCATTCATAAAGACCATCAGTAGTCTTAAATGTTGTCTTCCATTCATCTCCCTCCTTTATTCTAATTTGGTGATACCCACTTTTCAAGTCCAGCTTAGTGAAATACATAGCACCTCCTAGACAATCCATAAGGTCTTCAATTCTTGGAATAGGAAACCTATACCTAATTGTAATGCGGTTAATGGCCCTTGAGTCAGTACACAACCTCCATTTTCCTCCCTTCTTGGATGCCAAAACCACCGGGATTGCACAAGGGCTTATGCTCTTTTGGATCAAACCTTGGTCCATCAACTCTTGGACTTGTCTTGCCACTTCAAGGTTCTGATCTGGGGTTAACTTGTAGGCTGCCTTATTAGGTAGTGAGGCACCTGGAACAAATTCAATTTGATGGCTGATAACTCTTCTTGGTGGTAGGGTAGCTAGTGTACCATCACTAACAATCTCCTTATACTTTACAAGCAACTCTTGTACCTCTGCTGGTAAAGGTTCTTGGACTGGCTTTTCTTCACTTGTAGCCTTTAGTATGACTGCAAATCCTTGGCTCTCCTCATGCTTGAGGTCTCTAATAAACTCTTTCTCTCCACATAGCAGCACATTAGGCACCTTGGACTATGGTTCATCCCCTTCTAACAATGACTGAATTTTGAAGGTCTTGCTTCCTTTCTTAAATGTTATGGTATTTTCCTTGCCATCATAGACCACTTCCCTATCAAATTGCCAAGGTCTCCCTAGCAAAAGATGACAAGCATCCATTGGCAAAATATCACATAATAAGCGGTCTTTATATCTTGCAATTGAGAAGTCCACCCATGCTTGTTCATTCACTAGGATGCTTTGCCCTTTGTTAAGCCATGTGACTTTGTAAGGGTTGTCATGAGGTATCTTCTTCAGTTTGAGCTTTGTAACAGCCTCCTCTGATATTACATTATCAGTTGATCCAGAATCAACCACCACCTTGCATACTTTTCCTAGGATCTTGCACTTGATCCTAAACACTGCCCTTCTATGTCTAGGCTCATTAGAAGCTGGTTGCTTGATCAACACCCTCCTAAACATGAGGTTCTCACCTTTTTCAGACTCAATATGGTCTATGTCAACATCCTTGCAACTTCTATTATCTTCTTGTGCATATGCTAGCCTTTTATCTTGGCTTGAGGAAGAGGGTTTGTCCGGGCACCTATAGGCAGGATGGCCTAGTTGACCACAATTGTAACACTTCATTGTTGCAAAGTAAGAGCTGCTCCTACCTCCTCTACCCCTACTTGATCCTCCTTGATTGCCTCTCCCTCTATTATAACCACCTCTTGAAGAGTGGTCAATAGTTTGCTCCATGGGTTTGCTTTCACTTTGGCTCTTTTGATCACTACCTTTGCCTTGGTCGCCTCCTCTTTGATTTTTCTGATTTCTGCCTTTTCCTCTATCTTTGAAGTTAGAATCTCCTTTCCTCTTGTTCTTTTCTTCTACCTTCAAAGCTAGCTGATGACATCTTTGGATAGTGGTAGGGGCCCATAAGCTAAGCTCCTCTTGAATGTTCCACTTCAAGCCACCAAGATACCTTGCCACCTTGAGTGACTCCTCTTCTTGCTTCTTGGATCTCAAACACAACCTCTGAAATTCTTCAGTGTAGGAGGTCACATCAAGATCTTTTTGCTTCATTCCTTGTCTCTTTTTATGGAGTTGGATCTCAAAGTCTTCAGGTAGGAAGTTCTCCTTGATTTTGTTTGCCATAGCACTCCAATTTGCAATTGGATTCTTGCCCATGCTGACTCTTTCATCTTGTACATACTTCCACCATGTTAAGGCTGAGCCTCTAAGCCTTGACTTAGCAACCTTAACCTTCTGTGCCTCTGAGATACCCTCACACTCAAAGTGGTTCTCCATACCCTCTAACCAATCCATAACTGCATCAATATCCATCTTACCACTGAAAAGTGGCACTCCTTCCAAAGCTTTACCTCCTAAGGCTTTGATTGCCTTCAAGAAGGGCTCTTCTTGCAAGATAGGATCAGGTTCAGGTACAATATCTTCCTCTGCTACCTTTTTACCATTCCCATCTTCTTCTTCATCTCTTTTCTTGGCTGCCTCTACAACTGCATCTAGTTTTTGCTTCACCTCTTCTAGTGCTTCTTCAAGAAGCTGATTTCTTTGCCTTTGCTCATCAACTTCTTTAGCTAACTCCACATTTGTCACCATCATGGATTCTCCTACTGATTCTTCAGCGGCTTCCAACATTAACTACCTTTCCCAAATCTTTAATTGGCTCTAATACCACTCTGATGTAACACCCCAACCTTGCTTCCAAACCCCAAGCTCTCTCTCAGGGCTACCTTAGGTCATTCACTAGACCCACTAGGGCTTCTTCACACCCTATAATTACTAGGACCTTGCTCAAGAGATCCTAATCCTTCAGTTGGGGGTACACCAACAAAGTAACATCAAATTTCTTACTAGCCGGCTCCAGTCCGCTATTAACCCTCAAGTCCATCTATAGCTCCAAGGGTACCAGTTCTTCATCTAGGGTTTTTTTAGACTCCTTCTAATATCCATGACCCTAAACAATGCTGATTTCATAGGCGCATTCAATCTACTAGGGAAGATACACCAAATTGCTCCAAAAAGGCTACTAGGAATTAGCCCTCCTAAATAGCTGGAAACAAGATTTCTTGAAAAACTTCTTAACAACCCTACAAACAAATTATATTTTTGGATACCCTTTTTAGAGTACTTCAAGATTCTGTAATTTTCTAGCCTCCAAACTTTCCGTACAATGAAAGTACAGTTTTAGGCCAAAAATGAGGATTTCAAGTGCTTTATCGCTGTTGTGATGGAAAACCACCTTAGACACCTTTCCAAGACCTTTCCTTTGGACTAGAGCAAGGTTAGACCTTTTCATTACTCTTTGTGTAGCCGGATTAAGGTATTTGTACACTCAATCCTCTCCATAACTCATTTTCCAACTGTGATTCCTAGCCAAGTTGCATTTGGCTTGCCTAGGGCATCACCTTAAAAATGCTTTCTGATGCTTTCAAGGGCCCTCCTTCTTGATACATAATGTACATGGATCCTAGTTCCAAATCCCAAAATACTAGAGGTTTCCAATGGTGGGAAGTGGCCCTAAGATCCCATTTTCTAAGTGCAGCCCTGTTCAGATCAGCAACTTGCCAAGAACAAAAAGATGTTTCTACACTAATGAAAACGAATTAAAATGATCAAACCAACACTACAAAAAGATTTAAAACAATATTTCAGAACTTTTTCAACACAAAAATCAGGCCATTCAATCCTCCTCTATTAAAAATGCCTTCAAATGCATAAAACCGGCAACAAAATACTTGCTCAATTCGTACAAAATGCAAAACCAACTTGTCCAACCCCCTGAAAATGGCTGTCCTCACGTTTTTAAAGGCTCCTCCATTAGTTCCATAACTGTTCTAAACAGTTAGGATGTTCTAAACACACAAATGCCAAAAAGTTTCTTTTTGCAAGAAAATGTTGTCATGACAACATGACAACATTTCAGAAACTTTTGTTCTACATGGAGTTAGACCTCCAAATTTGGCACAAAAACAAAGTAGACATATAATATGCATAAAATGACTTCAAATAAACAATTCAAAGCCATTGGAACCTTTCTAGACCATTTTAGCCTTTTCCGGACCTAAGTCACCTAGTTGACAATAGTCGGCAACTTCTAGCAACTTGGTCACTTTGGGTCTTGCCAAGTCTCCTAAACACACCTAAGGACCACATAGGACCTATTATTAGAATAGTGATGTGGATAGCATCACTACAAGCCAAAAATAAAGAAATACCTAGGTTTCACACTTAGCCTACCTAGGTGCTCCTGCACCAGGCAAAAATGCCAAACCATGGAGATGAGGATATACATAGACAACGAAGCATCTTCACAGATGACACTGCATTCTAATAGAGATGAAAGTACATGACTTTTTATAGAAAACTTTGAGTTTTTGACCAAGTTTAAGTGTGAAAAAGGGGCATGGGTCCCACCAAGATCTAAAATTTTACTAGCATGGTAACAATGCAAATGAGGGAGATGAAAAATGCTTGAGACAAGGGTTCTATTTATAAGCTTGTGGGAGGCATTAAGGAGGTGCCATCTATGTGGCATCCACATAGGTGCCATAAGAGAGATACACGGGCTAAGGAGAGAAGCCATGCAAAGGTCAACATAAGTCTTTTTTGTGATTAAGATAGCTCAAGATGTGCTGACACATGTGTGAGAAACCTTGGAGAAAGCAAAGGGGGACAAGGTTGTAAGCAGCATTTGGAAAAATTAATGAAAAGGGGGCTTTCTTGGGGTTTGAGCTACTCACATGTGTGATCAACCACTTAGGAGCTAAAAGGTATTTAAGAGGGTATTTAGGATAATAAAGTGGGATTAAATAGTGGGTAGGTTTAAAAGGATGAGAGTGATGGGTGGGAGGATAGGTTTTAGGTGGGATTAGGATTAAATTAAATAGGATTTAATTAAATCATATGAATTTAGAATTTAATAAAGTGGAGGGAAATTAAATAAATTAGAGTTTATTTAAAATGGAATTTATGGAGAACTACACATTAAATAAATTTAACACATTAGATGGGAGTATTCAAATTAAATTTAAATACATTAGGGATGTGAACCTATTTAATTAAATAAATTTAATTAAATAAGTAGAATAATATGACAAATATAATTAATTAATAAATAATCAATTATAATATCAAGAGAAATATTAAATATATTAATATAGTGTTTGGGATGATTTTAAGCATCTACAACTCCTTTAGTACCTTGTTCATGAACCTCATGAAAGTGCTTAGCACATTCGTTATTAACCACTCATACAATCCTTCCCTTGTCTTGAAGAAAGTCTTCCACTCATCTCCTTCTCTAATGCAAATCTGATGGTACCCATTCTTTAGATATATCTTTGTAAAATAAACAACTCCACTCAAACCGATCTTTTACACTAGGGTAATCCATCAAGTACATATCTAACACAATGTTGGGAAATTGTTCCAACAAATCAACAATATTTGCAAGTATCTCCTCTACTTATTCTTTACCATATGTATGAATAATAGCAAAACACATATGCTCATGCCTCATATCATTGAGAAACTCTTTTCCATCATTAAAATATATTCTGGCAGAACTACATACATTTTCTTATTTCTCCTTCAATGGCTTCATCTTATGTTTCACTCCATCCTTTGGTAGAGTGTAGGTATTTTCATGTCCATCATGTACAACATGCCCATCAAATTGTCACTGCCTACCCAATAACATATGACATATTTCCATAGGTATGATATTACACAATACCTCATCCTAGTAGCTCTAAATCTTGAACTTCACTAAGCATTGCTCATTGAACATGACCTTGTGGTCATCCTACACCTAGGTAATATGGTATGGACAATGTTGTTTCTACCTTTTCATCTTTAACTCTTTGACCATCTTTTCTGACACCATATTTTTGTACTTACACCATTAATTATCACATCAAAACACTTGTCTTCATATTTTCACCTTGTGTGAAATAAACTCCTCCTTTGATAAGGTTCATTCTCATCGCTTAGTAAGTCTCATCTATTCATTAGAACTTCTCTTTCAACTTGTTATAAATATGATGATTTGAAATCTTCATCAACATGTGCTACTTTGGGCTAGCTTTTGGTTCTTCTATCATTCCTTTCTTTTTGCTAGGAACACTCAAATACTACATGCCCTTCTCCATAGTGAAAACATTTTCCATAGGAACCTCATCTTTCGGATCCTTTCCCTCTTCCTCTTCGTCTCTGATCTCTATTGTTTTGATCATGGAAATGATATGAATTATTCCCCCTCTTGTTCTAGCCATTATGCTTAGCCTTATCCTTGTTCCTATAACCATCATTTCATCCTCCATAAGATCATCTTCCATGTCTTCCACTGCAACCTCTTCTACTATTTTTGTTATCAAATTTCTTGTTCAAGTTTTCCTCTACTCTTAGGGAAAACTGGTATGCCTCTTCAATACTACTCATTTTGACTAGACTTATCTCCTCTCAAATTCTTTGCCTTGACCCATTAAGATAACATGAAAATTTCTCCTTATTAGCCTTTGCATGGTTATTTCTTATGAGAACTCAATAGAACTTTTGAGTATACTCTTGAATGAATCTTCCCACTTGCTTCAACCCTTTCATTTTCTTCAAGAGATCTAGCTCATAGTCTATAGGAATGAATTATTGCTTCACTTTGGATATCATTTAGTCTCATCTTGTAATTTTAATTTTTCCTCTTCTATTTTGCTCCAACTCGATCTCTTGCCACCAAATCTTTGCATGACCCTTCAGCTTGGCCTTTGCAAATTTGACCCTATCTAGATCTTTAATACCTTTATATTTAAAGTATTTCTCCAATTCATTGATTCAATCAATCAACTTCTCAAGGTTAAGGTTTTCTAAAAAGTTGGGAACCTCAAACTTAGTTGTTTTTCCAATCTTGGAGATGGCCTTGAAAAGTCTTTCTTCTTTTGGGTTCAAAGGTACCTCTTCTTCAATATTGTCTTCTTCTTCATCTTCATCCTTGCTTTCATCTCTTACAACAAGATTTATTCCTTTGCACATCTATTCTTCTGATGCTTTCATTTGTCTTTGGAAGGCTCTAAAAACCTTAGGTGTAATAGCTATAGCTTTCCCTCCATGCTATCTTCATGGAAGAATTTTTTGTGCTTCCTTTGAAATCGTAATGCAATAACTCCACAAATATTAATGATATGGCAATGAGCCTCAGCTATTAGGCTGATATATATCCAAGTTGAACATCCACCTTTGAAATTAAGACATTTCAAACTTGTATGACTAACCTACTAAGTAGCAAGCCTTCACAATTAACAACTAGGGACTAAGACAACCCTTATTAAAGAAACAAAAAGGAAATATTTTTGGGTGATGCAATATTTTTCTTACACCCAGGATGCTCTTGCATAAAATAAAATGTAACTTAAAGTATAAGAAAGGAAAATTATGCCTCTTATACATAAATATTCATTTTATGTAAGACCCTAGTACAAAAGTTAGGCTCTAGAGGTCAAAATATGCATATCGGATTAAGAAAATCTATTGTTACACATATGTTCATTACTCATACCCTTTTTTTTAATTTACCTACACTTATATACATTATTGATACACATTCATTCATTATACTTGTGTATCCATTCAATACATTTGCACTTTTGTGAATTTTTCTATAATTCCACTTTTGATCACTGCTCATGCACTTCTATACTATTGTGCTTTTGTTTTCTATATCTATGATGTTATCTATTCTTGTTGTGCCTGGGTAAAAGCATAGATCTATGTCACTATTCACGATACGAAAACCTATTTTGGTCAAATTTCATTTCTCTATCAAAACTCTTTTTTTTTTTTTCAAAAACTAAAAATACCCTTTTATAGATCTCAGATTCAATATCATCATTATATAAATTTTTGAGTGTTTTGATTAGTTATAATATGTTATCATTTAAAAATATTTAAGTCAATATTTTAACATTTTAGAACATGCTCACTCAAAAAAGGAAAAAAATAGTAAATCATATCAATAAAACTAAAAAATGATATTTATCTCTAGAGGAGAGAGTCCTCTTCATGAATATGTAATTAGTTTTCAAGAACGTGTAGATTTGATTGGGAAGTTTTGATGGGAGGAAAAAATTGTTGGTTTCTAAGAAGGTCAAGCTTGAGTACTTATAACAAAGAAAATATGCATCAAAAATAATTATTTCTTTCTTTGTTCCCTCGCTATACATGTCATCTATAAGATGTTTTCAAATCAAAACAAAAAAAGATTATTTGTATATATATTTTTTATAGGAACTACACCCTGTATATTTTTTATAGTTTAAAAAGGGACTTCAAAATAAAAGAAAATGAATAAATTCTTACTTGAAAAAATTATAAAAAATGATAGGAATAAAATTCATCCAATTCTACACATTTCATCAATTTACATGATCTTCAAATTCGAAACACAAACACCATATTTTTTGTCATTAGTGTTGAATTGTCAGATTCTAATATCTCATTTCTTTATAAAAGGTGACGTAGGTTTGTTCTTTTACATGCCTTTGTTCACTAATATTACTTTTTTTTAAATTTATCAAACAAGTTGTTAATCTCTAGAATTGTAGAATTGTGTAGTATTCTTGTGTAGTTACTACAGAGAACTCATATATATATATATATATATAGAAATTGAACTTTGAGCATTCGTCTTGAATAAGGGAGAGGTTCCTTACCATTTCTACCCATTACAACACAATATGTATGTCCATAGTGTTAGGAATAAGGTGTCTCAATCTTAGATAATTCATATTCTTATTATTTCTTTTATAAATGTATTTTTTGTAAATAATGTAATTAAGTGTGAGTGCAAATTTCTAGTTGGCATGTTGATGTGTCAGCATCTTGAATTGTGTGTAAGGAGATCGTGGCTGAAATAGTTAGGAAGGATTCCTATGACACAAAAGAGCTATCTTTGGAAGTTTTGATGATGGGTAAAGACATTTCAAACATGTCACAATTGATAATTGAGTACTATACACTCGAGTCTCCATTTAGCACATGGGGTTCGGGGCATCACCCTAAAAAAAAATTAGGTTCCTACTTTCCAAAGAATGGTAAAACCCTAATATGGTTGTTCATTGGAAGTTTCCTAAAAAATGGAAAGTGCATGATATAAATATTCTTAGGATTGTAGATAGGAGAAAGTGAAAGTGAATTGTTGTTATGATATGTTGCTACTAAATCAATCTTCCATGTGTTGAAAGAATTTGCATTGCAAGTGTATTGTAACCTTTGTGTTGAAGATAATACATTGTGTAGGTTTTGGAGGGGTGGGGTTGTTTTACCAAAAGGTTTTTCCCCATCGGCATATCTTTGTGTTTCTGTATTTTTTATTTCTCTATCTATTTTATGTATTCATGTTTGACTGAAATATTATTGTTTACATAATATTAAATCTAAAATTGTAAGGATTTAGTATTAATTTACACAATACTTTCCTTAAGGGATTAGGTTAGAAAGTTGTTTATGCACCTAAGTTTCCTTACAAGTGGTATCTGAGCTTGATCAATTTTTTATCCTAGTTATTGGGTAGGGTTTTTTGAGCTAATATCAAGTTGAGTAGGAGTTTTGAGCAGATCATTTTGAATCTTATTTGTAGATTGAGATGGCTAGTTCATCATATGGAAAAATGGGGGTGGAGAAATTTAATGGCAGTAATTTTGAGTTATGAAAACTCAAGATGGAAGACTTGCTTCAAGATCATGATCTATGGGAGGTAACTTCATTTGATGTGAGACACAAAGCAATATCTCAAGAAGATTGGGATCTAAAGCATCAAAAAGCTAAGGGTCTCATTAGACTCTATCTATCTAATTTGGTTCTCCTGAATGTTCTTGATGAGAAGACCACAAATAGTTTGTGGGCATGGCTTGGGTCTGTGTATCAGGCCAAATCTTTGATGATAAAGTTTTTCCTAAGGAAGAAGTTTTATTCTCTAATAATGGAGGAAGAAGGATATATTATAGATCATCTAAATGCTTTTAATTTACTTATTGCACAATTGACATCATTTGGTGTCAAGATAGAGGAAGAGGATTGATGTATGACCCTATTATGTTCCTTGCCATATTCATGGGACCATCTTGTGATGGATATTACTTTAGTCACTTTTAACATGGATTATGTGGTGTCTTCATTTTAATCTAAGGAGACACACAAAAATTCTTTAGATTCTACTAAGGAAGCTCTTGCTATTCATGGTAGATCCAATGACAGAGGGAAGAAAAATGATAACAAGTTTGGAAAGGGTAGATCCAAATCTCATGGAAAATCAAAGACTCCTAGAAATTCCAAGGAAAAGTACCAGAACTATGATAAGACTAGGCACTTCTATAAAGACTATAAAGAGCCAAAGAAGAAGAAGAGGACCTTAGATTTAGGTTCAAAAAAATCTCAAGAAGATGGAAATGCTTTCATTGCAGCATTGGTAATGCATGCATCTGATGATGTGTGGTTGATAAACTCCGGTGTCTCTTTCCACATGACCTATCATTAAAGCTGGTTCTCAAAGTATGAAGTTTTTGATGGTGAAAAGGTGTACTTGGGTGATGATTCTCACCTAAATATAGTTGGAATAGGATGGGTCACTGTCAAATTCCCTGATGGACGAGTAAAGGGGATCAATTGGGTAATGCACATTCCTAGTCTAGCACAAAATCTATTATCTGTAAGTATGCTAAATGATGTAGGTGCACAAGTTGTTTTTTCTAAAGATGGATGCAAGATGATGAGAGGAGCTATGTTGATTTGTAAGGGTACTAGGAGAGGTTATCTATTTCAACTTGATGCATGCATTTCTCAATGCAATATTTCTTCTATTTCAAAGAAGAGAGAAGCTATCACTTTATCCCCACTATTTGAATGAGCAATAAAGAAGAATGTAGTTATTGATTCTGATGACAATGCAACATGTGTAACTAAGGGTGCAAATACATTAGAAGGCAAGCTTCCTACAGAAAAGACAATGTTGTGGCACATGAGATTTGGCCACATTGGTGAGAAGGGTCTCAGATACCTAAAAAACAAGAACCTAATTAAGGGGTTAAATGATTGTGATCTTGAGTTTGATTTCTATGAACATTGTGTCTATGGTAAACAAATTTGTGTTTAATTTTACTCTAGTTCTCACAAGTCTTTTGATGTTTTGGATCTTATTCATTCTGATGCATTTGGTCCTATAAAATTTCCTTTAATCTCCAAGTCTATATTTTTTGTATCTTTCATAGATGATTATAGTAGAAGGACATGGATTTATTTCCTAAAAAGTAAGACACAAGTCTTTACTCAGTTCAAGGAATTTAAAGCCCTTGTAGAGAATCAAGCTAGTAAGAAGATTAAGTATGCAAGAACTAACAATGATGATGAGTTTTGCTCAGTAGAGTTTGAATAGTTCTTCAAAGAATGAGGTATTGAGAGGCATAAGACAACTCTGTATACTCCACAACAAAATGAATTTGTAGAAAGAATGAATAGGACATTGATGGAGAAGGCTAGGAGTATGCTTAGTGGAGCAGGTCTTGAACAAAAGTTTTGGGTTGAAGATGTGGCCATTGCTTGCTATCTGATTAACATATCTCCTACATCAGCTCTTATTCATAAGACACCCATAGAGGTGTGGTCTAGTAGGAAGCCTTCAATTAGACATCTTTGTTTTTTTGGTTGTGAATATTATCCACATGTTCCAAATGAGAAAAAATCTAAGTTGGAAAAAAAAGCTATCAAATGTATTTTCATCAGATACAGTGTTGGTGTAAAGGGATACAAGCTTTGGAACCCTACGACTAGTAAGGTGTTGTATAGCAGAAATGTTATTTTTAGAGATCTAACATCTTCTCCTATTGTACTACAACTAGATGAAAAAGAGAAGAAAGAAGATATTGTTCAATTTCCTCCTACCCCTGAGAAGACTAAACAAAAAGACCATGTTGGGTCTAATGATGAGGAGAGATCTAGTAGCTCTGATAGTTTAAAAGAAGAGGAAGAACAACCTCAACCTCATCCCTTGAGGAGATCCATGAGATTAAGAAAGAAGCTAGAAAGTATTTTTTATTCTACGTTAGAATCCATTTGTTCCTTTTCTTTGATTACTAACACTAATGAGCTTAGATCTATTAAAGAGGCTTTAGATATGGAAGATGCAACTTCCTAGATTAAAACCATGGATGATGAGATGGCTTCATGGATAAAAAGAAAACTTGGGACCTTTTACATTTCCCTAAAGGATGGATACCTATTAGTAGCAAATGGGTGTTCAAGAATTTTTTTTTTTAGATGTTAGTGTTGAAAGGTACAAAGCTAGATTGGTTGCGAAGGGGTACTCACAGATAGAGGGAATAGATTATGGTGAAATATTCTCTCTTGTTGTAAAGTTAACATCCATTAGACTTTTGTTATCTCTTGCTACATCATATGATTTAGAGATAGAACAGATGGATGTGAAGACAACTTTCCTTCATGGTGATTTGGAGGAAGAGATTTATATGTCACAACCTAAGCACTATATTGTTAAAGGTAAACAATCTTTAGTTTGCAGAGTAAAGAAGTCTTATAATGGTTTGAAATAATCTTCTAGGATGTGGTACTTTATGTTTGGCACCTTTTTGTTGTCAATTGGATTTGTAAGATCAAAATCAAATCATTATGTTTATTTTAGAGTTGAAAATGATTTCCTTCTTATTGTTGCATTATATGTTGATGATATGTTGTTGTTTGGAAAGGGTAAAGGTATGAATTCTGATTTTAATTCCCAATTGTCAGCACAATTTGAGATGAAAGATCTTGGGGTAGAAAGGTACATCTTGGGTATGGAAATCAGTAGAAATAGGTCTAACATAAAACTTTGGTTGAGTCAAAGTAAGTATGTGAAGTTTGTGTTGGACAAGTTCAACATGGTAGATTGTAGACCATTGTGTGTTCCTATTTCTATGGGAACAAATTTATCTGTAGATGATTGTACAAAATCTCCTAGTGAGGTGGAGGACATGAGTGGAGTGTACCTTATGCTAGTATAGTTGGTAGTCTTATGTATGTTATGGTCTGTACTAGATCAGACATCACCCAAGCAATGGGAGTTCTGAGATGGTTTATGGCTAATCATGGATGGGTACATTGGGATACAGTTAAGCGAGTATTCAGATATTTGAGGGGTACATCAAATTACTTCATTTTTTATCATGGTAACTCTTTTGGAGCTCCACATTCATTTTTTATTATTGGGTTTGTGGATTTAGATTTGATAGGTGATATTGATAGTAGGAGATCCACCAGTGCTTATGTGTTCACTATGTTTGGTGGTGCCATCTGTTGGATGAGTAAGCAATAACTTGTGGTTTCTTAGTCCACTATAGAAGTAAAGTACATGGCTGCTACTCAAGCTTTTAAGGAAACCATTTGTCTTAGGAGATTGTGTTCTAATATCATTGTTGATGTAGGATAGATTACTATTTGGTGCGACAATTAGAGTGTTATTTTCCTTGTAAAGAATTCAACTTTCCATGCTAGAACAACGTACACTAATGTGTAGTTTCACTTTGTGAGAGATATGGTGGAATATGGAAAGGTAAATTTTGAGAAGGTGGATACTATAAAGAATATTGCATATTTATTAATGAAACCAGTGGGCACAAAGAAATTTAGATGTTGTTCAGAGTCTATGGGCCTTTTGGCATATAGTGGTTAGTTCCTATTATGTTCTTGTTTCTCTTACAAGGTGTTCAACAAGTGGGAGAATGTTAGGAATAAGGTGTCTCAACCTTGGATAATTCCTATTATTATTATTATTATGATTGTAAATGTATTTTTTGCAAATAATGTAATTAAGTGTGAGTGTACATGTCTAGTCAGCATGTTGATGTGACACTCAGCTTACATGTGTTGACATCTTGAATTGTGTGTAAGGAGTTCATGGCTAAAATGGTTATGATAGATTCCAATGACACATAAGAGCTATCTTTGGAAGTTTTGATGATGGGTGAAGATGTGAAGACATGTAGAAATTGATCATTAGGTACTATACACTCGAGTCTCCATCTAGTGTGTGGGGTTTGTTGCATTGCCCCCAAAAAAAATTGGGTTCCTACTTTTCCAAAGAATGGTAAAACCATAAATATGGTAGTTTGTTGGAAGTTTCAATAAAAATTGAAAGCATGTGATATGAGCATTTTTAGTGTTGCCAATAGGAGAGAGTGAAAGTGTATTGTTGGTATGATATGTTGCTACTAAATTAGTCTTCCTTGTGTTGTAACTTTTGTGTTGAAGATAATACATTGTGCAGGTTTTGGAGGGGTGAGGTTGTTTTACTGAAAGGTTTTTCCACACTAGAGTATCTTTGTGTTTATGTGTTTTTATTTCTCTATCTATTTTCTATATTCATGGTTGACTGCAATAGTACTATTTACATAATATTGAATCTCAAATTGTAAGGATTTAATAAGAATTTACACAATACTTTCCTTAAGGGATTAGTGTAGGAAGTTGTTTCCACACTTGAGTTTCCTTAAATAGAGGTATCCAAGGATTCTTAGGAACATATATTGTCATATAATGGGTCACAAGGGGTCATAGGGTATCCTTTGACCCTTTTCAACCCATTAGAGCACCACATGTATGTCCCTAGGGGACCTAGGACCCCTAAGGAACATATCTTGCCATGTAGTGTGTTAAAACGGGTCATAGGATGCCTGATGACCCTTGTCCATGCATTACAAGATAACATATGTTCTTAGGGGTCATAAGATACCCTATAGCCCCTTTCAACCCATTGGAGTGCAACATGCTTGTCCCTAAGAGTCATAGGACCTCTAAGAATATATCTTGTCATGTAATGGGTTGAAAGGGGTAATAGGATACCCTATGACCCCTTTCTACCCATTCAAACATAATATGTATAACCCTCAAGGTCCTAGGACCCCTAGGGACATATCTTTTCATGTAATGTCTCAAAAGAGGTCATAGGATATCCCATGACCCCTTTCGACCCATTGTAAAACAACATGTTTCTCCCTAGGCCCTTAGGAACAAACATGTTGTGTTGAAATGGGTCAAAATGGGTCATGGGATATACTATGAGCACTTTTGACCTAGTACATGATAAAAAAATTACCTATCGATCCTAAAACCCTTACAAACATACATCTTAAATTCTAATGGATAGAAAGGGCTCATAGGTTATCATATGATCCCTTTTAACCCATTAGACAACAACATATGTTCCTAGTGGTTCTAAGACGCTTAGGGACATACATGTTGTCTTCCCATGGGTCAAAGGGGGTTATAGGGTATCTTATGACCCCTAAGAACATATGTTGTCATGCAATGCATGTAAAGGGGTTATCAGGTATCCTATGACCCCTTTTGACATATTACATGACAAAATATTTTCCTAGGGGTCCTAGGACCCTTAGGGATATACATGTTATGTTCCAATGGGTTGAAATAGGTCATAAGATACTCTATGACCCATTCTGACCCATTACATGACAACATATGTTCCTAGGCATCCTCGAACACCTATGAACACACATGTTGTATTGAAATGGGTAGAAAGGGGTCACATGGTATCCTATGACCCCTTTTAATCAATTAGAAAAAAAATATGTTCTTAAGGGTCATAAGACACCTAGGGACATACATGTTGTATTCCACTACGTCAAAAGCCCATTACATGATAGTATATGTTTCTAGAGGTCTTAGGATCCCTAAGGACAAACATGTTATGTTCCAAAGGGTCAAAAGAGATAGTAGAGTATTTTATGGCCCCTTTTGACCCATTACATGAAAAAATGGTCTAGGGGTTCCTAGGACCCCTATGGACATACATCTTGTCTTCCAATTGGTCAAAAGAGGTCATAGGATATCTAATGATACCTTTCAACCCTTTACATGATAGAATATGTTCCTAGGATTCTTAGGACCCCTAGGGAAAAACATGTTGTGTTCCAATGGGTCAAAGGGGGTAATAGGATACCCTATGACCCCTTTAGATGAAATGCATGACAACATATGTTTCTAGGGATCCTAGGACCCCTAAGTACATACATGTTATGTTTTAATGGGTAGAAAGGGTTCATAGAATACCATATGACCCCTTTCTACCACTAGGAACATATATCTTGTGTTTTAATGGGTAGAAAAGTGTCATAGAGTATACCATGATCTCTTTCGACTGATTACATGACAACATATGTTCTTAGGGGCTCTATGTTGTGTTCCAATGGGTTTATGACACCCTTTGACCCTTTACATGATAATATATGTTCCTAAGCCCTTAGGGGTCATTTTCATATATTGGGTAGAAAGGGGTCATAGGGTATCCTATAACCCTTGTTGACCCATTACATAACAAGAGATGAACATGCATCTTGTGTTCCAATGGGTCAAAGGAAGTCATAGGATATCCTATAACCCTTTTTGGCAAAATACATGACAACATATATTTCTAGGGATTATATGACCCCTAAGGACATACATGTGTTCTAATGGGTAGAAAAGGGTCATAGGGTATCATATGACCCCTTTCAACCCATTACATGATAGGAACATACATCTTGTGTTCTAATGGGTAGAAAGAGGTCATAGGCTATACCAAGATCACTTTCAACCAATTAATTGACAAATATGTTCCTAGGGGTCGGACATACATGTTGTATTATAAAGGATAAAACAAGGTCATAGGATACCCTATGACCCCTTTCAACCTATTACATGACAACATATATTCCTAGGAAGCGTATGTTATGTTCTAATCAGTCAAGATACCTTATGACCCCCTTTGAACCATTACATGACAACATATTCTCCTATGTTCCTTGGACCCCTAGGAACCTATGAACATTTGTTGTCATATAATGGGTAGAAACGGGTCATAGGATATCTTATAGTCCTTATCAACCCATTACATGACAACAGATGTTTCTATATACATCTTTTGTGTCAATGGGTAGAAAGGGTTAATAGGGTATCCTATGATCCCTTTTGACTAATTACATGACAACTAAAACCCTTAGAAAAATACATCTTGTGTTCAAATGGGTAGAAAGGGGTCATAAGATATCCTTATGACACCTTTCAACCCATTATATGAAAAAATATGTTTTTAGGGATCCTAGGACCCCTAGACACATGCATGTTGTGTTCCAATGGCTCAAGAGAGGTCATAGGGTACCCTATGACCCCTTTCAACCCATTATATGACAACATATGTTCCTAGGGGTTTTAGATTCCATAGGGACAAACATTTTGTGTTCCAATGGGTCAAAAATAGTCATAGGCTATCCTATGACCCCTTTAGACCAAATAAATTACAACATATGTCCCAAGGGTTCCTAATACATAAGACCCTTAGGGAAAAAAATTTTGTGTTCAAATGGATCAAAAGAGGTCATAGGACACCTTATGACCCCTTTTGATCAAATACATGATAACATGTGTTCTTAGGGGTACTAAGACCACTAAGGATATACATTTTGTCTTCTAATGGGTCAAAAGGGGTCATGTGATACCGTATAATCCCTTTTGATCCATAATAGGACAACACATGTTCAAACATATAGGTTGTGTTGTAAAGGGTAGAAAGGTGTTATAGGGTATCATATGACCTCTTTCAAACTGTTACATGAAAAATTGTGTTCATAAGGATCCTAGGACACTTAGGGACATACATGTTGTGTTCCAATAGGTAAAACATGGTCGTATGATATCCTATGACCCCTTTAAACCCATTACATGACAGAGTATGTTCAAGATAAATATGTTTTGTTCCAATGGGTCAAAAGGGGTCATAGGATACCCTATGATGCCTTTCAATAAAATACATGACAACATATGTTCCTAGGAGTCCTAGGAATGTTATGGACATGCATGTTGTGTTCCATTGGGTAGAATGAGGTTGTAGGGTATCCTATGACCCCTTTCGAGCCATTATATGACAACATATGTTGCTAGGGATCCTAGGACCCTTAGGAACATCCATATTGTGTTTCAATGGGTAGAAAGGGGTCATAGGGTATCATATGATCCCTTTCAACTAACTACATGATAATATATGTTTTTAGTGGTCTTAAGGCCCCTATATACATATGTCTTGTGTTCCAATGAGTAGAAAGGGGTCATAGGATACCCTATGACTCTTTTCAACCCATTACATGACAACATATGTTCCTAAGGGTCCTAGGACCTGTAGGGACATACATTTCATGTGTGAATGGGTTGATATGGGTCATATGGTATCCTATGAGCCCTTTCAACCCATTGAATGACAATATATGTTCTTATGTCCCTAGGACCCCCCTAGTAACCTAGGAATATATGTTGTCAAGTAATGGGTCAAACGGGGTCATATGATACCATATGACCATTCTTGACCCATTAGAATGCAACATTTATGTCTCTAGGGGTCCTAGGACCCCTTGAACAAATGTTGTCATATAATTAGTTGAAAGGTGTCATAATATTACCTATGACCTCTTTTTACCCAATGGAACACAACATGTATGTTGGAGTTTATGTTGTTGTGTCATGAGTCAAAAAGGGTCACAAGGTATCCCATGACCCCTTTCAACCCATTTGAACTAAACATGTATGTCCCTAGGGGACCCCTAGGAACATACATTGTTATATAATTTATTAACTTAGGTTACTAATATATATATATATATATATATATATATATATATATATATATATATATATATATAATTGTGTATTAATTATATATAAAATAACCATATAATAATATATAAATATATTTATATAATATTATATAATAAAATTTAGGAGCTATATATAATAATTTGTTTGCTTAAATTATTCTATAACTATATTATACTATAGCTATATTATACTAGGACTATGTAACTTAAAAATTAGTCCCCACTCCCTTCACATTTAAATTTGGTGTCATGATCTGGGCACATATATTAGGTACCCAATATGTGAACGGGTACCTAAAGGTATTACTTTTTTGGTTTGTTATTAGGATGGGTGGGAAAAAAGTCTAAACATATTTTGAAATACTTGTAGGAATTTTGAAACTACATATTTTTCATTTCGCCACTTTTTGGCACACCATGACCCTATACATATCCCCTTCCTTTTGAAAATTGGAAACTATCCTATATATAATAAGGCCCCTTCCCTCCCCACCCCACCTCCCCCACCACCCACCCCCCCACTTAGAACTATGCCACAAAACTATAATCCCTGGGGTTCTAGCCATAACTCTTCCAACAAATGCCAAACCTTTCTAGAAATAGGGGAGGTCCCTTTAAAATAGTAGGGTTTGACCCTTTAGAATAGTAGGGGAGTTTCCCATAATTGAATCAATGCCAAATTCTAGTTTCTTTATAGTCGTAGATAGGTAGGAATAGAAGGCTCCCTGGGGACTCATCTTTCTAGTGAATTATTGCCACTATAATTATTTGGGTGGGATCCTTCATAAATTACATCTATGAGGATATGGCCCCTACTGTTCCAAAGGTCAGTGCATGAAAAGGATCTTTACTATATTGGGGCTAAGGGGTGTTGGTATGTTATGCATAGAATCAATGTAGGGGATGCATGCAGAGGGATAATTCTAGTTGCCACAATTATGGAGGGCCAATTCTACTTGTTCTTAAGTGGGGAAGGGAAGCTAATTAATTTAAAAATTCCTTAGGATTCTTGATATTTTCCTTAAAATGATTGAGATGAAAAATTATAGGAGAGATCTTAGAAAATTATGATAGTATATCCAAATGAGGAGATGCATGTTTCTTATATCCTCCTGAAAAGAATTCTGGAGCTCAAAAAACAAAGAGAATAGATGAAAATTTGGGTCTCCACCTTAACCATGTAAGAATTTGGTATAGCTCTGATACCATGTAAGAATTTTCCATTGGGAAAATTTCACCCAAGACCAAGAAGCACAATAACTAGCAAAAAATACACCAACAAAGTATGATTGAAATAATAATCAATCATATCAATTGCAAAACCCTCTCCCAAAAAGAGAGATATGTACTATAGAGAAGACAAGGATCATGTGACCCCCCTAGAGAAAAATCCCTCACCCCCAACAGATCTTGCAAATAAATATACTCAACCTCTATGAAGGGCTTGGTGAAGATGTTGGCTACCTGCTACTCAATAGGACAAAATTGTAGTGTAATGATCTACTCATGAATCAACTCTCTAATGTAGTGCATATGAACCTCAATATGTTTTGTCCACTGATGTTAAATTGGATGTTTTGAGATCTCAATAGCACTCTAGTTATCACAATGTATGATGGTGGGTTTGGGAATATCAAAACCAAACTCCTTTAGGATTTGCTGCAACCAAATATCTTTTGTGAGCTTAAGTACATTCTCCTAAGTTGCACTTAAGGGGGGTGTTAGTGTAAATAATTATTATTTACACTTTACTTAAGTTTACTTAGGTTAAATGCATTAATTTATTAAGTTAGACACCTTGGAGTATGCACACTCATATGAGTTGTCATGTTTACAACACAGGAGTAAGAAACTCTAATTTAGCACATGGTGCTTCTTGTCACTTAGGTTTGCACCCTTGTCCAGAGCCTATGCATGAGGAAAACCTAGTGAAACATGGAAACAACCTCCAAGATGTGGGACTTGAACTATGAGGTTGAGTCTTCGGAGAAGGCCGGCTTCCTCTTACTATCAAGGTGCACCTAACTACTCTTGGAAGAGAAAAGAGAGAAGGAGAGCATGAAGCAAATCTACCTAATCTAATCTAAAGAGGTGATGCACCAAAAATAGAGTGTTCAGACCAATCTCTGCCCATATATGCACTATTGAACTAGAATGAAACTAAGGATATACACATTTAGACTTGCTTTAATCAAATAACCACATGCAAATCAAGATGACCAAGATGAATGACACAAGGAAAGAGAGGTTCACTTATATATCATTCATAAGTCAACAGAGATACGATCATGGAGATTACAGACCTTCAAAAAAAATGGCAAAGGCAAAGAGTTATTGCACTTTCATACCAATGGCTGAAGGAGATAAAATAGAGAATCATACAGTTCAAAGGCACAGGGGGATTTACATTGGAATTGCAGAACAATAGTAGAGAAAAGCCAGAGAAAGGTCCTCTAACAAAATTTACAAAAGTTTCCTTTATAGTTTAGGCATAACTGAGATCCTTTTCAGCCAAAGTGACTTTGTAGCTACTACCATTAATTCATGCAGAGATCAATCAAGGGGAAATCCGATCTGGATGTGGATCTAGACACAATGATTTGGAATAGGGCCCTTAGAAGATTGAAATGGCACCATAACCTTGCTCTGACCCAGTAGATGGATCAAAAGATGGGTGGTGGAGTGTTCTTCTCGTTCTGCATTCATTTCATGGTAGTTGGAATCGATCATGAAGATCAGATCGTGCAACAAAATCGATTAACCTCATTTTTGTTTTATGAATCAGCAGAGTCAGCGAGTCAACCTATTTCTATAAGCAAGATGTACCACGTGGACCAACAACCTCTTTTTATTTTTCCACTTTGCGGAAGTCCTACATAGTTGACCATCTCTTATCGCTAACCGCGCCAACTCCTCCAACTCCAGCTGTGACGGTTACACTAACTGCCAGCTGTCAACTATCAACCTTGGCCAAGCCAACAAGACATGTGTCATCAAGGCGCTATGTAGCTATGGTTAAAATTATTGCAGTTCTCCATAGCGAGATAGCGCCTGCCATAGATCTGCCTTAATCTGATGATCGTGAAGACTCGTCATGTTTTGCACTTTGCTTTTCAACTTTTGGGCCCGCAAAATGCTGTCAGCACACCTAACATCATCCTTGAGGTTCACGAGATAACACGAGCCCACTTGACATGTGTCACTGAGGTACTATGTCGCTATGGTATATAGTGTGCAACTTTTGATGGTGAGATAACGCTAACCATCGATCTTCCTAAAATTTGACGATCGTGAAGACTCGTCGTAATACTATGCTTGTTCTTATCCGGGCCCATCATACCTAGCGCCATCTCAGCAACTGCACCACACTCGAATGAAACCTAGAAATCCTTGGCACACATACCTTGGTGAGACCTGGCCCCCTGATCCATGTGGTGAAAGGGCGCTATGTCGCTATGGTTAAAATTCTCACAGTTCTCCATAGTGAGATAGCGCCTGTCATAGATCTGCCTTAGATCTACGGTGCTCCACAAAATTGTACAACTGCATCTTGAACTGTCCAAATTGACCAATGAGAAAATTCCATCGTATTCTGATCCATCTGACAACTGCCATGAAAGATGAGATGTACTATCACTTTGAAGAAGGGCAGGTCCATTACGTCATCTATGCCACTCATCGTTGAGGCATTATGTCGCTATGGGTATCTATCTTGCAACTCTCAATCGCGACATGACGCCAACCGTGGATCAAAATCACATCTACGATGCTCAAACTCTTTGCAGGACTGCATACCTGGTTAATTGAATGGGCCAACATTTGAAATTTGAATCCTGGCAAGGCATAAAAAATGATAATAATGCTTACAACACAGGAGCTAGCATCTAATTTAAGCACATGGTGTCTACAACATTTCTACATGTGAGACACCTTGTCATACTTATCCTCTCATTGATACACATATATTCATGCACAATAGAGGATGTGTGCTTAGTTATCATGCTTAGCTTGTAGTTCATTCTAGACACATTCTAGATGCATCTTAGAGGCCTTTATATACAAGCACCTCTAGTGTACTATACAATCAATTAAATCATATTGTTATTTTGTTTATACTTCATTTGGTCTTTTGTGCTAGTTATTGTACTTCTTGGTCTTGGATGAATTTTTCCCTGAGGAAAATTCTTACAAACCATTAAGACCAACCTTTGGTTTAAATTTTGGATTATTCATCAAGGAATATGTCATCTAGATTGACCTATTCCTTAGAGAGCATAGAAATTGGGATCATTAATCTCAATGGAAAAGAGGAAATTCAAATAAAAATAAGAATCAGGCTAGAGTACCAAAAATTAATTTAGGACCTCAGACATGTTATTTGAGGACAAGATAAACAAAAGATTACATAGTTATAAAATTGTATTATGTTACAATGGTCATTACTAATATATTTCCACAATGTTAAAAAAATTTAAATAGTTCTTACATCTTCTCTTTGTAAGAAATGCAATGAATGGTGGAAACATCACCCACATGTGATTTCCATATGTGAAACAAGATATATATAGATTGGATGGATTTCACTTTCAAATAGAGTCACATGGTCTACATAGGAAAAATTACAACAACTTTTGATGGCCTATATAGGTATAATCTATTGTCTTGCATAGAGGCTAATTTTCTTCAATATAGTTTTAGTGATCTACCTTTGTAGGTTATATGATGTTAGAGTAAGTAGTGTTATTCCTAAGTGATGATATAAATAGTTGTACTAGAAACATTTCTCCCGAAGAGAATCACATTAAATTCAAAGCAGATTATTTATGCTAGCCCAAATTTTGTTGGCCAACATGAAATAGGTATTGAATAAACATATCCAAGCCTATTATTTTCATGAAAATAGTTTATTATTTCTAATATATTATAATTATATGCATGTAATATGCCTCCAAGTCTAGATTTGAGGATTAGTAGCATATTTTTACTCTCATGGTTATACCACATCCATAGATTAAGGTATTTATCATTGATCTACTAAGATAATATAAATGTGCACTCTAATGAGGTCATGTCTAATTTGGAGTGTCTTCAATCCCATAAGAATGATGAGATTTAGAAATAATCTTGGTTATCACTAGCCTTGGAGTTCATCTTCATAAGAAAATGTCATTTCTTCTATAGTGTATGGTCGGCCTAGGTCAAGCATCTTTGGATGAAAGAGTGATATTCCAAGATTGGTGTCACCACCTCCCACCTATCTAACACATTCGATTGAGGTTTTCACTACGAAGCTATAGTAAAGGTGCACAAGGTCTTACCATCTAGCCATTGGTACTCTGCATCTTTACAGAGAATTCAATTTCACTGGATCCATGTTGGACACAATGGGGCAATCATTACACCATTCATTCAGATTGCTACTTATGCAGCAAGGAATTTCTCTATCTTAGGACAATTAGAGTTACTACTTCCATTTATCAGGGCTTCTATTCAAAGCTGCTGCAACTCAAATAAAATGATTTCATGGAATTCCCATGCAAGACCAAGAGAAAACTTTCAAGTGTATTTGATGGTGCTCTGCTTGGGCTTCTCCTTGAAAATCAAAAATCATTTAAATCTCCATTTCCTCTATTCTATGGAATTCAAACCACTATGAGTATGTCTTACTTGTTCTTTTTGTGCTTTTAATCATTACAAACTTATTTTAGTTCCATGCTTTGATCAAAAGAATCTTCAATTTTTGTTGGTTCTTGTCTCTCCTCTTTCAAAATATCTATTTTCATCATTTCAAGTATAAGATTCAAACTTTTAGTTTCAAAATTTCTCTACATATAGGTTTGGGCTATTCCCAAGTTTAACTTAGTCAATATTATATACATGCATGTGTCTCTCACAAAATTTATAAGAAATGACATGTAACCTCTATTAATGGAATAAAAACCACCCCTCCAAACTTATTTGAGTCATTTATTACAAAAACAAGGTTTCATAGATTGGTCTCAACACATTGAAGAAAGAATTTTGGCCAACAAGATTTATCATAGAATTTGATTGGCCCCAAAACAAGATGACTCTATCAATAAAAAATAATTTCCAATCTTTAGTGTATCTTTGGTAAGATTTAATCAATCCTACAAAAGATAAAACCCAAACAAAATGCTAAGAAAAACAATATGATAAAAATAACCTACATAATGATGGTGTGATGGCTTAATTGTAGACACTGACAAGACTTAAAAAATATTCAAAATATATAGAACTCTAGATTATATTATTATGTGAAATATATATTTTAATGTAAACTTACAAATCTACCAAAATATGAATTAATATAAAACTATACTAGAATATCGAGTAAGATTTTGAAACGTGAATTAAATAAACTGCAATATCATTTTGAGCATGAGTCAAGATTGTGCATGTTCTTGTTATAATCTAAGGAGAAAATGAGATTCAAATATCTCAAAACTTGAATGTATTCCATTAAATAAACTTACAACCAACAAGCATATTTATAGTACAAGTGAGAGCATTGCCTCCTAGAAGAAAGACATGTAATTTCACTTATTTTTTGTTGTTGGGTATGTGCAAGATCATGCTATGCCAAAAAATGGTGATGTAAAAAAAGTGGAGTTTGAAAATGTCTAAAAGCATTTCAAAATCCACTCTAACTTTTTTCCACCCATCTTGATACCAAGGCTAAAAAGTTAGGACCAAGCCTTTTTGGGTATCCAATTTCATATCAGCTATCCAATATGAAATCAGATACTCGAAACCTGTGCCATAGATTTTTTTTAAAAAAATGAGAGCTCTTTTTACATTGCACTTTTTTAGGTTTGAGTCTGCAGGTTGATTCGAGTAATGAATTTTAGAACAGGTATCAAATAAGGTAATTTTTTTTCTTTTTTAATGTTTTGAATGAATATTATTATAAATTAGTTATTTTAAATTGAATTTGTGAAAAATGGGTTTTTTAATAGAAATTGTTGAAATTTAGGGTGTTTTTAATAGAAACAATGTTCCTCGTAACCCTCCACAAAACGATCTAGGACCCCCTCAAAACCATCCACCAAATGATCCCCTACCCCCTCAAAACCCTCCTTGAATTGAAGATTTAATATTTGAAAATCTTTTCGAACTGAGGATTTTGCGAACCACATATAACACTATACCCACATTGGCTCCCATGTTATCCATGCTAGACACCATAGTGGATAATATTGAAACACTTACCAATGAACAAAATGTTTCTCTTTGCTGGCATGACCAAATGCATGCTATGTTTGATGATGGGTTGGACTATGATGAGGTTGTGGCCCCAAATATAACTAAAGATGATTTAGTTAGCCTTTTTGTGGACCCAAAAATTGGTAAACAAGTAGAAGGCACAAAGCCCAAACTATCAATTAAATGGTACACAAATGAGGCTATGTGTGCAAACTTTTGGGATCATTGGTGGATGGTTTTTGACATCCCTCCACACAACCATTTAGAAGTTCCATTTTAATTCATTTGAAAATTTTATGCTGAATTTGTGTTGGGCCTTAATGTGAACTATTGGAGCATGAGTTCCAACATGAGTGTAGGAGGAGGAGCTCCTCAGGATAGACCATTTTCCTAGTGGAAGAAAGCTGACACTTTTGTCCCCCCTACTGATGTCTCCCCCCTCACTCCAATGCAACATCCTAATATCATTACAAAGGCTAGCTCTCAAACTATTAGAATGATCCATAGATTAAGCATCCTATTGATATATTAGGCTAGGTTAGTGTTGCCTCCCCATGTTGATGATGTTGGTGTGAGTTCATCATCGGCAAGCTCATCACATGTTTGTCTGCCCCATACTTGCATAATGTGCAAGAATATTTGTCTAGGTCCCATAGGTGATCTTTTTTAGTATCATTTTGTATTTGAAGAGGATACACTAGATGCATATAGACAGGCTACACACCTTGACGTGAGAGAGGAGGGGCATGCAGAGGCATGGAATCCTTCTATGTTGGTATGTGTATACATTTTTTTGTTATGACATATGTGATTTAATGTTAATCTTTATAATAGTGTAATTTTAATTTTTAATCCATACTGACTTATACATGTATGTGATCTTAATTCATGTTTAGTTGATGATTGAGGAGGAGCTTAGATAGGTTGATAATGTCATGCTCTTAACTATTTCATTTGGCCTTGACACATCTATGGTATATTATTTTGTGTTCTCATTATTTTTTTATTTGATGTTGGAGCATATATGGTTTCTAATATTTCTTTTCTATTGCATGTATTACTTGTCAGTGGGAGGCAGAGTGTGGGGGATGAGGCACAACCCATTGACAAGGAAAAGGTAATTAGGTGCTTTTAAAGTGATTAAATATCGATCCATTATTGTAAAATGTTTTTGGTAATGAAATTTAATTACATTCTTTATTGTATAGAGCATGGCTACTAGTGATGAGTCTAGCCAGATTCCATGTTGTAGATGCTTTGGTATTTCCATTCATAGTGAGAGCCCCATCATATGTATAAGTATCATTTATTTATTTTTTTCATTTTTTTCATAAATAAATTTAAAATTGATTTATGTGATATTAATAACAAGTATTTTGTATCTCAAAGGAAACACCTAGTGTATAGGAAGTTGGACACCAGAGTTTTGTATCTTTGTTGACATAGCCATTATATCCAAAGAAGAAGTCGAAATAGGTAAGTTATAGTTTGAATTCTTGATTATATGTTATAAATTTAGCATGCTATGAATTATATTGTTATAGTTTGATTTGTAGATTCATCTAACAAACATTCTTGAACATACACAAGCTACAATCAACGAGGTTCAAGCATTGCCAAGGATATATAAGAGGACTCTTGTCTAGTGCAATAAGTCAACAAGAGAGGTATTTATGATGAAATTTTAATGCTATAAACCTTCATTAAAAAAATGATCATTGTGCATTTGAGAAATTCAATGTTAGATACATAGAATCATATAAATTTAGTAGTCTAACTTTGAGTTTTCTTTTTTGTTTATGTAGGAGGCATCTAATCCACCTAGTGCAGTGAAGAGGTTGCATTTTGATCATCCACCAGCAGCATAGGATAGTACAGTTATTACAGGATGCATCATGATACATTTTGAAATGGCATATGCCACATTGTATACAGAAATATTGATATCATACACATTCCAATGGCATGATCAACCACATTTTGTGTATGGATCTTTGCGTTTTGACATATATTTGCATAATTTCTCTATGGATACACAAACTTTGATATATATTTGTTTAATTTGTCTATAGATACATGTATTTTGATATTTATTTTTTCATTTATGTCCACAATGATATATATATATATTAATTTAGTATAGTACTCTTCAATTTATCCTAGATCATGTGTATTGTTCATGTTTATGGAATATCATTCATTTTTATCATGTTTATTATATTCGATTCAAATGAAATAATTTGTGAAAAAAAATTTAACAACCTTTATTATCAAGTTTTGATGCAATAATTTAAAATACTATCATATATGCTTAATTTGAAATAATCTCTAAATCCCTTAAGATGTCACTATGGTTCACCCGCCGAAACGCACTTAGAGCACCTTGGAAATGAGATAGGTTATTGATGGCCTTGGCATGGCTATCCTATAGCATTTGACATTTCATTGATAAGAGCTCTAAGTTACGACCTTGGAAGATCAACCTCGAAACACACTTAGAGCACCTTGGAGACTCTTTAGTACATGGTGGCCATGAATGATGGAGGCTCTCCACAGATGGAACAAGTGTTTCACTAGAGTTCATCCACCCATCCAGAACTAATGGCACTAATGATTTGATGCCAAAATCAGTGGTTTCAAAGTTACACTGTGATGCACCTATGAACTGAGGCACACTACAAGTTTTGGCATCGAGTGAGATCATTGTGTCAAATCCAAACGGAATGTAATCTCTCAAAAATGAGATACAATATTTTTGGGCTTGGCATGAACATCATATAACATTTTACATTTCATCAATATCTCACATGAGCTTTGAGTTACGACCCTCAGAAGATCGACCTCGAAATGCACTTAGAGCACCATGGAGACTCTTCGATATGAGGTGGACATAAATGATGGAGGCTCTCCATGGCTAGAACAAGGGTGTCACTAGGGTTCATTTTCCCATATGGAGTTAATGGCATTGACAATTTGATGCCAAGATTAGTGGTTTCAAAGTTATGTTATGATGCACCTATGAACTGAGGCACACTATGAGTTTTGGCATCGAGCAAGATCACTATGCTAAATACAAATAGAGTATAATCTCTCAAAAATGAGATATATTATTTTAGGCCTCAGCATGCTATACCTTGAATATTGGTGTATATAGGGTTATGAATAGTCAACTTGTGGCTATCTTAATCCTTAGTTAAGTAATGTTATTGTTATTATATTATTATTTAGGTAGGTAGGTTGGCCTAGGTGTTATGTAGGGTTGTGTCTATTCAACCTAAGCATGATTAGGTATATGTAGGAGGTTGTGAGTTCTATTTCATCATTAGATTGTGAAGTGTGTTCTCATTGGAGATATTTGGAGGTTTAGCCCTCGAAGTGGCCTATTACTCTTAGTTATTATCAAGTATTTGTATAATAATTTATATTATTACTTTTTTTTTGCAATTTATTTCATTACAAGTGGTATCAGAGCTTACGAGTGGTATCAACCTTATAAAAAAACCTCAATGAGGCAACAACAAAAGAATAATAAGTTTTCTCCAAGATATTATGGACCATACTAAATCATGCAAAATATTGGTAGTGTTGCCTACAAGCTTGAGTTGCCACCAAAAACAAAGATACATCCAGTTTTTCATGTTTCTTGTTTGAAGAAGGTAATTGGGCAAAATATTCCTACTCAAACAATACTACTAGATCTTGATGGAGAAGGAAGAATAATTTTGGAACCAGAGTAGATTCTTAAAACATGCATCAAGAAGCTAAGGAATAGAACCATGACTCAGTATCTCATCCAATGGAAGAATTTACTAGTCAAAGAGGCCACAAGGGAGGATGAGGATTTCATTCATAAAAATCGTCACTTGGTTATCATTGAGGACAATTCTTCTTTCAAGAGAGGGGGCATGATACGCCCTTAATATTGGTGTATTTAGTGTTATGAATAGTCAACTTGTGACTATCTTAATCCTTAATTAAGTCATGTTATCATTATTATATTATTATTTAGGTAGCTAGTTTGGCCTAGGTGTTATGTAGGGTTGTGTCTATTCAACCCAAGCATAATTAGGTATATATAGGAGGTTGTGAGTCCTATTTGACCATTAGATTGTGAAGTGTGTTCTCATTGGAGATATTTGGAGCTTGCCCCTTAAAGTGGCCTATTACTCTCAGTTATTATCAAGTATTTTTATTATATTTTATATTATTTCTTCTCTTTTGAAAGTTATTTCATTACATGACCTTCCTATAGAATTTGATGTTTCATCAATAGCCCTCACAAGCTCTAAGTTATGATCCTCGGAAGATCGACCTTGAAACACACTTAGAGCACCTTGGAAACTCTTTGATATAGGGTGGCTACAAATGATGGAGGCTTTCTACGGTTGAAACAAGGGTGTCACAAGAGTTCATATGCCCATCTAGAGCTAATGGCACTAAAAATTTGATGCCAAGATTAGTTGTTTCAAATTTACACTATAATGCACCTATAAAGTGAGGCACACTACAAGTTTATGCATTGAGTGAGATCATTGTGCCAAATCAAAATGGAATGTGATCTCTCAAAAATGAGATAGGTTATTTTAGGCCTCAGCATAACTGTCCTGTAGAATTTGACATTTCATCAATATCCCTTATGAGCTTTGAGTTATGACCCTCAGAAGATCAACCTTGAAACACACTTAGAGCACCTTGGAGACTCTTTGTTACGGGGTGTCCATGAATGATGGAGGATCTATGTAGTTGGAACAAGGGTATCACTAGGGTTCACTCACCCATTTCGAGCTAATGGCATGGAAGATTTGATTCCAAGATTAGCAATTTCAAAGTTATGATGTGATGCACCTATGAACTGAGGTACGTTGTGAGTTTTGGCATTGAGTGAGATTGCTATGCCAAATCCAAATGGAATGTGATCTCTCAAAAATGAGATAGGTTATTTTAGGCCTCAATAAGACTGTCTTGTATTATTCAACAGTTCATCGATAGGCCTCATGAGCTCTGAGTTACAGCCCTCAAAAGATCATCCTTGAAATGCACTTAGAGCACCTTGGAGACTCTTCGGTACAGGGTGGCTACAAATGATGGAGGATCTCCATGTTAAAAACAAGGATGTCACTAGGTTTCACCCAACCATCTAGAGCTAATGATTCTAACAATTTGATTTGAAGATTAGTGATCTCAAAGTTACATTGTGATGCACCTATGAACTGAGGCACACTGCGAGTTTTGGCATTGAGTGAGATCATTGTGTCAAATCCAAATGGAATGTGATCTCTCAAAAATAAGATAGGTTATTTTAGGCCTTAACATGAAAATCTAGTAGCATTCAATATTTCATCAATATCTCTCACGAGCTCTGAGTTATGACCCTCCGAAGATTGACCTCGAAATGCATTTAGAGCACCTTGGAGACTGCTCAATACAGGGTGGCCTCAAATGATGGATGCTCTCTATGGCCAAAAGAAGTGTGTCACTAGGGTTCACCCACTCATCTAAAGCTAGTGGCATTGATGATTTGATTCCAAGATCGACGGTTTCAAAGTTATGATGTGATGCATCTATGAACTGACGCACACTAAGATTTTTGGCATTGATTGAGATCATTGTGCCAAATCCAAATGGAATGTGATCTATCAAAAATGAGATAGGTTTTGGAAATTTCATCGATAGCCCTCACAAGCTCTGTGTCATGTCGCCTTTTCAAACAATTAAAAATAATAATGTTTGCTAAGGCAGGCAGGCCCAAAAAGGTGAAGTTTCGAAAAAAAGGGATAATCTTTGGAAGCTAATGGACTAATAAATTAAAATTATTATTAAAATATGTTTTATTAACCCCTCTTGGACGTGAGTTAGGGTTATGCCCTCTTTTAAGGGGTTTGGAGGCATTTTGGGCTTATTCCATAACTTGATTTTTGCTCATTTCTTTGTTATTCTTCAGAGGCTGCCAGACCTGTGGAGAAGGAGACCCAAGAACGGGAGTTTGCAGGTTTCTAGGAAGGCTAAGGATGGGAGTTTGAAGCCATTGCATGCTCATGCTCATGCAGAGTTTGCCTTTGTGCTGAACAGTGTAGATTTGTGGTTTTTCGAGTGTTTTTTTCGTAAGAGTTTGGTGTTTCCGGTTGAGTATTTCATATCAATTTGGGCTGCTGCTGTATTTTAGACTTTTAGATGTTAAAATAGAGCTAAATATATGTATTTGGTTGTGATTATACTTCTGTGATAGATTATTAGTGTTTTCGGGCTATTCTATGTTGTTTTCAGAAGCTCGATGGGCATTGCTTTTATCCTCCGTTTGGGAGCTGTTGTGTAAATGTTATACAGATCTGAAAATAAAATTTTGTAGGCTTTTATTCTGCTGAAATTTCTATAAAAATTTCCACTTTCAAATTTACTAATAATATGTGAAGCTGTGAAATTTTTGGCACTATTTTCGGCATACCCGATTTGGGGTTTATTGAGAAATTGGTGGATCTTTGAAAGATTGGTTGTTTGATCTTAAAGATCTAATTAGAGGCTTCAAATATCACATAAAAATCAGAAAAGGGACATTTCAATGGTATCAGAGCTATGATCTTGCCAGCCTGAGGGTTTGTAGAAGTTTGCATGTCAGTTTTGACAACTACCCAAATCTTGCATGTCAAAATTTATGGTTGCATGCTACTTCTAATCATTTGCATGTTAGTTTTGGTGAATTTGGTGGTTGCATGTTGCTTCTAATTAGCTGCATGTCAAAATCTATGGTTGCATGCTACTTCTAATCAATTGCATGTTAGTTCTTGGTGTTTGAAGAAGTTATAACCTATTGGGGTTACACTCTACTTTATCCAAATGGACAGGTATAGTATAGAGTCTCAGAGGACACGATCTTGGACAATTGATATCCAGAGTTAGAACAGTACAAAGGATGGTTATTTAAACATTCGAGATAAACTTAGAAAAATAAGCCATGACATGTCTGAACAGTTGGTTGAGCACCACCGTATAATGAATGACATGTTGTCTGACCCAGCTAAGGTGGATAAGTTGACTCGATTTCTATTTGGCAAATTTTCTCACAGGGAAGATGACACAATTACCAAGAACTTGCATGAGGAGTTTGAGAAACTAGCTTATAGCCAGGCTGAGGTCTTAGATTCTACTCCACCACAGGAGGTAGTGAGAAAGAATATTACGTAGATTGATAGTAATGGTCAACTTGATACTCAAATTGACACAATTGTATATAGGTCGTCAAAGGGTGATGTCATAGGTATTTAGGATGGTATAGTTACAACAAGTAGTGACTACATCGTAGTGGGTTCAAATGATGATTGTGAGGATGTTGTTGTGCATGATGGTGAGATACCTGGTAGAGATGAGCAGACATTGAGCATTCATGACTTTGCTGAGAAAGAGTACCAGGCACAGTTAGATGCTTCGACACGTGAGGTTGAGGCTGGTAGTACTTCACATGATTTTTCCAGCCAGCTAAAAGTGAACAAAGATAGTATTGTGACTTCATTATCTCATCATGACAAGTATGTGGAGTTAGTTGGTATTGGTCATGTTACTCAGGTGAGGAGTGTTCTTGAGTTACTAGCTGATTCTAGTTTACAGATATGGACTCGAGATTGTTATATTGGCATTTGGGATTCAGTTGACTAGAGATCTTTAACACTTTTTGGTAGTAGTGTTTGTTTGGGTGCTATCATGGATTTGATTAGCAGATTGCACAGTGTTGTCTTTTCTTGTGCCAGTAGCTTGTCCAATGCTGGTATTAGTTTTTATACATCAGTGTTGGGCTTTGTTCATATATCCATTCGACCATACTTGTTGGAATGTGTTGATGATCTTTCATATTTGGGAGTGTGTACAGATGAGTCCTAGGATCATATTGGCATTGATGACATCTAGGAGGGTGCAGTGGGTAGTTTTGAAGACTTAGTTTCCTTGGCAGTTTCTTTTGGTACAGAGGAGTTAGACATCAGTGCTACATTTTTTGATACTCCATATGTTGATATGAGCTTTGGAGTTGATTCACAGGTTATGGATGGTAATACTCTAGAGATTAGTCACTTTGAGGATACTCCTTTAGACAGTGCATCAGAGGAGGTTTGTAGGAGATAGTCTAGCTATTGCCATCATGTGTCTAATCAGTTAAGAGTTAGTGAGTGAGACATTGCTATCGCTTGCCAGCATTTTGATGCTGCTCATCAGTTGTTAGCCATTTATGGATGGGGTTCTCCTACTAGTGATGAGCAAGGAGGTAGTTATCTTTCCTTGACAGAGTTCTACTCTTTATGGGAGGCTATCCAGATTCATAGACAAGATTATATGCAGTTGGTAGCCGATAGAGATTATCTTATGGAGTGGGGCAGTACAGCATATGATGCATTGTTGGCCAAGGAAGATGAGGTGAGTGAGCTTACTTAGCAACTTGAGGTGACTTTTGAGATTCTTGAGAGTACACAGTTGGCTTTCAAGGAGTCATAGTTTCATTTGGCTAAGGTGACCATGGAGTTAGAGCAACTACAGTCTTTACCAGATTCTATACAGTCACAAGCTATGGTGTCTAGTGATCCGAGGATGTCCATGGTCAAGATAGTCAAAGAAAGTGGAGATGGGGATGCATCCATCCTCGATACGAACATTAGCATGTCGGGTTTTTCCCCACTAGAGTCAAGTTCAGTTGAGTTGGGTGCTGCAACAGATTGTTGTGGTATGCCTGACATGGTGGTGACCTCTAGTACTAATGGCACAAAGACTAGAGATGATGCATCAAAGACCATGTGTGATGTTGGTGAGCCAACAATTGGCATGGTTCCTGCTAGTAATATTACTCCCTTGGCGATCTCTTCAGAGGTAGTAGTCAGTTCCAACTTGGTTAGTGATCAATTGCAGTTAGTTACATCTGGATTGTAGTCTGAGCCACTGACTGAGATTGGAGCATTCTATGGACATTACATTGTGAGGTATGCTCATCAATTCACCATTGATGACCATGTTGATGAGATGATGATACAGAGATGTACTTTGGTTCTTAGTGCTTATCATCAGTTATGGGATAGTTTGATGCCTCGGGATGAGAGTTATGATGGGCACGACATGGAAATAGGTCCTGCAATTGACAGCTTGATAATACATGACTTAGAGCAAGATTTTGGGAGTGATGCTTCAACAGGTGTTGTTATTGATTCTACTACTTTGGCTATGACATCTCCTGACTTAGCTGGTGATCAATCATAGTGGGTTGTATCACTTGTTCATGGTGAGCTATTGACTGAGGTTGGTTTTTTTTATCAACATTATATTGCAGGGTATGTACATCAGTTAGCATTTGATCCTTGTGCTGAGGAGTTGATGGTAGACAAATTTGGTTTGGGTTCCATTTCTTGCTATTTATCTTGTGATGGCTTTTCACCATTAGGGGTGCATGGGAGTTATGGTTATGAGAAAATGGCTGGTGATCTACAAAGTTGTGTTGACTGCAGGAGTTGTACAGTGTGTGGATTCTCCATACTTGGTACAGTTTCATTCGGGAGCATTCACCATTGTTACAGAGTTGGATTGTACATTTTGTATAGGGCAGTGGGATGCGTTGATGGTATTTACTATGTTGGCAATTTGATTTGTCCACTTTACTTGAGTTTTGATGTTCCAAGAGTTTGTATCTCGTGGGTTTCTGACTGTGGAAGTTGTGACTTTGGAGTGTGGTTGAGTAGTAATTGTCAGTTTGATTATGGATTCCTCTTGGTTATATTGCAGATGATATTGCAGGAGCCTGTGTTAATTGAAAATAGTATAGTTCATGACTACATTTGGGATCCAGGTGGATTGATTGGTCTATTGTTCAGCCATTTCTTGAGGACAAGCAATATTTGGAAGGGGAGGACTTGTCATGTCCCCTTTTCAAATAATTAAAAATAATAATCTTTGCTAAGGCAAGCAGGCCCAAAAAGGTGAAGTTTCGGAAAAAGGGGATAATCTTTGGAAGCTAATGGATTAATAAATGAAAATTATTATTAAAATATGTTTTATTAACCCCTCTTGGACGTGAGTTAGGGTTATGCCCTCTTTTAAGGGGTTTGGAGGCATTTTGGGCTGATTCCAGAATTTGATTTTTGCTCATTTCTTTGTTATTCTTCAAAGGCTGCCAAACCTGTGGAGAAGGCAACCCAAGAACAAGAGTTTTCAGGTTTCTAAGAAGGCTAAGGATGGGAGTTTGAATCCATTCCATGTGCATGCTCATGCAGAGTTTGCCTTTGTGCTGAACAGTGTAGATTGTAGTTTTTCGGGTGTGTTTTTTGTAAGAGTTTGGTGTTTCCGGTTGAGTATTTCATATCAGTTTGGGTTTCTTCTGTATTTCAAACTTTTAGATGTTAAAATAGAGATAAATATATTTATTTGTCATGATTATACTTTTGTGATAGATTATTAGTGTTTTTTGGTGTTTTCGGGCTATTCTATGTTGTTTTCGGAAGCTCGATGGGCATTGTTTTTATCCTCCGTTTGGGAGCTGTTGTGTAAATGCTATACAGATCTGAAAATATCATTTTTTAGGCTGTTATGCTTCTTAAATTTCTATAAAAATTTCCACTTTCAGATTTACTAATAATATGTGAAGCTGTGAAGTTTTTGGCATTATTTCCGACATACCCGATTTGGGGTTTATTGAGAAATTTTTGGATCTTTGAAAGATTGGTTGTTTGATCTTAAATATTTGATTAGAGGCTTGAAATATCACATAAAAATCAGAAAAGGTACATTTCACTCTGAGTTACGACCCTCAAAATATTGACCTCAAAACACACTCAGAGCACCTTGGAGACTTTTCGGTATGGGGTGGTTGTGAATGATAGAGGCTCTTTGTGGTCAAAACAAGAGTGTCACTAGGGTTCACTCACCTCTCTAGAGCTAATAGCATAGATGATTCAATTCCAAGATTAGCAATTTCAAAGTTATGTTGTGATGCACCTAAGAACTAAGGGACACTATGAGTTTTGGCATCAAGTGAGATCATTGTGTCAAATCCAAATGGAATGTGATCTCTTGAAAATGAGATAAATTATTTTATTCCTTGGCATAAATGTCTTGTAGAATTCAATGTTTCATCGATAGCCCTCACGATATTTGAGTTACAACCCTCAGAAGATTGACCTCAAAACACACTTAGAGCACCTTTAAGACTCCTCGGTATGGGGTGGTCACGAATGATGGAGGCTCTTTGTGGCTGGAATAGGGGTATCACTAGGGTTAGTATTAAGTAAAAAGATTATTATTTACCTCTCTCAAGTTTATGGCATTAGGAAAAATAAAAGTTTTGTGTTATAATGTATTAAAATCATCATTTTTTAGGTCTCTCCACATAAACTGCATTAAGTAAAATCATCTTTTTTACTTACATTAGATAAACAACTTTACGTTTACAATATCTCAATTGTTTCATCATTATTACATCAATACACAACTATCAAAAATTATAGTGTCAAAAGTAGTAGTGTCCAAAATCGTAGTTTCAAAAATTGTAGTGTCAAAAATAAAATAGATTTTTCTTCATTTTGCTCCTTATTTAGTGTTTTTCCTTCATGCATGGATACTCTTCATGATATACCTACATTCCAATATCATAAAAAAATTAGTAACTTATTTTATTAAACAAGATAATCATTGGTTCACCAAATCATTATGAATAAAATAACATAAGAAGTAAATATACCTAGTCGAGTGTTCCAGTAAGTTCATCACTCTATTTTAGGGTCTCCAATAGGGCTTCATGATCAGAATTATTAATAGTAAAAAGTTATTTTACTTTTGGTCTTCCTTGATGCTTCAAAAATTTCACATTTTTTGCTATGATAAGATGTGAATATATGAGAATTGTTTTGTGCTTCTAATAGTCTTTGAATGTAGGAATTCCATTCCTTTTAAGCATGTATATCTGTAGCCATGTTCCAACAATAGCCACTAAACTAGTAGGATATGTGAATCCATCATCATCTATGATCAATTATGTAAGCTTTTGTTTAGGTCTTACACAATGTGCTAGCCAATAACCTAATTTCTCATCATTCCCCAATAGTGCAACCAATGCAAAGACATGTCCTGGCTGAAGAAGATCTGATAGATGGTTATGCTCAACTAAACCTTTCATGTCATCATTTTTTATAGAAGGTATGATAGACAATGGAGTAAGATAATGTGTATCCCATGTATCCACCCACTCATCGACTCACAATCATCCCAATCACATTGAAAAAAACTAGGACAAAAGAAAGCTAGTTGTCATGTCCAATGATCCATGTACTAGAATTAGAGCTCCAAAATGAATGCATTTTTTATGAGTTTCTTGTTGTAGCAAAATCTAATTTATCACCTATGGACCCTTCCTCAACCAACCAAAACAACCTATGTACTACTGAATCAAGAGTCCCCCTAGTGATAATTTTGAACTACACCAATCAACAATGCTATGAGCATCAAGAAGATCTACTCCTAAAAATTTTAATTGCTCCTTAACTAGAGTTCTCTTCACAAATGCCTCCAATCCATCAGGTTCCCCTTTCCCATGACTAAAATAAAAAAAACTCCAAATATGAGGGACCCCCCTCTCTACGTGCATCCTACACAACCAATAAAATATGTAAACATTCTTAAATTGACCTGTGCAATTATCTAACCAAAAGATATGTCTTTCCATAGAAAGGTCATGCTCCTGTAAGAAATCAAAATAACTCTCTAAACAATGTTGCACAAACTCATGAGAGTGAGATCTATCATCACTCATATAAAAATTGTACTCACTAATAATCTTTCAATTATCTTTCACACTATTAGGAGCATGCCTATATGTTATGTGGACAAAAATAGCAATATGAATGGAGTTGTAATATTGAGATTGTGTCTCATTCTGAGGCTACAATGTATAGTTCTTAGAAAATTATATAACTAATATAATAGTGTCAATGGGAAAAGCCTCCTTACACATTCTAAATTTTTGATCCAACTACTCAGACCTATGATTATGTCTTGCATACTTGTAGAAAAAGAAATTCTTGAATTCTAAAATAAAACTAGCCACACTGATTTCTTTTGCAACCAATTCAGATCTAGAGCCCTCACCCCCACTCTTCAATGTGTATTTCATTGTTTCATATACCAATTTTTTTACTAATGTCCTCCCAAGATCTTGTTCTCACCCCTCATGGAAACATGTGTCAAACTTGGATAAGCCACCACATTCTAAAAACTTCTCATTTAAGCAAGAATTTCTATAAAAGAAACAACCATCAACTCTATGACATAAAATTTGATCTAGCAAGTCTCTTGATGATTTTGGAAGCCCACTAGCACCACAATTCTCCAACATTTATTTACTATACAAAGTAGAACAGATGAAGTGTAATAGTTCATGGTGCATAGAAAACTTGACATGATATTTCCAACATGATGTATTTCAAATTTTAAGTGGCACATAATAAAATGGCTTCAAAGATTCAAAAGCCCTTTGTGATAGATGTAATCTTAGATGACTCTCTCTTAATACTTTGAACAACATAGTTTGATTTACCTCCAAATAATGGTTAGGATGTGGTGGGAGGTCTCTAATGTTGATTCTTAACTTTAACACATCTTTAGCATTGGGCGATACTCTTGAGCTAGAGTGCCAAAACTATGTAATTTCTTCCTTCACATCATCGGATAACTTCTTATTAAAATGTAGAAGTCTTCCACCAAAAGCCCATATTTCATTTTGAAGAGGATCATCAATTCTCTCTTGTCCACTAAGTGCTCTTCTCAAAGTAGTACAATTTAGGTTCAAGTCAATACAAGTTTGCCTCATATATCTACACTTTCTCAAATGATGACTTACCAAAGAGGTTGTAATAACCCTTCAAGCAGCTCTCTTATCCTTCTCCCTATTATTTTTCCCAATGCTACTGAGAGCACTGAAAAGATTCTTCACAATAGTGGAATTTCTTTTTAATTTTTTATTGATGTGAATCTTCTATTTGGAAAGCATAGCTCTCATCTTTTGCATCTTTAATAAGTGCATAAAAAGTTGACATTGCTCCACCACTATCTTGTTGTCAAAAAAATCTTATATAGTCTTGAAGTTCATAACCGAATGGTTCTTTGTGATTTTTTCCCTACCAAATCAGTAATAATTGTTTCATCAATTTCAATTACCTATTTTGATGTTCTAGAACCTTCATGTCGATTATAATTAAAAGATTTGTAATGTTCATGTTCATTGTCATTGTCCACATGGTCAATCATACAATTTTCATTATGAACTAGTTAATTTTCATTCTCTAAATTTTCAATCCTAGCATTATCATTATCAATTAGTACATTTTCATTCCCCACCTATACATATTCATTATCTGACTCTATGATTTCTCCTCTAATCAATACATCATCAACTTGACTCACATTTAACATACCTTGTCTCTTCCTTTAGTGATTTACTTTGTCCCTTTCCCTATATGTTGCAATGTCTTCATTTGATATCTTCCTTTTGCATTTAGCCTTTTGATGACTACTGCTCCCCATTTAGAAAACAATATCAAACACCTAATCATACATTATAGAACCTTTTTTGATCGTATGGGCCCCAAGAAATCATTTTTTCTCCAAATATGTGAAAATATCCCCCAAAAAGTGTGATTTTTGGGTCTACAATGATAGAGAATATTTTGGAAAAAGTATGCCATTATTTTGGGTACCCAATCCCATAACAAGTATCTGATCATAGATTAGATACTTGATATAGGATTGGGTACCCGAAATAGGTGCCCAAATTTTGGAAGGAACTCAAAATTTGAAAAGTGTGGGCAATGTGAACAAATTTGTAGAAATGTTATTATTGTTGTTATGATTATTATTAATACTATTATTATTATGATTTTTACTATTATTATTTATATTATTGTTGATATTATTATTATTCAATATAGTATAGTAATATGTATTATTATTATGACATATAAATATAATATATTAATATATATGATAATTACTATATATTATTAATATAAATGATTATTATTATTACATTTGATAGGATATTATTATATTTGGTAGATTTGAATGTGTTGAAAGGGTCATAGGTTAACCTATGACCCCTTTCAACACATTTCATGAGATGTCCCTAAGGGCCTTGGGACCCCTAGGGACCCATTTGGTTTGTTCAAATATGTCAAAATTTTTGAAGCATTTAATGACAACATATGTCTTTGGCCCTAGGACAACTAGGGACCCATTTGGTTATTTTGAATGTGTCAAAAGAGGCTTTCAATACATTTAATGACAACATGTGTCCCTAGGGACCCATGTGGTTAGTCAAAATGTGTCAGAAGGGGTCATAAGCTAACTTATGACCCCTTTCAATCCATTTCATGACAATATATGTCCCTAGGGGTCCTAGGACTCCTAAGGACCCATTTGGTTGGTACGAATGCGTTGAAAGGGGTCAAAGGTTAAACTTATGACCCCTTTCAACACATTTCATGACAACATATGTCCCTAGGGGCCTTAAGACCCTTAGGGACCCATTTGGTTGGTTCAAATGCATTGAAAGGGGTCATACATTAACCTATGGGCCCTTTCTAATCATTTCATGACAACATGTTCCTAGGGGCCATAGGACCCCTAGGGACCCATTTTGGTTGTTTCAAACACATCGAAAGGGATCATATGTCAATCTATGACCCCTTTCGATACATTTCATGACAACATATGTCCCTAGGGGGCCCTAGGACCCATTTGGTTGGTTCATAGGGGGTCAAAGGTTAATCCATGACCCCTTTTGATACATTTAATAACAATATATGTCCCTAGGGGCCCTAGAACCACTATGGACTGATTTGGTTGGTACGAATGTGTCAAAAGGGGTTAGAGGTTAACCTATGACCCCTCTTGATGCATTTCATGACAACACATGTCCCAAGGGACCCTAGGACCCATATGGACCCTTTTTTTTTTTTGAATGAATGGAAAGGGCTTTCGATGCATTTCATGACAACATATGTCCCTAGGGGCCTAGGAACCCTAGGGACCCATTTGGTTGGTTTGAATGTGCTGAAAGGGGTCAGAGGTTAACCTATGACCCCTTTCAATGCATTTCATGACAAAATATGTCCCTAGGGGCCCTAGAAGCCCTAGGGACCCATTTGGTTGGTTAGGACACATTTCGTTGGTTCGAATGCATTAAAAGGGGTCATACATTAACCTATGATCCCTTTCGATGCATTTCATGGCAACATATGTCCCTAGGGGCCCTAGGACCCCTAGCAACCCATTTGGTTGGTTTGAATGCATCGAAGGGTTCAAACGTTAACATATGTCCCTAGGGTCCCTAAGACACCTAGGGACTCATTTCACTTGCTTGAATGCATCGAAAGCGGTCATACATTAACTTATAAGCCCTTTTGATGCATTTAATGGCAACATATGTCCCTAGGGGCCCTAGGACCCCTAAGGACCCATTTAGTTGGTTCGAATGTGTTGAAAGGGGTCATATGTTAACTTATAACCCCATATGTCCCTAGGGCCCCTAGGACCCATTTGGTTGGTTTGAATGCGTCGAAAGGGGTCATACGCTAACCTATGACCCCTTTTGACACATTTCATGACAATATATCTCCATAGGGGCCCTAAAACCCTAGGAACCCATTTGGTTGGTTCAAATGCATCGAAAGGGGTCATAGGTTAATCTATGACCAGTTTCAATGCATTTCATGACAACATATGTCCCTAGGGGCCCTAAGACCTCTAGGGACCTATTTAGTTGGTTCAAATGCGTCAAAAGGGGTCATATGTTAGTTGTTTTGAATGTGTCAAAAAGGGTCATAGGTTAACATATCACCCCTTTTGACACATTTCATGACAACATATGTCCCTAGGGGCCCTAGGACCCCTACGAACCAATTTGTTTAGTTTGAATGCATCAAAAGGGGTCAAAGGTTAACCTATGACTCCTTTCGATGCATTTCATGACAACATATGTCCCTAGGGGCCCTAAGACCCCTATGGACCCATTTGTTTGGTTCAAATACATCAAAATGGGTTAGAGGTTAACCTATGACCCATTTCGACATATTTCATGAAAATATATGTCTCTAGAGGCTGATTTGGTTGGTTTGAATGTGTCAAAAGGGGTCATACATTAACCTATGAACCTTTCAATGCATTTCAAGACAACAAATGTCATTGAAAGGTTCATAGGTTAATGTATGACCCCTTTCGATGGATTCAAACCAAAACAATCAGTCTCTAGAGACATATGTTATCATGAAATGCATCGAAAGGGGTCATGGACTAATGCATTACCCCTTTTGACACATTCAAACCAGCCAAATGAGTGACTAGGGGTCCTAGGGCCCCTAGGGACATATATTGTCATGAAATGCATCAAAAGGGGTCATAGGTTAACCTCTGACCCCTTTTGACTCATTCGAACAAACCAAATGGGTCCCTAACGATCCTAGGGCCCCTAGGGATATATGTTTGGTTGGTTCAAATGCATCAAAAGGGGTCTTAGGTTAATGTATGACCCCTTTTGATGCATTTCATGACAATATATGTCCCTAGGGACCCATTTGGTTTTCTCGAATGAGTCGAAAGGGGTCAGAGGTTAACCTATGACCCCTTTCGATGCATTTCATGACAACATATGTCCCTAGGGGGCCTATGACCCCTAGGGACACATTTGGTTGGTTCAAATGCATCGAAAGGCAAGCCCTAGGGGCCCATTTGGTTGGTTCAAATTCATCAACAGGGGTCATACATTAACTTATGATCCCTTTTGATGCATTTTATGAAAAAATATGTCCCTAGAGGCCGTAGGACCCCTAGGGACCCATTTGGTTGGTTCGAATGCATCGAAAGGGGTCAAACATTAACATATGACCCCTTTCAATGCATTTCATGATAACGTATGTCCCTATCCTAGGGACACATTTGGTTGGTTTGAATGCATCAAAAGGGGTCATGCATTAAACTATGACCCCATTTCAATGCATTTCATGAAAACATGTCCCTAGGGCCCTAGGACCCCTAGGGACCCATTTGGTTGGTTTGAATGCATCGAAAGGGGTCATACATTAAACCTATAACACCTTTTGATGCATTTCATGACAACATATGTCCCTAGCCTAGGGCCCCATTTGGTTAATTTGAATGTGTCAAAAGGGGTCATATGTTAACCTATAACCTCATTTGTCCCTAAGGACCCATTTGGTTGGTTCAAATGCATCAAAAGGGATCATACATGAACCTATGACCTCTTTTGACACATTTCATGACAATATATGTCCTTAGGGGCCTTAGGACCCTAGGAACCCATTTGGTTGGTTCAAAATGCATCAAAAGGGGTCATAGGTCAACGTATGACCCCTTTTGATGCATTTCATGACAACATATGTCCCTAAGGGCCTTAGGAAACCTAGGGACCTATTTAGTTGGTTCAAATGTGTCAAAAGGGGTCATATGTTAATTGTTTTGAATGCATCAAAAGGGGTCATAGATTAACATATGACCCCTTTGGACAGATTTCATGACAACATATTTCCTTAGCGGCCCTAGAACCCCTAGGGACCAATTTTTTTGGTTTGAATGTGTCGAAAGGCATCAAAGGTTAATCTATGACCCCTTTTGAATCATTTCATGACAACATATTTCTCTAAGGGCCCTAGGACCCCTATGGACCCATTTGTTTGGTTCAAATGAATCAAAATGGGTCATAGTTTAACCTATTACCCATTTCGATATATTTCATAACAACAAGTCCTTGGGGACCCTAGGACCCCTAGGGACCCATTTGGTTGGATTGAATGTGTCAAAAAGAGTCAAAGGTTAATCTATGACCCCTTTTGATGTATTTCATGAAAACATATGTCCATAGGGACCATAGGACCCTTAGGGACCCCTTTGGTTGGTTTGAAAGTGTGGAAAGGGGTCATAGGTTAACCTATGACTCCTTTCGATATATTTCATTATAACATATGACCCTAGGGGATCTAGGACTCCTAAGGACCCATTTGGTTGGTTGAAATGCATTGAAAGGGATCATACATTAACCCTTGACTCCTTTCGATGCATTTCATGACAACATATATGCCAAGATGCCCTAGGACCCCTATGGACCCATTTAGTTTGTTCGAATGCGTCAAAAGGGGTCAGAGGTTAACCTATGACCTCTTTCAATGCATTTCATGACAATATATGTCCCTAGGGGCCCTAGGACCCCTAGTCACTCATTTAGTTGGTTTGAATGCGTCGAAAGGGGTAATACATTAATCCATGATCACTTTTGATGCATTTCATGACAACATATGTCCCTAGAGGCTGATTTGGTTGGTTTGAATGCATCAAAAATGGTCATACATTAACCTATGACCCTTTTGATGCATTTCATGACAACATATGTCCCTAAGGGCCCATTTTGTTGGTTCAAATGCATCGAAAGAGTACTTAGGTTAACCTATGACCCCTTTCAATACATTCCATGACAACATATCCCTAAGGACCCATTTGGTTGGTTTGAATGCATCGAAAGGGGGGCCCTAGGGGCCCATTTGGTTGGTTCAAATGTGTCGAAAGTGTTCATACATTAACCTATGATCCCTTTTGATGTATTTCATGACAACATATGTCCCTAGGGGCCTAGGACCCCTAGTGATGCAGGAGCATCCTAGGTTACCTTGTTATCTTGCTCATTTTGTTCATCCTACAATTGATGCCGAGTCACTTGGTGCCGAGTTACTATAGCACTCTTCATGTGTCGAGTTGTTGTAGGATTCCTTCATGTGTCGAGTTACCCAGTGTATGCTGAGTGATTCTTCATGTGCTAAGTTACTCAGTGTATGCCGAGTGTTTCTTCATGTGCTGAGTTACCCAGTGCATGTCGAGTGTTTCTTCATATGCTGAGTTACCTAGTGTATCCCAAGTGCTAGTTTTGGAAAGCTTTCTTTTACTGAGTAATCTGTGTCTAGTTCCTATTTGGGTTTTCTCGCATTTAATTTTTGTATAGGTAGTTATATTTGTTGAGAGCTAACTTGTTTCTTCTCTATGTTCTAGAATGTTCTGTGAGCCATTTTGGCAAATATAAATAGAGTGTTTAGGCTTAGAGTTAAGTAAGGTTTTTGGAGAAGAAGCTTTTGGGAAGAAGATTAGAGAGCAGAACTAAAAGTGTGAAATTGCAGTTGGATCTTTGAATGTGAATGTATTTGTAATTAGCCGTAACCCAGAAGGCCTTATAGCTGGGCATGTATGAAGATATTTTGAGGAATCAATAAAAGTATTTCTTTATTCTCCTCCTTTGGTTGTTGTCCCTTGTGTTTGCTTCCATTGTGTTAACTCTTGCAGGGTGGTCTGGATAGCTAGGTGAGCCTTAGGCCCTAGTAATTCTTACCTTGCCTATGTCAGTTAGGATTAGAGCTTAAGGTTTATCCTTGTGGAGATTGGATCATGTAGAACCCTAATTTGGATTTGGTTGTAGGGTGGTAGATCTATGGATTTGACCTATAACTTGTAGAGGGTTACGATCTTGCAAGAACTTGATTTGTAAAGATGGTTTGTGGTAGAGGAAATAATGTTGATAATGCTATATTGGATCAATTGAGACAAATTGCAACCATATTAGATGCTGTGGAGACAACCCAGAGGAGAGGAGCACATCTTGATGATGTAAGTGATGATGAAGCAGTAGCACCAAACCATAATCTAGAACTTGATGAAGATCAAGATGAGGAAAGATTGTTGCGAGTATTGTCTAGGGAAAATTCAAAACCTATTGTAGAAGTTGTTCCTTATGATGGAAAATTGGATACCAATGTCGTGCTGGATTGGATCTCTAATATGGAGAAGTTCTTTGAGTATGAAAACACTCCTAATAATAGTAAGGTGAAGATTGCAGTCACTAGGTTGAAAGGTCATGCATCACTATGGTGGGAGCACTTGCAAACTGAAGATCAGAACCTAGCTAAAGATGGTGAACAAGGTAAAGAACAAATTCCTTCCTACTGATTACCAAATTAGCTTGTTGTGAAAGATGAAAAATTTGAAATAAAAGGACATGACTGTAAAAGAATATACTGAGGAATTCTATAGATTAGACATCAGATTTGGACATGTGGATAATGATGTTGAGAAAATTGCAAGGTACATTAATGGATTGAGATCTAGAATACAAGATGAAATAAGTTTTGTGAAGCTGGAAAGTGTATAAGAAGCATATCAATATGCCTTGAAATCTGAGGAGATCTTGACAAAGGAGCATGAACAAGGACAGAGAGGTAGAGGTGGTAGATTCCAGAGAGGCAAAGGTAGATCTTATGGAGAAAGTGGCAGATCTAACAGTCCTATGCAGGATAAAAGCAAATCTGAATGGAAGAATGATGACAAAGGAAAGACTGAATGGAAAAGTGGTAATTCTTATTGAGAAAACACTAATTCTTATCGAGGAAGAGGTAATTCTTATTCTAGAGGTGGATTTCATGGTAATTATTTTGGATGTGGCAAAGAAGGGCATAGATCCTTTGAATGTAGATCTTCTAAAGGTGGGTTGAATAATAGAAATGCTATGATTCATGAAGACATTGAGAGTTCACCAAGTGGACCTGAGGCTGGAGAAAGTTTGATGGTGAGAAGAACCATATGCAATAAGGGAAGTAATGAGGAACCTATTTTAAGGAGAATTCTTTTCAAGACAAGATGTAAGATGGGTGAAAAATGTTGCAAAGTGATCACTGACAATGGAAGTTCTACAAATCTAGCATCAGAAGAGTTGGTTACCTAGTTGTAGTTGGAGAGGTTGAAACATCCCAAACTTTATCATGTTTCATGGATCAAAGATGAGCATAAGATATTGGTAAGTGAGAAATGCCTTGTGAAGTTCAAAAGTGGACGTTATGTTGATGAAGTTTTGTGTGATATTATGCCCATGAATTGTTGTCATATTTTGTTGGGTAGACCTTTGCAATATGATAGATATGTTGTACATGATGGAAGATTGAATCAATATACTCTTTGGGTAAATGGGAAGAAACAAACATTGTTGCTTTTGATCGAAAGTCCAGATGAGGTTAATTGTACTGCTATAAAAATTTGCATGGTTAATGGGAAACAATTTGAAAAGGAAGTGAAGAAGAATCAGGTTTGTTTTGCTATAATTCCAAGAAAATTGAGTTTTGTCAATGGATACTGAGTGCAAGAAAATAGTGTTAACCGAGTGCCAATCAGTGGTGACCAAATGATAGATGGTAGTATTGACTGAGTGCCAAAAGAAATTGTAGAGTTATTGAATAGTATAAAGAAATTATTGCTGATGATATTCTTGATGGTTTACCTCTAGTAAGAAGTATAAGTCATTGTATAGATCTGATCCCTCGAGCTAGTTTACCAAACAAAGCACCATATAGATTGACACTTGCAGAGAATGAAGAACTTAATAGACAAGTGCATGAATTGTTACAGAAAGATTTGATCAGAGAAAGATTGAGTCCATGTGTTGTACCTACTGTATTAGCACTTAAAAAGAATCGAGAATGGAGAATGTGTACCAATTCCAAAGTCATTAACAAGATAATAGTGAAATATAGGTTTCCTATGCCAAGGATGGATGACATAATGGATTGTTTGAGTGGAGCAAAGTATTTTACCAAGATTGATTTGAAGATTGGCTATCATCATATCAGAATCAGAGAAGGTTATGAATGGAAGACTACTTTCAAGACAAAAAATGGTTTGTATGAATGGTTGGTTATGCCTTTTGGTTTGGCTAATGCACCTAGTACTTTCATGAGGTTGATGAAGGAAATTCTGAAAAAGATTCTTGGGTAGGTTTGTGATTGTTTATTTGGATGATATTCTGATATTCAAAAAGACTAAGGAAGAACATCTTGAGCATATTAGATAAGTATTGTAGTAGTTGAAAGAGGAAAAGTTGTTGATTAATCTGAAAAAGTGTTCTTTTATGCAAGAGGAGATTGTGTATCTAGGATTTTTGATCTCAACTAATGGTTTGAAGATGGATCTTGAGACGATTAAAGAAATTTTTGAATGGCCTACACTTGAGAATGTGAGTGAGGTGAGATCATTTCATGGTTTGACTAGTTTTTACAGAAAGTTTATAAAGAATTTAAGTGTCGTTTGTAATGCTATGACTGAAACAATGAGGGGAGATAAAAAGGAATTCAAGTGGACACATGGAGCTGATAAGTGTTTTGAGACTTCGAAACAAAAGGTTGCTGAATTACCTATATTGGCTTTACCTGATTTCAACAAAGTATTTCAAGTTGGATGTGATGCAACTAGTAATGCAATAGGAGCTGTATTAAGTCAAGAAGGTAAGCTTGTTGCTTTCTTTAGTGAAAATTTGAATGATGCTAAAAGGAAATATTCTATGTATGATCAAGAGTTTTATGCTATTGTTCAAGCACTGAAGAAGTGGAGACATTATTTGATGCCTAAGGAGTTTGTGTTGTATACTGATCATTAAGCTTGACAATACTTGGGAAGTCAACATAAATTGAATCAAAGACATATGAAGTGGGTTGAGTATTTGCAGAGTTTTACATTTGTGATCAAGCATAAGAGTAGAGTTGCTAACAAAGTTGTTGATGCATTGAGTAGAAGACATTCTTTGTTGACTGAAATGAAGGTTGAAGTTCTTGGTTTTGATGAGATGAAAGAGTTATATAATGCTGCTCCTAATTTTTCTAAGGCATGGAGAGAGTGCAGAGCACCAAATCTGATAGATCACATAAGTAAGTATGATGAGTATTTTATTTAAGAAGGTATGTTGTTCAAAGGTATTCAGTTGTGTATTCCTAGAAGTCCTATGAGGTTGAATTTGATTAAGGAAAAGTATAGTGGTGGATTAGCTAGACATTTTGGAATTGCTAAGACATTGAGTTTGCTGAAAGAGAAATATTATTGGCCACAAATGTATAAGGATGTTCAAAAATTTCTAAACAGTTGTGGAGTTTTTCAAGTTGCAAAGGGAGTGAGTCAAAATATTGGTTTGTATACACCTATTACTGTTTTTGAGAAACATTGGACTAACATTAGTATGGATTTTGTTCTTGGAATGCCTAAAATAGTGAAGAAATTTGTAAAGAGTTGTGGAGTTTGTCGAGTTGCAAAGGGAGTGAGTAAAAGTACTGGTTTGTAGACACCTATTACTATTCCTGAGCAACCTTGAACTGACATTAGTATGGATTTTGTTCTTGGATTGCCTAAAATAGTGAAGGGGTACGATTCTATACTTGTCGTAGTGGACAAATTTTCTAAGATGGCTCATTTTATACCATGTAAGAAGACATCAAATGCTGAGCATGTTGCTAAAATTTTCTTTAAAGAGATTGTGAGATTTCATGGATTACCAAGAAGCATTATTTCAGATAGAGACAGTAAGTTTGTTGGTTATTTTTGGAAGACTTTGTGGAAGAAGATGGGTACTGAATTGAAGTTTAGTTCTACATTCCATCCACAAACAAATGGATAGATAGAGGTTGTGAATAGAAGCTTAGGTAATTTGCTGAGATGTTTAGTTGGGAGTAAGCTGAGTAATTGGGAGATGGTATTGGCACAAGCTAAATTTGCATATAACAATTCTGTGAATAGGAGAATAGGGAAGACACCTTTTGAGATTGTTACCGCAATGCATCATAGAGGTATATTAGATTTGAGAGATGTTGTTGGTGAAGAAAAGAAAAGCACTGCATGAGAAGAATTTTCTGATTTTATGGAGTCTTTGCATAAGGAAGTGAAGTTGAGGTTGGAAAAAAGCAATTAGAAGTATCAAAAGAATGTTGATAAGTCTAGAAGACACCATGATTTTCAAGTTGGTGATGAGGTGATGGTTCATCTAAAGAAAGGAAGATTCCTAGTTGGAACATATAGCAAGTTGAAGATGAAGAAATTTGGACCTTGTAAGTTCCTGAAGAAGTTTGACAGTGGTAATGCTTATGAAGTTGAGTTACCTGATGACATGGATATATCTCCTATATTTAATATTGCTAATTTCTATAAGTATAATGAGTCAGAGGATGAAGTTGTTATACCAGATGATTATCCTAGGAAACAGATTGAGGAAGTTGAACAGATATTGGAGTAGAGAGTTGGCAAGAGTACAAGAGGAAAAGATTACTATGAATATTTAGTGAGTGGAAGAACGGACTTATTGAAGATGCTTCATGGATTTCTCAATTTGAGTTGGATTCAGCTCAGGTTGGGACATCTCAATGATTCAGGAGAATCATTTCTTTCAACCCTAGTTGTCTGATGCAGGAGCATCCTGGCTTGCCTTATTATCCTGCTCATTTTATTCATCCTATAGTTGGTGCCGAGTTACTATAGCACTCTTCATGTCCTAAGTTATTGTAGCATTCATTCATGTGCCGAGTTACCCAGTGTATGTCAAGTGATTCTTCATGTGTCAAGTTACTTAGTGTATGCCGAGTGTTTCTTCATGTGTCGAGTTATCTAGCACATGCCAAGTGTTTCTTCATGTGTCGAGTTACCCAGTGTGTGCCGAGTTACCCAGTGTTTGAAAGCTTTCTTTTGCCAAGTAATTTGTGTCTGGTTCCTATTTGGGATGACTTTTCTTGCATTTAATTTTGGTAGAGGTAGTTATATTTGGTGAGAGCCAACTTGTGGCTTCTCTATGTTTTAGAATGTTCTGTGAGCCATTTTGGCAAGTATAAATAGAGTGTTTAAGCTTAGAGTTAAGTAAGGTTTTTGGAGAAGAAGCTTTTGGGAAGAAGATTAGAGAGTAGAACTGAAAGTGAGAAATTGTAGTTGGATCTTTGAATGTGAATGTATTTGTAATTGGTCGTAACCCAGAAGGCCTTACAGCTGGGCATGTATGAAGATATTTTGAGGAATCAATAAAAGTATTTCTTTCTTCTCCTCCTTTGGTTGTTGTCCCTTGTGTTTGCTTCCATTGTGTTAACTCTTGCAGGGTGGTCTGGATAGATGGGTGAGCATTGGGCCCTAGTAATTCTTACCTTGCTTGCGTCACCTAGGGACCCATTTTGTTGGTTCAATTGTGTTGAAAGGGAGCATAGGTTAACCTATAACCCCTTTCAACGTATTTCATGACAACATATGTCCATAGGTTATCTAGGACCCCTAGGGAACCATTTCTTTTTTTCAAATGCATTGAAATGGGTCATAGGTTAACCCATGACTCCTTTCAACTCATTTTATGACAACATATATCCCCCTAGGACCCCTAATGACCCATTTAGTTTGTTAAAATGCATCGAAAGGGGTCAAAGGTTAACCTATGACCCCTTTCAATGCATTTCATGACAATATATGTCCCTAGTGGCCCTAGGACCCCTAGTGACTCATTTGGTTGGTTTGAATGCATCAAAAGGGGTCATACATTAATCCATGACCCCTTTTGATGCATTTCATGACAACATATGTCTCTAGAGTCTGATTTGGTTGGTTTGAATGCATCAAAAGGGGTCATACATTAACCTATGAACCTTTTGATGCATTTCAAGACAAAAAATGTTCCTAGAGGCCCTAGGACTCCTAAGGACCCATTTGGTTGGTTCAAATACATCAAAAGGGGTTTTAGGTTAACCTATGACCCCTTTCAATGTATTTCATAACAACATATGTCCCTAGGGGGCCTAGGACCCCTAGGGACCCATTTGATTGGTTCAAATGCATCAAAATGGGGGCCCTAGGGGCCCATTTGGTTGGTTTGAATGTGTCGAAAGGGGTCACACATTAACTTATGATCCCTTTCAATGCATTTCATGACAACATACTCATTTTTTTGGTTCAAATGCGTCAAAAGGTGTTAAATGTTAACATATGACCCCTTTTGATGCATTTCATGATAACATATGTCACTAGGGTCCCTAGGTGTGTCTTGGGGACCCATTTGGTTGTTTTGAATGCATCAAAAGGGGTCATACATTAATCTATGACCCCTTTTGATGCATTTCATGCCAACATATGTCCCTAGCCTAGGGCCCCATTTGGTTAATTTGAATGTGTCAAAAGGGGTCATCTGTTAACCTATAACCTCATATCTCCCTAGGTCCTAGGGGCCCATTTGCTTGGTTTGAATATGTTGAAAGGGATCATAAATTAATCGATGACCCCTTTCAACACATTTCATGACAATATATGTCCCTAGGGGCCCTTGGACCCTAGGTACCCATTTGGCTGGTTCAAATGCATCAAAAGTGGTCATAGGTTAACCTATGACCCCTTTTGATGCATTTCATAACAACATATGTCCCTAGGGACACTAGGACCCTTAGAGACCTATTTAGTTGGTTCAAATGCGTCAAAAGGAGTCATGTGTTAGTTGTTTCGAATGCGTCAAAAGGGGTCATAGGTTAACATATGACCCCTTTTGACACATTTCATTACAACATATGTTCTTAGGAGCACTAGGACCCCTACAGACCAATTTTTTTGGTTTGAATGCATCGAAAGGGGTCAAAGGTTAATCAAATGTTAACCTATGATCCCTTTCGACACATTTAATGACAACATATGTCCCTATGTCTCTAGGGGCTCTAGGACCCCTATGGATGCATTTGTTTTGTTCAAATACATCAAAATGGGTCAGAGTTTAACCTATGACACCTCTTAATGTATTTCACGTCAACAAGTCCCTAGGGGCCCTAGGACCCCTAGGGACCCATTAGGTTGAATTGAATGCGTTGAAAGGAGTCAAAGGGTAATCTATGACCCCTTTTGATGTATTTCATAAAAACATATGTCCCTAGGGGCCATAGGACCCCTAGGGACCCATTTGGTTGATTTCAATGCGTTGAAAGGGGTCATAGGTTAACCTATGACTCCTTTCGACATATTTCATGACAACATATGATCGTAGGGGATCTAGGACCCCTATGGACCCACTTGTTTGGTTGAAATGCATCAAAAGGGATCATATGTTAACCCATGATCTTTTCAATGCATTTCATAACAACATATATATCAAGAGGCCCAAGACCCCTAAACCCATTTGGTTTGTTCCAATGCATCAAAAAGGGTCAGAGGTTAACCTATGATCCCTTTCGACACATTTCATGACAATATATGTCCCTAGGGGCCCTAGGACCCCTAGTGACTAGTTTAGTTCATTTGAATGCATTGAAAGGGGTCATATATTAATTCATGATCTCTTTCGATGCATTTCATAACAACATATGTCCCTAGAGGCTCATTTAGTTGGTTTGAATGCATTAAAAGGGGTCATACATTAAGCTATGACCCTTTTGATGCATTTCATGACAACATATGTCCCTGCGGACCCTAAGACCCCTAAGGACCCATTTGGTTGGTTTGAATGTGTCAAAATGATTCTTAGGTTAACCTATGACCCCTTTTGATGCATTTCATGACAATATATGTCCCTACAAGCCCTACCCCTAGGGACCCATTTGGTTGGTTTGAATGTATCAAAATGGGGGCCCTAGGGGCCCATTTGGTCAGTCTGAATGTGTTGAAAGGGTTCATAAATTAACCTATGATCCATTTCGATGTATTTCATTAAAGAATATGTCCCTAGAGACCTAGGACCCCTAGGGACACATTTGATTGGTTCAACTGCGCTAAAAGGGGTCATAGTTCAACTTATGACCCCTTTCGATGTATTTCATAACAACATATGTCCCTAAGGAATCTAGGACCCCTAGGGAACCATTTGGTTGGTTAAAATGCATTGAAAGGGGTCATACGTTAACCCATGACCCCTTTCAACTCATTTCATGAAAACATATATCCCTAGGGACCCTAGGACCACTAGGGATCAATTTGGTTTGTTTGAATGCATCAAACGGGGTCAGAGGTTAACCTTTGACCCCTTTCAATGCATTTCATGACAATGTATGTCCCTATGGGGCCCTAGGACCCCTAGTGACTTATTTGGTTAGTTTGAATATGTCAAAAGGGGTCATGCATTAATCCATGATCCATTTTGATGCATTTCATGAAAATATATGTCTCTAAAGGTTGATTTGGTTGGTTTGAATTTGTTGAAAGGGGTCATACATTAACCTATGAACTTTTTGATGCATTTCAAGACAACAAATGTCCCTAAAGGCCCTAGGACCCCTAGGGACCCATTTGGTTGGTTTGAATGTATTGAAAGGAGTCTTAGGTTAAACTATGACCCCTTTTGACACATTTCATGACAACATATGTCCCTAGAGGGCCTATGACACCTAGGGACCCATTTGGTTGGTTCAAATGCATCGAAAGGGGGCCCTAAGGGCCTATATGGTTGGTTCAAATGCGTCGAAAGGGCTCATACATTAACTTATGATCCCTATCAATGTACTTCATAACAATATATGTCCCTAGGGGCCATAGGTTCCCTAAGGACCTATTTGGTTTGTTTGAATGCGTCAAAAGGGTCAAACATTAACATATGACCCATTTCAATGCATTTCATGATAACATATGTCACTAGGGACCCATTTGATTTGTTTGAATGCATCGAAAGGGGTCATACGTTAACTTATGACCTCTTTTGATACATTTCATGATAACATATGTCCCTAGGGGCTCTAGGACCCCTAGGCACCCATTTGGTTGGTTCAAATGTGTTGAAAGGGGTCATATGTTACCTTATAACTCTATATGTCCCTAGGGCCCCTAGGACCTCTGGAGGCATTTTTGGTTGGTTTGAATGCATCGAAAGGGGTCATATGTTAACCTATGGCACCTTTCAATGCATTTAATGACAATATATATCCCTAGGGGCCCTACGACCCTAGGGACCCATTTGGTTGGTTCCTTTTCGATGCATTTCATGACAACACATGTCGCTAGGGGCCCTAGGACCCCAAGGGACCCGTTTAGTTAGTTTAAATGCATTGAAAGGGTTCATAGGATAGTTGTTTCGAATGCTATGAAAGGGGTCATAGGTTGACCTATGACCCCTTTCGACACATTTCATGACCTCATATGTCCTTAGAGGCCCTAAGACCCCTAGGGACCCATTTTGTTTGGTTTGAATGCATCAAAAGTCATCAAAGGTTAACTTATGATGTCTTTCGATGCATTTCATGACAACATATGTCATTAGGGGCCCTAGTACCCCTAGGGACACATTTGTTTGGTTCAAATGCATCAAAATTAGTCAAAGGTTAACCTATGACCCCTTTCAATGTATTTCATGATAACATATGTCCCTAGGGGCCCTAGGACCCCTAGGTACCCATTTGGTTGGTTTGAATGCATTGAAAGGAGTCATACATTATCCTATGACCCCCTTTCAACACATTTCATGAAAATATATGTCCCTATAGGACCTAAGACCCTAGGGACCCATTTGGTTGGTTCAAATGCATCAAAAGGGGTCATAGGTTAACCTATGACCCCTTCCGATGCATTTCATGACAACATATGTCCCTAAAGGCTCTAGGACCCCTAGGGACCTTTTTAGTTGGTTCAAATGCATCAAAAGGGGTCATATGTTAGTTTTTTTGAATGTGTCAAAAGTGGCCATAGGTTAACATATGCCCCTTTTGACACATTTCATGATAATATACGTCCTTAGGGGCCCTAGGACCCCTACGGATCCATTTTTTTTGTTTGAATGTATTGAAAAGGGTCAAAGGTTAATCAAAGGTTAACCAATGACACCTTTCAACACATTTCATGACAACATATGTCCCTGGGGGCCCTAGGACACCTATGGACCCATTTGTTTGGTTCAAATGCATCAAAATGGGTTAGAGTTTAACCTATGAGCCCTTTTCATGTATTTCATGATAACAAGTCCATGGGGCCCTAGGCTACCTAGGGACCCATTTCATTGGTTTGAAAGCATCGAAAGGAGTCAGAGGTTAATCTATGACCAATTTTGATGTATTTCATGAAAACATATGTCCCTAGGGGCCATAGGACCCCTAGGGACCCATTTGGTTGGTTTGAATGTGTTGAAAGGGGTCATAGGTTAACCTATGACCCTTTTTGATGTATTTTATGACAGCATATGACCCTAGGGGATCTAGGACCGCTAGGGACCCATTTGGTTGGTTGAAATGCATCGAAAGGGGTCATACGTTAACCCATGACCACTTTCGATGCATTTCATGACAACATATATCCTAAGAGGAAATAGGACCCCTAGGGACCCATTTGGTTTGTTCAAATTCATCGAAAGGGGTCAAAGATTAACCTATAACCCCGTTCAACGCATTTCATGACAATATATGTCTGTAGGGGCCCTAGGACCCCTAGTAACTCATTTGGTTGGTTTGAATGCATCGAAAGGGGTCATACATTAATCCATGATCCCTTTCGATCCATTTCATAACAACATATGTCCCTAGAGGCTGATTTGGTTAGTCTAAATATGTTGAAAGGGGTCATACATTAAACTATGACCCTTTCAATGCATTTCATGACAACATATGTCCTGAGGGACCTTAAGACCCCAAGGAACCCATTTTCTTGGTTTGAATGCATCGAAAGGGGTCTTAGGTTAATGTATGACCTCTTTCAATGCATTTCATGACAACATATGTCCCTAAGGGCCCGAGTACCCCTAGGGACCCATTTGGTTGGTTTGAATGCATCAAAAGGGGGGCTTTAGGGGCCCATTTGGTTGGTTCAAATGTGTCAAAAGAGTTCATATGTTAACCTATGATCCCTTTCGATGCATTTCTTGACAACATATGTCCCTAGGAGCCTAGGACCCCTAGGGACCCATTTGATTGGTTTGACTGCATTGAAAGGTTCATAGGTTAACCTATGACCCCTTTCTACGTATCTGATGACAACATATGTCCCTAGGGGGATCTAGGACACCTAGGGAATCATTTGGTTGGTTAAAATGCATCAAAAGGGGTCATATGTTAACCCATGAGCCCTTTCAACTCATCTCATGACAACATATATCCCTAAGGGATTTGGTTTGTTTGAATGCATTGAAAAGGGTCTAAGGTTAATATATGACCCCTTTCAATGCATTTGTTAACAATATATGTCCCTAGGGGCCCTAGGACCCCTAGTGACTCGTTTGGTTGGTTTGAATGTATCAAAAGGGGTCATGAATTAATCCATGACCCCTTTTGATGCATTTCATGACAACATATGTCTCTAAAGGCTAATTTGGTTGGTTTGAATGCATCGAAAGGGGTCATACATTAACCTATGAACTTTTCAATGCATTTCAAGACAACAAATGTTCCTAGAGGCCCTAGAGGCCCTAGAACCCCTAGGGACCCATTTGGTTAGTTTAAATGCATCGAATGGGGTCTTAGGTTAATCTATGATCCCTTTCAATGCATTTCATGACAACATATGTCACTAGGGGTCCTAGGACACTTAGGGACACATTTGGTTGGTTTGAATGCATCGAAAGGGGGGCCCTAGAGGCCCATTTGTTTGGTTTGAATGCGTTGAAAGGGCTCATACATTAACTTATGATACCTTTCAATGCATTTCATGACAACATATGTCCCTAAGGATCATAGGACTCCTAAGGACCCATTTGGTTGGTTCAAATGCATCGAAAGGGGTCAGACATTAACATATGACCCCTTTCAATGCATTTCATGATAACATATGTCACTAGGGTCCTTAGGACACCTAAGGTCCTAAGGACCCATTTGGTTGGTTTGAATATGTCAAAAGGGGTCACATGTTAACCTATGACCCCTTTTGATGCATTTCATGACAACATATGTCCCATTTGGTTGGTTTGAATCTGTTGAAAGGGGTCATATGTTAACCTATAACCCCATATGTCCCTAGGGCTACTAGGACCTCTGGAGACCCATTTGGTTGGCTTGAATGCATCAAAAGAGGTCATAGGTTAACCTAGGACACCTTTCAATGCATTTCATGACAATATATGTCTTTAGGGGCCCTAGGACCCTAGGGACCCATTTGGTTAGTTCAAATGCATCAAAAGGGGTCATAGGTTAACCTATGACCCCTTTCGATGTATTTCATGACAACATATGTCTCTAGGGGCCCTAGGACCCCAAGGGACCCGTTTAGTTGGTTCAAATGCATCAAATGGGGTCATAGGTTAGTTGTTTTGAATGCTTTGAAAGGGGTCATAGGTTGACCTATGACCCCTTTCAACACATTTCATCACAACATATGTCCCTAGAGGCTATAGGACTCCTAGGGAACCATTTTTTTTGGTTTTAATGCATCAAAAGGGGTCAAAGGTTAACCTATGATGCCTTTTGATGCATTTCATGACAACATATGTGCCTAGGGGTCCTAGGACCCCCAGGGACACATTTGTTTGGTTCAAATGCATCAAAATGGGTCAGAGATTAACCTATGACCCCTTTTGACATATTTCATGACAACATATGTCCCTAGGGGCCCTAGGACCCCTAGGGAACCATTAGGCTAGTTTTGAATATGTCAAAAAGGGTTAGAGATTAATCAATGATTTTTTTTATATGTTTCATTAAAACATATGTCCCTTGGGGCCCTAGGACCCCTAGGGACCCTTTTGGTTGGTTCGAATGCATTGAAAGGGGTCATAGGTTTGATGTATTTCATGAAAACATATGTCCCTAGGGGATCTACCCCCCCTAGGGATCCATTGGATTGGATGAAATACATCGAAAGGGGTTATACATTAAGCCATGACCCCTTTTAATGCATTTCATGACAACATATATTCCTAATGGCCTAAGGACCCCTAGGGACTATCTTGGTTTATTTTGAATGCGTTGAAAGAGGTCAAAGGTTAACCTATAACCCCTTTCAATGCATTTGATGGAAAAATATGTCCCTAGAGGCCCTAGGACCCCTAGTGACTCATTTGGTTTGTTTGAATCTGTCAAAAGCAGTCATACGTTAATCCATCACCCCTTTCAATGCATTTTATGACAACATATGTCCCTAGGGGCTCTAGGACCCATTTGGTTGGTTTGAACATGTCAAAAGGGGTTAGAGGTTAATCTATGACCTCTTTTGATGCATTTAATGACAACATATGTCCCTATGAGCCCTACAACCCCTATGGACCGATTTGGTTGCTACGAATGTGTCGAAAGGGGTCAGAGGTTAACCTAACCTATGACCTGTTTCGATGCATTTCATGACAACATATGTTCCTAGGGGCCCTAGGACCTATACAGACCCATTTGTTTTCTTTGAATGCATCGAAAGGGCTTTTGATGCATTTCATGATAGCATATGTCCGTAGGGGACTAGGACCCTTAGGGACCCATTTGGTTGGTTTCAATGTGTTGAAAGTGGTCAAAGGTTAACCTCTTACCCCTTTCGATGCATTTCATGACAACATATGTCCCTAGGGGCCCTAGGACCCCTAGGGACCCATTTGGTTGGTTTGAATGTGTCAAAAGGGATCATACATTAACCTATGATCCCTTTTTATGCATTTCATGAAAGCATATGTCCCTAGGGATCCTACGATCCCTAGGGACCCATTTGGTTGGTTTTAATGCATTGAAATGGGTCAAATGTTAACATATGACCCCTTTCATTGCATTTCATGATAACATATGTCCCTAGGGTCCCTAGGACACCTAGGGACTCATTTGTTTGGTTGGAATATGTCAAAAGGGGTCATATGTTAAACCTATGACCCCTTTTGATGCATTTCATGACAACATATGTCCCTAGCCTAGGGCCCCATTTGGTTAATTCAAATGTGTTGAAAGGGGTCATATATTAACCTATAACCTCATATGTTCCTCGGGCCCCTAGGACCCCTAGAGACCCATTTGGTTCATTAAAATGCGTCGAAAGGGGTCATACATTAACCTATGACCCCTTTTGACATATTTTATGACAATATATGTCCCTAGGGGCCCTAGAACCCTAGGAACCTATTTGGTTGGTTCAAATGCATAAAAAGGCCTTTCAATGCATTTCATGACAGCATATGTCCCTAGGGGACCTAGGACCCCAGGGGACCTATTTAGTTGGTTCAAATGCATCAAAAGGGGTCATATGTTAGTTGTTTTGAATGTGTCAAAAGGGGTCATAGGTTAACATATGACCCCTTTCAACACATTTTATGACAACATATGTCCTTAGGGCCCCTAAGACCCCTAGGGATGCTTTTTTTTGGTTTGAATGCATTGAAATGGGTAAAAGTTAATCAAAGGTTAACTTATGATGCCTTTAGACACATTTCATGACAATATGTCCCTAGGGGCCCTAGGACCCCTATGGACCCATTTGTTTGGTTCAAATGCATCAAAATGGGTCAAAGTTAAACCTATGACCCCTTTCGATGTATTTCATGACAACAAGTCCCTAGGGGCCCTAGGACCCCTAGGGACCCATTTAGTTGGTTTGAATGCGTCAAAAGGAGTCAGAGGTTAATCTATGACCCCTTTCGATGTATTTCATGAAAACAAATGTCCCTAGGGGCCATAAGACCCCCAGGGACCCATCTAGTTAGTTTAAATGTGTTGAGAGGGGTCATACATTAACCTATGACCCCTTTTGACATATTTCATGACAACATATGACCCTAGGGGATCTAGGACCACTAGGGTTCCATTTGGTTGGTTGAAATGCATTGAAAGGGATCATACGTTAACCCATGATCCCTTTTGATGCATGTCATGACAATATATATCCCAACAGGCCTTAGGACCCCTAGAGACCCATTTGGTTTATTCGAATGTGTCAAAAGGCTTCAAAGGTTAACCTATGACTCCTTTTGATGCATTTCATAATAATATATGTCCCTAGGGGCCCTAGGACCCCTAGTGACTCATTTGGTTGGTTTGAATGCATCGAAAGGGGTCATACATTAATCCATGATCCCTTTCAATGCATTTCATTGTAAGAAAACTTGGCAACAAAGAATATAACCGTTTCCACATAACCCATAATAGATCTAAAATAAATACGGAATTCAAATTCATATGCAAGAGAATAGACAACATACCCACAAAAATTGTGACATAAGATATACCCTGGGAAACCCTCATTGAGGGAAAAACCCAACCTCCAAAAGCATCCATCACCATGTATTATTCAGCAAAAATACCATTGCCATACAACCATGGAAGCCTTCATGGCCATAGCCATAACCGAGTAAACTATGTGAACAAGCATGAATCCACACATCCCATGCCATACTTCCAACTTTTACAAATGCTCCCTTGGCTAACCTGTCAAGCCTTGTCCCGCTCGACTCTTGCCTTTCTCACTCTTACTCTCTCTACAACAACTACCCTTTTGGTTGCTTATATAGTAGCAAGTCCCACAAAACCACTAAGTGGTATTACATAAACCATGTGCTACCTAACCCACTGACCCCACATTTAATATTGGGAATTTAATTCTTTTCTCCAATATTAAATAATTACATGAAATATTATCACAATGTCACAATACAACTCATCAAGTGTATCCCATGGGAATCTTTACATGTTGCACGTCCATCTAGGTGGAACATTACATGATAAAATAAAATAAAATATAACAATATTATGCAATGTGTGCAACACCCATTATCTCAACATTCATGACAACATATGTCCCTAGAGGCTGATTTGGTTGGTTTGAATGCATCGAAAGGGGTCATACATTAACCTATGACCCTTTTAATGCATTTCATGACAACATATGTCCCTAGGGGCCCTAGGACCCCTAGGGAATAATTTGGTTGGTTCGAATGTGTCGAAAGGGGTCTCAGGTTAACCAATGACCTCTCTCGATGCATTTCATGACAACATATGTCCCTAGGGGCCCTAGTACCCCTAGGGAGCCATTTGGTTTGTTCGAATACATCGAAAGGGGGGGCCTAAGGGCTCATTTGGTTGGTTTGAATGCGTCGGAAGGGTTCATACATTAACCTATGATCCCTTTAAATGCATTTCATGACAACATATATCCCTAGGGGCCTTAGGACCCCTAGGGACCCATTTGGTTGGTTTGAATGCATCAAAAGGGGTCAGATGTTAACATATGACCCCTTTTGATGCATTTCATGATAACATATGTCCCTAGGGTCTCTAGGACACCTAGGGACCCATTTGGTTGGTTTCAATGCATCGAAAGGGGTCATGCATTAACCTATGACCCCTTTTGATGCATTTCATGACAACATATGTCCCTAGGGGCCTTAGGACCCATAGGGACCTATTTGCGTTCAAATATGTCGAAAGGGCTCATATGTTAACCTATAACCCCATATGTCCCTAGGGCCCCTAGGACCTCTATGGACACATTTGGTTGGTTTGAATGTGTCGAAAGGAGTGATACGTTAACCTATGACACCTTTGGATGCATTTCATGACAATATATGTCCCTAGGGGCCCTAAGGCCCTAGGGACCCATTTGGTTGGTTCAAATGCATCGAAAGGGGTCATAGGTTAACCTTTGACCCCTTTTGATGCATTTCATGACAACATGTCCCTAGGGGCCCTATGACCCCTAGGGACCTATTTAGTTGGTTCAAATGCATTGAAAGGGGTCATAGGTTAGTTGTTTCAAATGTGTTGAAAGGGGTCATAGTTTGACCTATGACCCCTTTCGACACATTTTATGAAAACATATGTCTCTAAAGGCCCTTTGAAAGGGGTCAAAGGTTAACCTATGATGCCTTTTGATGTATTTCATGACAACATATGTCCCTAGGGGCCCTAGGACGTCTAGGGACGCATTTGTTTAATTCAAATGCATCAAAATGGGCCATAGGTTAACCTATGACCCCTTTTGACGTATTTCATGGCAACATATGTCCCTAGGGGCCCTAGGACCCCTAGGGACCCATTTGGTTAGTTTGAATGCGTTGAAAGGGGTCAAAGGTTAATCTATGACCCTTTTCAACGTATTTCATGAAAAGAGATGTCCCTGAACCCATTTGGTTGGTTCAAATGCATTGAAATGGGTCATAGGCTCAATGTATTTCATGACAACATATGTCCCTAGGGGATCTAGGACCCATTTGGCTAGTTAAAATGCATCGAAAGGGGTCATACATTAACCCATGACCCCTTTTGATGCATTTCATGACAACATATATCTCTAAAGATCCTAGGACCCCTAGAGACCCATTTGGTTTGTTCAAATGCATCAAAAGGTGTCAGAGGTTAACCTATGACCCCTTTCAGTGCATTTCATGACAACACGTCCCTAGGTGCGTGGTCATTTGGTTAGTTTGAATGCATCGAAAGGGGTCATACGTTAATCCATGACCCCTTTCGATGCATTTCATGACAACATATGTCCCTAGGGGCCCATTTGGTTGGTTTGAATATGCCTAAAGGGGTCATACGTTAACCCATGACCCTTTCGATGCATTTCATGACAACATATGTCCCTAGGGGCCCTCAGACCCCTAGGGACCCATTTGGTTGGTTCGAATGCATCAACCCATTTCATGATAACATACCTATTTGGTTCTTTTCAATGCATCGAAAGGGGTCATAGGTTAACCCATGACCATTTTTGACGCATTTTGTGACAATATTATATTTAATAATAATAATATAATGCTATATATTTTAATTTAATAATAAAATATTACAAGATTATATGACAATAATAATCATATATATTAAAATATTATATTTAATAATAATAATCATATAATATTTCTATATATTTAATAATTGTTATTATCATATATATTACTATATTATATTTAGTTATAATAATAATCATATATATTACACTATTATATTTAACAATAATAATCATAATAATTATTATATATTACTATATTATATTTAATAATAATAATCATGATAATCATAATAATTACTATGTCTAATAATAATGATATAGTATTATTATATATAATTATAATAGTAATAATAATCATAATCATATATAATAATAATAGTTAATTATAATAATTCCCACACCACCCAAATTTTGGTTTCCCTCCTAAATTCACCACTTTTCATGTACCCATTATGAAATCGGGTACCCAATTAGGCTTGGTATTTACCAAACCTATTTGATCAACTCCCAAAACATGTTTGGGAAAGGTTTCACTGACATTCAAACTTTGAGTAGCCATTTGACAATATTATTTTCATCGAAATTCAATGAAACAAAAAGGGTTTTTTATGACACTCTCAAGATTTCATCAATATAATTGTTGTCAAATAATGAGTTTGATAAGTATTTGTTAATTAAATTTTAATGAAAGTGTTTTTAAAGTGTTGATTGACATACTGGTTGAAAAATAGCTATAACTTTCAAATAGTATAACATTTTTGAAATCCAAAAGTTGTGTCACATTCTATGCTTTGCCTAGTATAAGGAAAAAAAATTGGTAAAGTTTTCAATATCGTTAAGGTGGTCAAACATGAGAGTATTTTATTCTAGAAAAGTTATAGTAGAAAAGTCATATTTAATTATTTATTTGGAATAAAAAATACACAAAAGTGTGTGTCATATCTAGGCATGAGTCTACTTTTTTTTATCTATAATTATATTAAAAAATATTATCATTTGATTTTGATTAAGGTAGTCAGACATACACCTACTTTTTATTTTCACCTTGAAATTTTTGTAGTACTACATTAAAATCCACAATTTTGACCAATCAAATAACTTTTTCTCTAGATAAGACCTACTAGTTTAGAAACTCCATTCAATTTCCTATAGATTATTTTCTTACAAATTTTTGATATAAAGTCCATAACCACTTTAAAACTATGTGTCAAGTTGACATAACCTTGATTTGTTGGTTTTTCACTCCCACTTAAGGCCATAGTTTGGTTGACCATGATCTTGCACATACCCTGTTGGCAAGAAAAAGTCAACGCAACCATAAGTATAAAAACTTGCCTAAGAAAGCTTATTTCCCTAGAAGGTTGTCTATGAAAAAGAATATTTTACCCTAACACTAATTTAATTATATACTTAGTATAAAACTATCAAGAGATTGTTATATTTTTGAAGTGGATTAAGCTCTATAACAATATCCATGTATTTTTTATTCACTTATTTATTCATTATGAATATTATTATTTTTTCTTCGAAAACTATACTTCTAAATTGCTAAACATCAACAATACAATATTAGGATTCTCTATTATGTATAGATAGATTAATTATTTAAATTAAAGTTTATTTTAGTATATTGATGTTGATTAATACTAATGACTGGTTGATTTTATGAACTATTGATTTTAATTTTGTATTTGAAAACAACAAGTTTACTCAATGAGTCTTCTAAAAAGGGGATATCAAAAAGATTATATAAAAATATTGTACAAAACATGAGTAAATAGTATCAAAGTGAGGCAAGATCAAACATATATTATATCACTAATTAAATGTAAATAAGTGGGAAATTAACAAATATTATATGTTTAATCAAGGTTGGATGGTATAATATCAATATATGTTATCTAGATAAGCACACCAAACCCTTGGACAAGAATCTATCAATGTCAATTTGACTTCTTGTGGAAAATATGTCCTAATCAATTGATGAGTTTAAGGGGATTTATAGCAAATGGTTGATATGGTATAATACTTGTTCAATATTTGGACAATGGGTTTGAAATAAAAGTGGGCTTACCTTGGAGAAAACTTTTTAGTTAAGTTCACTTAAGTTGGAGTAGTAATTTAAGATGGGTTACCTCCTCAAAAGTATCAATGTTTCACCTTTGTGAGCATCACCTAGATGAAATGAGTGCTCAATGCTCTATTCATTCCTAGGAGAGATGGGTTTGTGTGAACTGCTACTCATGAAACATGGATCAATGAGTTTGACTCAAAAACTACACAATTAAATCCTAGTAGCAATATCACAATTTGACTTGTAGAAAATTTCTCCTACTAGTCAAGAACCTATCAATGAAGCAGAAGGATAAAAGAAAGACCATGTTTGAAAATAAGATGTAAAAATGAGTAAATTATATCATTCAAAATTTCAAATTTGATGAGAAAATTTAGTGTAAAACTAGGTTGTATTGATCATATATGCTCATCAAAACTATAAAAGAAATATAAATTTTCACTAAGATAACCATAAAATATACACACACTAATCTAGAATGATTATTGATGGTTGTGATCATATATTTAATAAGTAAAAATTATAAAAGGTTTAGAAATAAATGTAATAAAACAATGGTACATAGTCCATATCAAAGAATGAAGATTTTGAAATTGTGATGTCTCAAGACCATTATCAAATAATGAAGTTCACTTTAAGAGATCAAAGTATGTTGATTTTTTTTGTTAGAAGGTCACATTTATGGGTTTGGGTTAGAACTATTTACAACTATTTATATTTAGAAATATATCAGAGGGTTATATTTTGTCACAAAAAGATATGGTCATCAAAATTGGCCATAAAAATGTGTACAAAAGAGGTTTTATCTTTTTTAAAGAAAAAGCCCTAGAATGTTGTATGCAACTTTATTACTCTTTTTGTTGCACCAAAAGAAATGTTCTACTAATCACTCTTCCATACTTCACAATCAAAAATTAAATTGAGTATTTTAAAATGGTGAAATGAATGATAATGAGTATCTTTAGGTACCAACCCAGAGCATCAATTTTTGGGAAAAGAAAAGTACTTAGGCATGTTAAGGCTGAAAATTAGAGGGGAAATCACACCAAATTTTCAATTTGATGTTTGAAGAGCCTTCAACTATAAAAGGGATCCATGGTCAAATAACTAGATATAGGCGTAAATTATAATAACTATATTATTGTATTGCTACCAAACCATGGGTAAGGGAAAACCTATGAAAGAAGAGTCTATTGAGGAGAAAAATTCTACTGACTCTAAAAGAAAGGATACTAATGAGTCTAGAAAAGAATCTACTCAAAATTACAATAGTGCCAAACATGTCTCTGCTAGTATAAAAAGAGAATCCTTCGACCTTACTAATAAATTGGGTGGTAGAAGAAAAATAATTTCCACAATGGATATCACATCCCTTGCCAAAATTCTAATGCACAAAGGAAAGAATATTGTTGAAGGTAACAAGACTATAATTGATGACGATTGTGGATCTTTGTGGCTAATTGCAAAGAAATTCAAATGATAAAAATAAATATGGATTTTTGCTTGCTGATTTTTCTTTAAAACTCATGCACTTCTCGGCCGTCGCTATCTATCTTTTGCAGGAGAAAAAATCGGACACAAAGGACCCAAAGAATGATGCTTCCAAGGATCTTTTTAGTTTCTCACTAAATTCTACACCTAGTTGTCACTCTCCAAGCCTAGGGAGAAGAAGAAGAAAAATTAATCTTCCATGGTTGTTTATAGTTTTGTTAGCTCTCTCAATTAGGCTGCCATGTTTGTGTATGGACATTTAATAACTCAATCTTTAGATATGTTAACCTTTTGGAACATTTACTGTTTCAGACATAGTCCTGGATGGCATTATTGTAATCACCTAAAAATGGTCATCTAGACTATTAGCCTCCTTCTCAGCATTTTGACTAAATTAATTTAATCATTTACTGAGACCAAATTGCTAATAATCAATTTATTTGATTATAACATATAGTTTGACTATGCTATCCTAAGTTCATTACTTGATTAAAAGAACATGTCCCGTTTTAATTAAATAAAACAACCCTTTCTTCTAACCCACTTAAAGTGCACACATAAAGTCCTTTTTATATTTTACAAATAAAAGAAAAGGCTTGTGAGACTTTTTTCTAATATGATAAGTCAACTCATAATATATTGGTCGACTTGTGTGCACACATGGATTCCCTCTCATTTTTAAATTCAACCATTGATCATCCACCATCTTCATCTTGAGCTCCACCATTTGTATGGCTTTAAAAGAGAGAGCTCTCTCCTTCCCAAAGGATCCATCTTTTGAGTATTGTTATGTTGCAAGTTTTCTAATAGGTTTCCTTGGAGCTTTTGGAGAATCTCTCATTTCTTGTCTCATTCTTTCATCCACTTCATATTAGCCTTAAGATCACATTACATGTTAGTGTAGTTTCTTTGCAAATAGTTAGATCACATAGCATAATAGTGGGATTTTTAATACTCTCATCCATGCTTAGAATCACTGCACTTTACATATTCATTCTAGCTTAATCTTCATTTGCATTGCATCCTTGAACTCCTTGGGACATTTGCATTCTTGCATCTTGTCTTTGGAACCTCCCATTGCATGATTTACTAGCAAGAAGAGTATTCCTAAGGCTTAGTTGAGAACCCTTCAACTTGAAATACACTCTCTTGCACTCCATGGATAGGGAGCTCTAAGCCAACATCCAATCATTCCAATTTCATGGAATCATTTGGATAGAAAGGCTTAGAGTGGGACATTTTTTAGTGTAAATTTTTGGCACCCACCATGGGGAAAAACTATATGTTTTGTCCTTCATCTTGCTATTTTTGTTTCTTTTTCTTCACTGTTCTATATTTTCTTTTTTCTATAGTCACAGCTTTGGGCAACATTTTTCTAGTTTCATACGATAGTTCACAGTACTATCATGTGATACTTTTTGTGGAAATTGTTTCGCGTGTCCTTACTATGCTCTGTCACCTATGTATTGACATCTCTATCATAAGGCTTATAAAAAAGTATCACCTAGAAAAATTCTATCACATTGTTATACTATGAAGTATCACATGACATTTGTCTAGCAAAAAGTATTGCCTGATAGAGATTGCTTTTTTTTTAGAGGTTTTAATCAATTTTCCCTTGTTGTTGGCTGGTTGCTGGTTTTTATAGTCTTTAAGTTGTTTTACAGGGGTCTATTTACAGGTTATTATTATTATTTTTAAGCTAACTCGTAGTACTAATAGTTGTGGTTGAAGTTTTCCATTCTTTTGAAGACTTGAAACATTGCCTAAAAGATCGCATGTCAAAGCTTCAAATGCAAAGGGGCTACTAACACTTGTTTGCAGGGCTGCCCAAAGCATAAAAACCCAAACTTGCTTGATTTTTTATTTTCATGTGTGGCATTGACTAATTGTTTATTTTTCATAGGCATGTTAAACTTGTTGGATTTATTTGGTAATAGGAGAGTATGCTCTTCACCCTTGTGGTGAATCAAAAATCTAGACTTACCTTGGGATTTCAAAAGCAAGTGGATAATTAAATCTTCTTGGCATGTTTGGGAGAAAACAATTGGAATAGGAGAGTATGCTCTTCACCCTTGTGGTGAATCAGAAATCTTGACTTGCAAAAGTTGATTCACTTCTTATTTAGTCTAGAATCCTTTAGAGGGCCTGCTCTTGGGCAACCAAGAGGAATGACCCAAGTGGGGACAAGTGAACTTGACTATTCCAACCCACTATAAACTCAAGGCTACCAAGGACACAAAACCTTGGTAGACATAGTGTTTGTCTTCACCTAGTGTGATCACTAGGAAAGAACACTTAAGGTGCTCTTGTGACCGTGAGGTCTGTTACCCATTGCAAAGTGGGGTGTCTCCTAATTGGGTGTAAGAGGAACATTATGAATGGAAGCCCTTTCTAAACACTCTAAGTTAGTAACTACCCTTTTTAGCAACTCAACTTCTTGGTGCAAGGATCGATCCTAGTGGACTACCCAAATCACCCCAAGATTTTACACTCACCATATGTGTTCCCTTAGTTGTGCTTATGGCACTTCCATGAAAAATCCAATATCTCTTGTGGGCAACCATTTGGTGTGAGGTGAAGGAGCATCAAGCATAGGCCAAGCTGTTGAGTAATGAATCGTGATCTTAAGGTGGATTGATTGGCTACTATTTTTGAATGTGTTGACCTATGTTAATGTTCTTACAACATAAAAATTTTGGTAAAATTTCTAGGAAGGTTGTTCTCATATCATGAATGCATGTTGACAAGATTGTTTTTACCCTTGTTCAATTGTTTGAAGACATGTTAAAACACCTAGTATTTGCAAACCTTGCTAATAATTGACACAAACTGGAAAAACACACTATCTGACTTGAAAAACCATCTGATTAACAAACTAAAACAAATGTTTTAAGTCAAAATTTGATCTTTTTTTGCACAAAACTAGCACTATGTCACCTGTCTTCAAGAGAAATATCATGCAACATTATTTTTAAAAATTTGTGTTGCCTTTCAGTATAAAACTCTATCGTACTTGGCTCTAAATTCTACCACCCTAATTAGTGCGAACTATCACCAATAGAAAAAGTGTCACTCACAGTTGAAAATTCTATCGCACGATACTTTATGCTATCCTACTATCACCTGCTTCTTCAGAAAGTATCGCCTAAGGCTATTTTTTGCCAAAATAGTGTTTGCAGTTAGATTTTTCTAGTTTAAGGTACATCACACCAGTCTTCCTTGGTCTTGGCTACATATCCATGTGTTAGGAATTTTTCCTAACTTGAAAAGATGGGTTTAGTGCACCAAATATAAGTCTTAAAACATCCTTAATGAATCACTTGTCAAAATCTTATTATTATTCTATTATAGCTATTCGCTATTGAGCTTCTTGCTCACTCGCTCAGCTTGAGTCACTAGTGTTGTAAGCTCTTGAGTACTATTTGACAAGCCATCTATTACACTTTGACAAGTGACTAGTCCTAGTTGTGAAAGCTTCAAATCCTACATACTTCTCTTGTCCTATTAAACAAAGATGAATCTTTACATGCCGGTCACAACTAGACATCAAGTTGGTAATAGTAACCATACACCTTTCATTTTCAAGCAATTGGAAACACCACCTAAACATCCACACAAGCAACCTTGTGATAAAAATCTTGAATCTGCTCAAATGCAAATGACTAACATTCAACATAACCCACTTTATAGTTTTGAAAATCCATTTGGTACACCCTCTGAGACACCCAAGGATACAAATGGTATAGTCACTAGATGGTGCACCCTAATGAAATCAAACATCGCTTAGAAGAACAAGCATGTGAAACTCAAAAGACCTTGGATGCTATATACACTATGGAAAGAGAAAATCAATGAGTTGACATTGATAATCAGGTGCCCTATGAAGGACATAAAGGAACTTGTCCTCAAAATCCTTTTGATGTCAATGATGAAAACCACATGCCACCAAGGACTCTTAGAGTTTCCACTGGCACATGTTCTTCACCACCTAGACCATCCCATCATGATAGTGATGAAGAAATAACTAGTAAAGATGTGATCAAATTCCAACAAGATGGTTGTGCTAAGAAACTAATGCTTAGATCCTTAGAAGAAAATGGAGAGCAATACTTCTGATACATGGTAGCAACGGGATGGAAACTACCCCAAGGCTTTGATGTTGAATGTATAATTCAAAAACGGGAACCCACTGAGGCTGAAATCTTGAGGGAAGAAATACAAGAACTTAGGAAGTAATTTACATATTTACAAATGTAAAAAGAACAACCTAAGACTTCCTTTGTTGACTCAATATGTGCTCTTCCATTTGATAGGAATTTGTACATGCTACCATTTCCTAAGGATGTAGAGGTTCCAAAGTATGACAAATATGATGGAAATGGTGATCCTCATGATCATGTGAGACATTTCTATGCTATTAGCATGGAATTTATGCATGAAGACACCTTTCTTATGCATCTATTTCCTAGAAGTTTAAGAGGACAAGCCATGGAAAGGTTTACAAAACTGAGTCCCCCTCTTAACACATTTGACAAGCTTGCACAACAATTTATCTAGCAATATTCTTACAACATTCAACATCATGTGACTGTGTTGGATTTATGCCAAATTAAGCAAAAACTAGGGGAACCTTTTGCAATCTACCTCCAATGATGGAGATTTTTATACTCATGGTATCCTTGGCAAGTTCTTGAGGCTAAAAAAATTGACATTTTTGTCAACATGCTTATACATGAGTTATACTTCAATCTCAGAAACTAGTTATTCACATCCTTCAACACCATGGTTGAAAGTGCATATCGTGTTGAGGATGTTGCTGTCAAAAAGGGAGACATTATAATGAACAAAGACAAGACTAACAATGGAAATGGTAAAGACAAAGGAAAACCTTGGAATAAAAATAAGTATGTTGTCAATGACGGAGTAGTGGACACTCCTAAGACTAAGGAACCTATGTTTAATCATTCTAAAACAACAAGAAGGTTCAAAGTCACAAACCTTTGATAAGAGATCTAAATTTGCAAAAAAATGACGTGTTTGTACACCAATAGTTGAGCCTTATGAGGTGGTCCTAAAAACCTTAATTACAAACAAAATGGTTACCTTGCCAGACAACTCACATCCTTATGATCCACCCATCAGACCTCCATGGTGGAGAGATGATCACACTTGCTATTATCACCGAAGCAAAGGTCATAACACACAAAATTGCTTCAAGCTCAAAGACATGATTCAAGATCTCATTGAAGCTAGAAACGTTTTCATAGATAGCCTTGTTAAAAATGTTGACCATAAGTGTTTTAAACAACCATTACCCGAATATGAAAAAGGTGAGACCTCAAAGGCTACCAAAAAGAATCATGATGCCAAAATCAGTGGTGCTTATGCTAACACAGATAATGTTATAGGCATGCTTGAGCCCATTGAATATGTATGCATGGCAAGTCCCAACAATGAAAACTAGCCAAATTATAATGCTGAGGATGAACAACCAAATGTGGTTTTAAAAACAAGATATTCTTCTCAATATCACGCTGACACTAGACCTAAGGTGGTACTTCGAGTGATTGAATCTTCCTCTTCTTAGAGTGAACCACTTAACATTGTCACTAGGGGGCAATCCAAGGTTGTCTTAAAAGTTGCTCATGATCCTAAAAATGCTTCATCATCCAAGCAACTAATTACTTCCAAGATCTCCAACTATGATCTTTTTAGCCAACTACAACACGCACTAGCTCAAATCTCCATTTTTGTGTTACTAGAGTTATCTCCTTTACACAAGGATATCCTTGAAAAAGCTTTACACTCTACCAACTTTCCCACAAACATTGATGCAGAATAATTCCAAGCTATGGTAAATCACATCTCTTCACCTCACTACCTCACCTTTTCTAAAGAAGATGACTGAGCTCTCAGTCATCCCCACAACCTTGCTCTCTATGTTGAAGTTCAAATCTTCCATACTCACATCCGTTGAGTCTTGAGAGACAAAAATACAGGGTTTAATATTATCTCATTCAATGTGATACAATAGTTGGGCATGTTAGAATTTACTATTGATCACCATAAAATCCTATGATGAGGTTGAACAACCTTCTGAGGGTCTAATTGTGCTACCAATTAGAGTTGTTCCATTGGAAAAGGATGTTGTTTTCCAAGTCCTAGATATACCCCTTGCATATAATTTGTTGTTGGGGTGACCATAGATTCACGACATGCAAGAAGTACCTTCTACATACCATCAGTGCATCAAGTTCCCTTTTAATGGTACTAAAATAGTTGTCCCCAGTGAAAACTCAATGTCCATCAACACATTGTCTATAGTTGAAACATTGGTTCCACACAATCTCTCTTCTCATGAGCCAGAATTGTCCTTTATAGAGTGTGAAGAAAAATTGAAAATGATGAGCCTTGGTATGGGCGAGTACACTCTAGACTCTATTGTTGCCCTACCGGTTTCCCCTCAGTCTTATGGAAAACCATCTACCACAAAGAAGCCTTCTGCTTCTACCATGATGCTTTTTGGCACTTTTGTGCAGTCATTAGTCCCTCTAAAAAGAAGAAAAAGCCATTAAAGAATGGGTCTATAGAGAAAAGGAAAATGAAGAAGTTACTGTGGCTACTCCTATTTCTCCTAAAAGATATGGAAAGGCTATAAAGTTCTGGCAAAGATGGGCTATCAGGGCCATGGGTCCTTAACTGGTTATAAAAATGCTCTAGTTGAACCTTTAATTCATACTCAAGGTTGTGATACTTGAGACACTACCAATTTAGGTTTTGGGCTAGAGAATGATATACCAACATATGATCGAAGATTGCCTATGTCTAGTGAATCAAAGGATGATGATCCTCCCATTATTTCTACCACTTCACAAGATGAGGACATTGTCCCTCTCACTTCCCTCCTTTGGGGAGGAGAAATACCAACTAGTAATAATGATGTGGAAGCTTCCACTTCTCGACCATAGGAACAAGAGGAATCCACTCATGAGGACATGAATAGAGGATGGATCAGACAAAACATTGCTCATCTAATTGCTAGGGATTAGAGTACAAATTCTCATGAATATGAGCGGGAGAGTCTTTTAGATGCATCTTGCGAGCTAGGGGTGGATGTAATTCATGCCTATGCAACCCAACCAAATGTAGTTAAATGGTCTAGTATAGGGTTGGATGAGTTTAGCTTGCAACATGTCTTAGTGGATCATGCTAGTCCCTCTAGGTCTATTCCTAAGCTAGACTCCTTTGCCACATTTTCTATAGGCTCAACTTCGCAGGTCACCAGAGATGACTCTTTTCATGTCAATCACATTGAAGCTTCCACCTCACTCTCACTAATCCACCCAGATTTCATAGATTGGTCTCTTCAAAATCAAAGACCTTAAATACAGTCTTTTCAAAATGACTATGAGATTGCTTGTTACTTGAATGCCATTGAACTTGTCAATTCTTCCACTAGCGAACCCACGGTTAACATGACGGAACCAGATATCAAGTACCTCAGTCAAAAAATTAAAAGAAAAAACAAGCGGTCAAATGGAAAAAACCAAACTGTGGTGGTATCTAATCCTCAAAAAAGTAAAAATAAAGATGTATCTAATGGTGAAAACCTCCTTGAGGCACCTAAAAATGAGGTACTTGGTAGTCTTCCAAGCTATTTTTAGGATAGATCTTTAGTTCTCATTAAACCAACACAACCTATCAACTTGGGTACAAAAGAATCTCCTAAGATTATTCATATAGCTCAATCCTTGTCAACTGAGGAAAAGACATAGTTTGCGAATAATTTTCAAGACAAGAAGATCAACTTTGCATGGACATACTCTAATATGGTAGGGCTTGACATAGATCTCATCATGCATCACTTATCAATCTCACTAGATATAAAACCTGCCAAACAAAAATTGAGAAAGATGCATCCACATGTGGCCCTATTGGTCAAGGTAGAGTTGGAAAAAATCTTAAGTGCAAACTTTATCAGGGCCATTGATTATGCAGAATGGATTTCCAACATTGTACCTATCTCTATGCATGACAAATATATCCAAGTTTGGACTGATTTTAGAGACCTCAACAAAGCATGCCCCAAGGATGACATTCCACTACCAAACATCAATATGCTAGTCGACATGACTGTGGGTTATGAGATGTATTCTCTCATGGATGGTTTTTTTTGGGTATAACCAAATTAAGATAGCCCTAGTAGATCAAGAAAAGATAGCTTTTACATGTGCATGGGGTACTTTCTGCTGGAATGTCATGTCTTTTGGGCTTAAAAATGTTGGCGCTACCTATCAAAGAGCAATGACAACCATCTTCCATGATATAATGCATAAAAATATGGAAGATTATGTTGATGACACACTGGAAAAATCTAAGATACAAGACACACATCTCAAAGACCTTAGTCTGATATTGGACCGTATGGAACAATTTCAACTTAGGTTGAATCCAAAAAAATGTGCCTTTGTGGTCACTTCTAAAAATTTGCTAGGTTATATCATTTTAGAAAAAGGCAATGAGATTCATCCTAAAAAGGTCCAAGCTATCATGGATATGCCCCCTCTGAAAAATATCAGTCAACTTAGAAGTCTGCAAGGATCTCTACAATCCATAAGAGGATTTATCTCTCAATTGGTTGATAAGGCTCAAGCTTTCAATAAAAATCTACATAAAGGATCTACCCATATTTGGAACAATGACTGTCAACAAAGTCTAGACCAAATCAAAGGCTACTTGGAAAAACCTCCAATTTTGATGCCACCCATTCCAGGCAAACCTTTGATCTTGTCTATTTTAGCTACAGTTTCTTCTCTAGGAGCACTCTTAGCCCAAAGTGATGAAACAGGTAAAGAAAGAGCTATATACTATATCAATCGAACTTTGGTTGCTTATGAAATAAACTATACAAGTATAGAGAAAGCATACCTTGTTGTAGTCTTTGCTTCTCAAAAACTTTGACATTACATGTTAGCTCATACAGATCACTTGATTGCTAAAATTGATCCTTTGAAATATATGTTGAGAAAAGCTACACTTACTGGTCATCTCGCTAAATGGATGATGATTCTTTCCAAATTTGACATTCAGTATATCAAACGTAAGACCATCAAAGGGTAGGCCATAGCTAACTAGTTGGATGACTTTCCACTAGAAGATATAGCACCTATGCAAATTGAGTTTCCAAATGCCTCAATCATGTACATTATTGAGAGAATGTGGAAAATGTTTTTTGATGGGTTTCATACACAAAAATGGAGCTAGAGTAGGTCTCTTGTTTGTTTCCCCTCATGGTTATACAATCCCCAAATCCTATAAACTCCTATTCCCTTGTACAAACAACATTGCAGAATATGAGGCACTAAGAAATGGGATCAAAATGGCTCTTGAATGGTGGATAACTGAGTTATACATCTATGGCAATTCTCAAATTGTTGTAAACCAAGTAAACAATTAATATCAAACAAAGGATGACAAGTTGATCCCTTACAAGAAGTTGATAGATGCTCTAAGGAACTGTTTCACCTTCGTGACATTCCAACAAATTCCTAGAGCAGAAAACAAGGCTACTGATGCTATGGCCACCCTAGCATCTATCCTCCAACTACAAGAACATGAATCATGATTTGAGTTCCTGGTGGAAGAACTATGTCATCCCACCTATGATTCCTCAGATAGCCAAGTGATTTGCAATGTTGTAGGTCATGATTCCTCCTGCTACATGGCTATCTTCTCTTACCTGCGTGATCAGGTTATCCCTGAAACCCTCACGTGCAACCAAAAATGCCAACTCCTCTGTAACACTTCACATTACACTTTGGTCTCTGGTGACATGTACAGGGAAGGTATAGATAGAATGTTGCTTAGGTGTTTAAAGCTAGAAGAGTCTAAAAAGGCACTCACTGAAGTACACGATGGCATTTGTGGGGTACATTCTAATGGCCTTGCACTTGCCCAAAAAATTCTTAGGACAGGTTATTACTGGCCCACCATGCAAGCTCATGTTGTTTGTTATGCCAAGTCTTGTTAAAAATGTCAACTCTATGGCAACTTAATCCATGCTTCTGGGTGAGAGTTGATCCCTTATGTGACATATTGGCCATTTCAACAATGGGCCTTTAACTTGGTAGGTAAAATTCATCCAAGTTCATCTAGTGGTCACAAATTCATCATTATAGCAATGGATTATTTCACCAAATGGGTTGAAGTTGTACCACTATCTACTGCTACAGGCAAACATGTTGCCCTATTTATACTAAATCACATCATTTATCGATATGGTATCCCATCCTCTATTATTAGGGATAATGGAGGAAAATTCAAGAATAAGGACCTTAGATAGTTATGCAAAAAAAATTGAATCTAAAAACATTGGTCCTCTGTCTACTATCCCCAAGGGAATGGCCAAGTTGAGGCCTCTTACAAAACACTGCTGAAAATCCTACACTGAACAGTTCACAAGTCTGGGAAAGATTGGCACCTATAGATAAATTCGACACTTTTGGCCTATAGAACTACTATTCATACTCCTACAGGGGCTATGCCCTTTTCCCTAGTCTATGGCTCTAAGGTTGTTCTCCCCTTAGAGGTTGAGATACCTTCCTTGTGCATCTCCTTACATGGGTTAATAATCGATTAAGACCATAGAGCTATGCGAGTACAAGAATTAGAAACTCTTGATGAATGTCATAGGGTTGCTTTTGATCACATGAGGGCTTACCAGAAGTGCATGTCTACTTAGTATAACAAGAAAGTTCACCAGCGTGAGTTTCAAGTTGGTGAACTTGTGCTCTGAGAGAATCCCAAAAATCAGTAGCATAGAGAGCAGAAAGGAAAGTTTGAACCTAACTGGTTAGGCCCATACATTATCACAACAGTATTTGGGTCTGGTGCTTAACAGTTGTCTACTTCCAAAGGTGAAGAACTTGCAGAGCCTATCAATGTCCTACATTTGAAGAAGTTCTATGCTTAGAGGCTTATTGCTCAGCTATCTTGTACATATCTATGACCTTGAAAAAATCTAAAAATTTAGAAAATGTACTAAAAAAATGATCATCTTAGTGAAAACCTTGCAATAGGTGCTTTGATGCATCACCAAAAAAATCAAAAAAATCAAAAATACAAAAAAATTGAAAAAAGTCATAAAAAAAATCTATCAAGTGGTGAAAACCTGGAAAGAAGCGCTACTTGAAACCCTTGCACCTATGTCTATCAGTCTCCATCACCCATTTTGCTACACATTTCCTAGCTTGGAATTATTTCTTGTCCTTGTCTCGGGGGCACAACTGCTTAGCCTATTGAGGTATTCTTGTGCATTAGGTTTTCTTTGACAACTCACAAAACAATATTTTTCAAAACTACCCCTAGCTTGACATCAAGTGTTTCTCAACACTTTTCAGATAGTTTACCTACAGTCTCTAATGTTATGATATTTCTCACTATCAGGATCAAGTCTTGAAGAAATGGCCAAGTGGCTTACACACACACACACACACACCTAAAAATTTAAACAACTAAGCTATGCTAATCTTTATCTACTTTGTGTGCTATCTATGATGATTTCTTTACTATATGTTCCCTCCCTAATAGTCTTTCGAGGATGTCATTAACAAGAAGACTGGGGGCATGGAGCATGTTTTCTTGATTTCTACTTGTGGGTATACTTTGTTTTTCTATAGTGCTGTAAGCATTCATGCTTTTCCTATTCAACACTTTGACTTATAAACATATCATCATTGACAGTTTCACAAGACCACACTTTGGGGTTATCCTAGCACTTATGCCTTGGTACAAGTGTAATCTTGCTAAATCAAGCTTAGGGAATCTAATCGCATAGTTATTGTGACTTACATGTCTCTGATGCTTAGATTGGATTTCCACATACCTATCTAATATTGATCATATTCATATTTTCATAGTTATACTAGTGATAATTATATGATCTCATGATGCCCCTAATAGACGCTCAATGATGAATTTAGAGCCTAAAATGTTATGTAACCCTTATTGGAAAGCCACTTTTCATATTAGCTTGCATTTTAGGTTCATTCATTTTAATCTAGTCGTGCATTCCTGCATATGGGGAGAGCTCTCTCTTCATCTTTTTTGCAAACATATCAGCTAAGTGCTTTCATCTTTTCTTTCTTCTTTATCATATCTTTTTTTCCATCTTCTTGATCTTTCATTTCATTTCTTTGCTATCCTGTCATCACAAGGGGTTAATCTAAGCATCACATGCGATCTATCCAAGTGTCACACATTTTCAAAAAAAATTAAGTCTATGTCATACATGTGAGAGCTAAAACATCATACATGAGAGAGATACATGAGCATAGACATAGAAGTATCAAAACAAAACATACATGAGCTGAAAATAGAAACTGAAACATCACATGAAACTAAAAATACTAAAACATCAATTTGAGACAAGTACACAAAACTATCGATAAAATCTAGTATCTCATTTATATATCAAATGTGTCATGGTACATATACAAAACATGAGATCCAAAATCTAGATATCTATCTCAAAAATACATAGAGTACAATCAAAACTATCATGATTAGTCTATGATTGACTGCCACCCTCTATGGTTGGTGATGGCCCTAGTGGAGGAGCCTATCTCCAATTAGGCAGCTGTACTCCACCCTCTGATCTGTCGGCCAGCTCAAAGTAGTTGAGAAGTCCCTACCCTAGCGGTACCACACCTCTATAAGTGGCATAATAATATGTAGCTTGTGCACCATGATGTGCTACCTCTCACCTTGTCACGTCCCTCTCTCTTTGAAGCTCATCTTCTTGTGCTCGCTCATCTATCAACTGCTAGTCTCGCATCACAATCACCACGCAAGTTGTCTGAAGCTTTGCCTCTAAGGCATGGATCCTCACATCTTGATCATCACCCCCCACTGGTTGCGCTACCTATACCTCCACCCTCACTGCTCGTTGCTGCCTCAATGGCACCTCCTCCTCCTCCTCCTCCTCCATCTTCCTCATAGCCGGTGCTCATGTCCTCCTCCACCCTAATTAGGATCCCTCTCCCACCTCCATCCATTGACCACCTCTACCTCCACCACCTCCGTGTCCTCCTCTTGTGGGTAGCACATTAGGCTCAATAAACCATGGGAATGGGTGTCTCTGCATCTCGTATAGATATACAGGATCTACCCTTACATCTGCCACATCTAGGGGATAATCCCTAGGAGTCATTACTAGAGCCACTATATCTCGAACTACTTTCTAATAGTCCAGTATTGGTAGCCATCACAGTGCCTCATCAAAATGCATCCGGGCTTAGGTGGCAGTCTCCATTGATATCCCCTATCACTCTGCAAACTATTGCCATATGCAGCTGATCACAAATCGCTCTACTATATCTATTCTCCAACCCACCAGTGGCCTACTATATCTCATAAAATTTAGCTCCCATGAATTTGACCATCTATGGCACTCTTAGTACGGCCACCATGTGAATGCCATCAACTCATCAAAAACACAACGATAGTAGGTCACATCCCCACTATGTCTCTATGGGATAAAACCTCTATACCCAAAAATGTAGGGTTGGCTCTACTCTCATGGCTGCACCTATGGTTAGATCACAGCAATTTGCTCCCAAACCCAAATCTATGCCAGCACTGCGCTGCATGCCCATGAGCTACCTCTGTGATACACTATCTCATGTAGCTAGTGATACATCTCTGCCAGTATCACCATCCCCCATGCCATTCTATTTGGCCATGAAACTAGGTCAAGCACCAATTGACCCCATCCTAATGGGAAGCCCTTTTGGCCTCTATCTATCACTAGGGTCTAGGCTACCAATGAACATAACAAGATCGACAAAGGGAAATCATCTTCGTACTTAGCAATCAATCTCTCCTAGCCCAAATGATGGTCTAGGATGGTCAAATCATAGAACAACTTCTCCATCAATGCTCACCCCTCTATCGAGGTCTGATCATAATACACTTGTGACATCACCAAAACTTGGCATTAGTATACCCAACATCAAAAATCAAAACTGCTAACACCTGACCAAGAACTATTAATCAAACAACTTACTAGCTAGCCATGGCATGACACTCAAAGAATGTGATACACATCCTCTAATGTAATCGAGGCCTCTTTAGTTGGTAAATAAAAAGTGTTATGCTCACTATGCCACCACTCAGCTAGCATAGTCAACAATCCATGGTTTTCCCGTATATGGGGCATCCGTATGACCCATCACAAACCCATTATAGATATGGTGGCCTGCTCATCATTGCTCAAATAATCTATGACACACATCCCCACCATTGGGGCTCTGATATGTGATGCCAAAAATACCTCCTGTCAACACAAAAAGTGCAAACATCAGTAACATATCAAAAACCTGCTCATAATGCAAAAAAAATTCACAAACACATGCTACAAGCAATACAATTTGCTGAAAGTTTATCGTGCGACACTTTTTCTAAAGGTGTGTGACACAATTTTTTCATGCGACATTTTGCACTAGCTCGAGCGACATATGGGCATGTCCCAAATGACATTTTATATAACATGAGTGTGATACTATTTTGGAAAAATTCTATCGCGCAACATTTACCAAAGTAACCGTGTGATATTTTTTAAGTATTGCATGCTATTTTGTGCAGAAACCCTTTGTATGTCTGAAAAAGTATCAAAAAGCTTGAAAACATGACAAAAAAGAGGTTACTTACTAGTGCCACATACTACTCTGGTTGGTTGTGCAATCAGTTGCACTCGAAATTGTTGGTGAAGAGGAATGTTCGCCAATGCCATGATGCTCTCTAGACCACTCAAAAGCTCTCACCAAATCACAAAAGACAAAATGATTTTTGAAAATTTCACTTGGGCCCCTTTTATAGCCCCCAACCTCATTTTTCACCTAATTTCAAGCTCCTTGGAATTGCGTGACAATTTCACCCCTGGCTAATTTATATGTCCTAGATCCATTTTTGGGATCAAAATCAAAATTTGAGTTCATCTTGATGGTCAAAATTGCCTTTTAAAATTCTACCTTCTTCTGAGTAGTTAGCTAACCGTTTGAGGTCTAATCTCTAAATCATCACCGGGGCATCTTCATTTCTTCATATCTTCACCATTTCCATGCTTCATATCTATTCCAATTCACCCTTTCATGTCTAAAATCACCTTTCTACTCATTTTAACCTAATTTTTATGCTATATACTTCAAGGTCAACTCTATTCAAATTGGGGCATTTTATCAGTTTCTTATAGTCATTCTTGGGTTCTAATCAATTATCTGTCATCTTGGACATTGCTATATTCCAATTTTCTCATGTCTAGCTAGTTTTTGCATCCCCTTACCTTATTTTGATTTTGATCTCAGGGGGGCAAAAATACCCTATCACTGATTGCTACAGCTATCTATTTCTTAAGAGCATTTGTTTGATCTTCTCACTTACTCTCAATCTATCTGCTTTGATAGGTGTTAGCATTCTTCTTGAATTCTGACATCATCTTTTTTTAGTGTTCAGTACTACTTGCATTAGGATGTTCATTCAGGACTCGCTATCACTTTCTGCATTTCATTCTTTGGAATCAGATATCTATATCTATTTCTGCCTACTTGGCTTATGTTTTCTTTGACATAATGTGTTCCTAGATTGATCATGCATTAGTCAAAAAGGGGAAAATGTAATCACCTAAAATTAGTCATCTAGACTATTATCCCCCTTCTCAGCATTTTGGCTAAATTAATTAAATCATTTCCCTAGACCAAATTGTTAATAATCAGTTTATTTGATTATAACCTATAGTTTGACTATGCTATCCTAAGTTCATTATTTGATTAAAAGAACATGTTCCCTTTTAATTAAATAAAACACCCATTTCTTATAATCCACTTAAAGTGCACACATAAAGTCTTTTTTCTATTTTACAAATAAAAGAAAAAGCTTGTGAGACTTTTGTCTTATACGGCAAGTCAACTCATATTCTATTTGTTGACTTGTGTGTGCACATGGATTCCCCCTCATTTTCAAATTCAACCATTGCATCTTTTGAGTATTGTTATGCTGCAAGTTTTCTAACATGTGTCCTTGGAGCTTTTGGAAAACTTCTCATTTCTTGTCTGATTCTTTCATCCACTTCATATTAGCCTTAAGATCATATTGCATGTTAGTGTAGTTTCTTTGCAAATAGTTAGATCACATAGCTTAATAGTGGGATTTGTAATACTCTCATCCATGCTTAGAATAGTTGCACTTTGCATATTCATTCTAGCTTAATCTTCATTTTCATTGCATCCTTGAGGATCTCCTTGGGACATTTGCATTCTTGCATCTTGTCTTTGGAACCTCTCATTGCGTGGTTTACTAGCAAGAAGAGTATTCCTAAGGGTTAGTTGAGAGCCCTTGAACTTGAAATACACTCTCTTGAACTCTGTGGATAGGGAGCTCTAAGTCGACATCCAAGCATTTTGAACTCATGGAATCATTTGGATAAAAGGGCTTAGAGTGGGACACTTTTGAGTGTACAATCATAAGCTTTATTTTGCTTATTTGTTTAACTATATGTGGTAGGAAATCTTAAGATGAACACTTATCTTGACTTGATACTAGTTATATGACTATGTGGTTTGGTAATATGGCAGTGTTAGCGATGACACCCTTTTTGTTGCTAAGACATGACTTTGGGTCTAAATTTTTGTATTAAGTAGCCTGACAACATGTTTTTAGTGTTTTGATTAAGTAAAAATAGGTTTTGAAATGACCTGAAACCTTTTACAAAGTAACCAATAGAAGAGAAAAGAAAGCCCATAAGAAAATGTGTCTGGGCACCATACAACTAGACAAGCTAGAACAATATACCATAAAACATCAAACAGGAAGAAGGAAAAGAAAAAGACAATATCAAGACAGCTATAAGGTCTTCAGTATTTGAACAGCCTTATCAGCTAGGATGTTTGTGTTGGTAGCAGAGGTCCTCATTTCATCAATCTCTTTCTCATCCATACCCTCTATCTTATTTGAATTTGCTTGTGTGCTTTTTGGGTCCTTGGTCCTCATTCTTATCCTTTGTGCCCTAGCTTCTCCCTTGTTCCAACTTATTGAACAAATTCTTGATGTTTTCCGCAACTGCTTTCAATATGGAGCAGCTTTGATCAGCAACATTCTTTAACTCTTTCTCAATACTGTAAACTATTTTCTCCGTTATATCCATCTTCTTTTGCATGTCCTTCAAAATTTATTCCATAGCTCTATGTTTGGCTTTAAGAGGTGGGATTCTCTTCATCAAGTTCTTAACCTCTTCAGCATTCCCAATCACCTCCGAGAGCCTATTCAAGTGCTAGCCTAAAGTCAGCTTACCTCTATTAGTCTTTCTCAATGTGTTGATTTTGGTTTTTCATGGTATTGTCTGCCTTTGGGCATTGTAATTAAGAAACAAGCCCCTCATTTTTAGTTGTCTTAATATCAAAAACTACCTTAGGATAGGTCAATAATAGCTACATTTAGATCTAGGTATATGGTGAAATATAATCATTTCAAGAATAGATGCACACACATGAATAAAATAAAATCTAAATGTGTAATTGTGTGTGTGTCTACCAATAGATATATATTGAACTAATTAGTTAAGCTTCACCAAATATAACATTATCTATCAAATTTTACATATATCAAGACATTTTATCAAAGTTAAAAAAAAACACCAACATAAAAATACTAATAAGACCTTTACGCTATTAAGTTTCAAACACAAATGTTTTGTATTTTGTTTGAAAACATTGATCATATTATTTTTTTAAATTGTAACATATCATTCGTTTCCAAATCGTTTATTTTAATGAGTTGGAGTATCCATGAAGGGAAGCAAAGTGAAGCTAGGAATCTTCGCCCTTCCCCAATAGGACAATTCCTTTGACTTAAACATAGGCTGTTTTTCTAAAAACTAGCCCATAAAAGGAAACAAGGAATATTCAGCCATGGAAACTAAAAACAAAAGGCAATTTCAAATATGTTCTCTATTTAAGCATTCTTATTTCACCAAGTTCTGAACAACCGGCCATGACAATCTCAGAGTTGCCTATGTAAAATGGTGGACCTCTCAATAAAAACATTACTTGGCCAAAAGGTAGCATAATTGAAAAGCCACAGAATAAAAGAAATCTCAACATGAACCACTGTAAAAGGAGAAACCCATAAAGAGAAAACTTGTGCTCTAAGATTTTGCCGACCTGTCAAATGGAAACTAGTCAAAAATCTTGCATGCCATCCTAACAAAACTAGTTAATATGTTGCCAATACGACACTCTATGAACATATTCCTTGTCTACGTTGGTCTCCAAACCACCTTATATAAATATCAATGGGAGAGGCAATTACAAACCATAGAGTTATCTAAAATCACTCAAATTACAATCCATAGAGTTGTTTTAATGGCGGATGCATCTCGGCCTCGTTCTCCGTATGCAGAGGTGTTTGAAAAACATACAAGGAGGAGAAAGAGTAGAGCCCAAGTAATATTATTATGGCTTTGTGTTTTAGTTTTGGGTTTGCTGATCTTTGGAGGCATTGTGGTGTTGTTAACATGGATTGCCCTTCAACCCCACAAGCCAATATACTATGTAGATTATGCTTCTCTTTCCAATATCAGCATTTCACATAATGTACTAAATATAAGGATGACCTTCAACATCACAGCCCACAACCCAAATGACTGTATTGGGATACATTATGATAAGATGGAGGGTTATTCTTATTATGGGTATCAAAGGATTGCAGGGGCTTACATTGCTCCATTTTATCAGGGGTTCAAGAATACTACCATTCTAAGGCCCATTTTGACGGTGCATTCTTTTGTGTTGCGGGAGGATGTTGCAAGAGATTTGGCATTGGAGAATTTCTTTGGAGGTGTGGAGTTGAGGCTGAAATTGTTTGCTAGGATAAGATTCAAATTGGGCAGATGGAAATCTGGTCATTATAATATGAAAGTTAGTTGCCATGTGAAGGTTCAGATGAATGGTGGGTCTGGTTCTTTTAAGCCCAAGAGATGCAATGTGTACTTCTGATAGAGTGGGTTTTTCTGTAAAGTACATATTGATAGAGAGATTGAATAGAAAGAGGGATTTTGCAGGTATTTTTTTAATGTATTGGTTTTCTTCTGTTGGATTGGGATACCTTTTCAACTATGCTGTGATTGGAATCTACTTTTATGGTTTTCCAATTGTTCCGAGTGACTAGATATTCGTTGCTTCATTGAGAAATGGAATTATAGAGGATGCTGTTCTGATCAATAAGCTTAAATTAGTTTTCTTTATATAACGTTTTAAAATTACTGATAAATTGAGGATACAACTATAGAATTTAAACTTATTGTTTAAAACTTCAAATAACTAATGTAACAAGAAAGAATGGTATCGTTTAAGAATGGGTAAGCAGGAAATGAGCTTTTGAATCTATAATAGACATGTAAGTATTCAGTAGTTGATTGATGATTGGACGGTTATTCGGAGTAGCTTTTGAATTATAATAGAAGCAATAAAGTATTAAAAAGTTCATGGTTAGTGTAATGATTTATAAGATACAGATCATTCATATTAATGTGTTACATTTAAAAGTCTTTTGAAAATGAAAAAATGCGGACTAAATTAATTTTCCTAATAAGTGAAAAGAGTAAGAGGCAATAATATATATTTTTAATTTAAAGGTCAATTTCCTCTATTTTAAGATCAAATCTATATGCTATGAATTGATCAAATAAAACATGATAAAAGTATCTAGGCGGGAAATAAATGTATTGATAATAGAACATTATAATATACAATGTATTTTTTTAATATTAAACAGTGATAAAAAAATGAGTGTTGGTTCTAGACCAAAAAGATCATTTATATCAACGTTAAGAAGAAGCTATTAACAACACACTGGAAACAAGAAGTAATCTACATCAAGAATGGGTAGACAATACTTCTAATGTAGAGAAAAGAATGAGAAATAATTGTCTTTTCTATACCCAAAAATAATTGTCCAAACAACATGATCTCTTGGATACTCACAACAAGAAGTAGCAAGTGAGGAAATCCTCTTTATAAGACTATTAGCACTAAGGGATAGAAACAAATGATATGTGTTCCACAAATTGTCTATCTGAATAAAAGAAATGCAAGTTTAGCATCAATTGACCATGTGATAGAATGTCATTAGTTATCAATCATATACATCTTTGTCATTGTGCTATTAGTTGGCTATATCATGTCATCTTGCTCTGCCTTCTAGTTTTTTCTTCTCTAGTTTCCCAGAGCTAATAAAAGTAGGACAAAGATCCAATATGACATGTGGAATATTGATTAGCATTTCATAACAATTTTTAACCTAACAATGGATTACAACTATGTTTTTTATTAAGTAAAATAGGTTTTAACGGGTGCCTAAAACCCAATAGTAAACAAAATAAACTGTCATTATGTCCTAAGCATGAAGCAATTCAAAAAGAAACAATAGGCATAAGAAAATATAGCCTCTTAAGGAGCAGGCAAGCCTAGCAAACAAAAAACCATAGGAAAAATAGAAAAGCCAGGAGAACCAATCAAGGCACTGTATCTTTGACCAACTATGTTGCCTTGAGCTCCAACTTTTCCATGGTCTCTACCGCTTCACTCATCATCTGTATGTCATCTGAAGAGTCCTCCATGTCCCTCTTCTTCTTGTTCGATCTCATTTTGTTTCTCGGGCTTTCAATGAGGGGGTTGACATCCTTTACCCCTATGCTAACCTCCATCATCGTATGCAACTATTTGATATTATCATTTAAGCCTTTGATAATATTGAGGCTTCGATTAGCGGTATTGTGGAGAAAGCTCTTCATCCTTTCCATTCTTTTTTCCATCTCAATAACCGTGGTATCCAAATTGCTTATTATGTTAATCCTGCCTTCCCCTCCCTTCCTTTCCAAACCCTACAACATGTTCTTTATCTCCTCTGTTTCATGAAAATTCTACTTGATAGACCAAAAATTGTCCACCATGTTGTTTCGAGCATTGTTGAGGAGATTCATCCCCACCTCCCTGGCATTGTCACTGAGAATCACCATGGCTAGATCAATAAGTTCCTCCAAATGAATTTTACCAACATTTCCCTCCAAGACGTTGGGTTGGATAGTTTCTCTCACAATGTCCATTTTCCCAATCTGAGTTTCAAAGTTCCTCTAGACTATTTTCCTACCTTAGAGTTGTAAGTACAAGTCATTTTTTTCATGCCATAATCCTCATTTCTCTCCTCCTAGGTGTGGAGAGGGGTCTCCTATCCCTTATCAAAATCTTGATCAATGTCTATTTCATTGCTCCTTCTCCTCTTGGCTAAGTTTTACACCTTCCTTTGAACTGGGACCTTGCTAGTACCCTTATCTTTCACATTATTCTCCTCCTCTGTTTCCATTCCCTCATCCTCTTCATTATAGTGCTCAGTGGAATTAACCTCATAATTAATAATTTTACCTGTTGAGCCTTTCCCAACCTTTTTCTTCTTATTTTTACCCAAATCCTTTATAATCTTGGTTGCCTCCACTTCATCATATGAATGAAGCCCAACACTATCCTCAATGTCATATGGGAGATAGGAGCTTTCGATGTCCTCCAAGGACTCTACTTTATGGTCTATGGATCTACCATAGGTTTGAGCCTTAAAGTTCTCATAAATCAGTAACAACAGGCCCTCATGGAAAGCTAGGTTAGCATACAATTTCTTTTTATAACTCATGATATTCTTATTTATAGAAAAAAAGAGATAGTAGGGGATGGAGAACTTAGTGTCATGTACCTGAAGTTGTTAAGGATGACAAAGTGATGGGTACAGACTCTATCATACCTAGTGTCTAGTGTAATCTAACAGATGATCACCCTAAGAATGAACCTCCATGATTTTTTAATCAAAGCTTGTTGATCTAGTACGCTCCTATCTTCACCAAAACTTTTATTTCCTTGGCATTCTTGGCAAAGTCTTTAACACCATTGAGGGAAACTTTCTTATCCCTAAATAATTTAATGCCCTTAGAAAGGGAGTTAGTGGCCTCTACAATAACACCTTCATGAACCTGGAAATCAATTCTGTCAATTTTCACTTTTCCTTATTTCCAAGATGTGGCCATAAGTTCAGTAACCATAGGGTTCTAGCTATACAATTTCTCAATGAAATTGTAAATGTTACCTTCCCTCGGCTTCTCCTAAACCTTCAACCTCCTTTTCCATTTCATCGTTTCATCCTCTAGCTCTCAATGGTGCCTTTCACCCACCATATCATTATTAAGAGCAGGGAAAATTCTCTGTGAACTCCAAGAGCAAAGTACAGAACTTTGGTAAATCTCACCAAAACAAAACGTTCTTTTGTCCTCAAGAATACAATAACAATTAAGATTACAAAACACCTAGAAAGCATGCCAAAAAGCCTCCAAATTAAGTTTACTTGTGTTCGGCCCATGCTTAGCTTTCATTAAGTTAAATGCAAAATTGACAACATTACCTTTCGTCATTACTATTAATACTCTCATCCTCCACTAGATTCTTTCAATCTCAATAATGCTTTTAGCTTCCACCAAGAACCCATCACCATTAATCCACATGTATGATGTATCCCTTTTGACCACCTCGTTAGCCATCTAGTCAGCTACTGAATTTGCCTCTCTATATTCATGTGACACGTAGACCCTCTCAAAAGTAAGTAGGATTTTTTTGGTTTATTCCACCAAATTCTTAATACACCAAGAAGGAGGATGTTTACCTTTGAGGCATTTTATGATTTTATTAGAATCCTCGTCAAGCTAAAGGCATTTAACACCAATATCTTTTGCCAGCTTAGTTGTATGAATGGAAGCACACACCTCAGCAAAATGGTTAGTTTGGTGCCCGAGAGGGAAGGTTACTCCCACTATGCCATAACCAAAACTATTTCTAATCACCCCACCATTGCTAACTTCACCTAGATTACCTTTTGCTACCCCATCAAAACTTTCTTTATGCCACCCCTCTAGGGGCAATGACCATTGGCATTCTTTTCTTATTTTTTGTCTGTCATTACCTCTTCTAGTGACTCCTACAAACGGGATAGATCCTTTGTAAAAATGATAATTTTCCATAAGGGTATTTAGAATTTTACCCAACACAATCTTGACAGGAAGGCTGGGATCCCTAAAGATTTAATTATTATGTTTTTTCCATATTCCCCAACCAAAGCGGGGAAGAGCCCATTTGCTAATGGCATGAAGACCAAAACCCTTCCAAGAACCATCCCATTTCCTAAAGAAGTCAATAGTTGAGGCAAGGGCACACTAGTTATTCGGTCAACTTAATACCTTAGAAACAAAGGATTGTACATCCTTTCATAGTGACTCAATGATTAGATAGAATCATGTGTTTTCCCAAAAAGAACATACTAACTTAATTTTATTTTTTCAACCTGGGAGCATAAGCTTGAGAGGGTGGCTACAAAGTATATGCTCTAATTCCTCTTTAAGTCATTACAACTAAAACAAAGGGAATGTTGAAGGAGACTTAAGCTAGGAATTGAAACAACATCTTATGTTAGAGATTAAAGTAATGTTGCAAATAGTAAACCTATCTATGCACCTATGTTGCAGGAAGAGTTCATTGATTTTTTTATTAATGGTTGCAGAAATAGCTAAATTCTACCTTGCAAAGAAACAAACAAGGAAATGAAATCTATTCTAACAGAGCAGTTCACTCACCAAGTGGACCCCCTTGGATGAGTGAACAAAAAACACAATCAATACAAAAGATGTAAACTTAAACTGTGTATTTTATTCATTCATGGTAAGACACTACATCTGATTAAAATCAAGATCACACGCTATTTTTATGAAAATCAATCCATTATATCTCTTTTTAAAACTTCTTTCAAAGCTACAGCAATCATTATTTAAAGCAAAACTACAACTTCCTAACTCTATGATCACTCCATTAATGAGGATCAATTATAGATTCATAAAGTTTACAACAAAAATATCATTAACTATGATTAACTCCTCCAAGAATATAGTAGGTTGACAGAGCTATATCTATGCACTGCCATAACAAAAATCACACAATAATATGTGTGTTGCAGTGATTCAGTAATCTAGTTGGCTTTGACTCAGCGGTAAAGTGTTGGCTTTGAATATGCACTACAAGTACCTACAAAACATTGAATGCATACAACTTCAACATGCATATATTCATTTCATCATCAATGTTAGAAAAAGGTATAATGTTCAAACTATCACTCTTTGCAAATCCTATGGCTATAGGAAGGAATTTACCCAAACATAGCATGGATGAGGAAACATTTATCAGTATGTAACTTCCCTTCATTATACCATAGAAGTACATAGATTCAATCAAACATAGCATATCTGAACTATCTATTCTTCAACTTCATGTCTTAACATATAGATAACATATTCATAAAAACATAAGTTTGTTTGCTTAAAATCATAGAGTCATAAAAGTTTTTTCAAGATAATTTTCTAAAAACAAGATTAAAAGGATCTTAAAATAATGGCCTTTTAGAGGCTCATCATTCCCCCCAACTGATCTATTGTTGGTCCCCAGCAATCATGAAGTTCTTGATTTGAACCTGCATTCACCAATTAATAGGCATCCTTTCCCCTAGCTTATTCTTCACATAGTTGAAGTAACCATAATTTTCCTTGAGCCTTTTCCAGCATTGTACTTTACTTTTCATATCATAATCCTTTGCATTTTCATTTACTGCTAATAGTGGTTACAGGAGAACAAGGGGTTGATACCTCAATGGCAGCCAATGTTTGCACTAATTTCTCCCCAAGTCAATATACCATGAAATCTTAATTTTAGCAAGAGTCAAGTTATGAGGAGAGTGGGGTTCTCTTATCCTTAAATCATGTGGCATCCTAATCCATCACTACCTTGAGGCAAAAATTATTGTCTCAACATCTTGAGATGAGTGTTGTTCCCAGTCTATAAAGGCTTGTTCTCTGACTGAACACACCTTACTAGATCCTGCATGATTTCCTAGAATAGAAATCCAATCCAAATATGTCCATCTAGAATGTTGAACTTCTAGTCTCATGAGCAGCAACATTGTCATTTCACTTTCCTTGTAAGGTGCACTTATCACATTTTTTATCCATGACATCACTGCTCTCAACTGCACATCCCCTACATATAGGAGTAAGTTCCACTATATGTCATTAGGTACTCCTAGATTATGGAGAAACAATTCATAATTCACATTGTAAATTATTCAAAGCCATGGGAACAAATTGAAATGCATCATAAAACTCATGTGGGGTAGAAATAGAGGGATTAAGACCTTCCACAATTCTAGTCAATTTAAAATTTGAAAATTGATCTTTAAGAAATAAGGAAAACACTAGTGATGGTGACCTGCATTACATTAATTCAGGAATCAATCTTGTGATCTATTCAATTCTTCTTTTCAAGATGACATTATGGTCTAAACTTTGTTTCAACTAGTAGCTCTACTCATTAATAACATGTTTTAATTTTCTTTCTCTGGTTTCCTTTGAGCTCTCTCCCATAACAATTGTTGAAACAAATTAATACCTATGAACAAAGGTGTGGATAGATTGGGTGGTGGAAATGGTCCTTAATTAAAGAGGTCTATCCATTTGGATGCCAAATGGGAAGTTTTCTTGACACTTTGTGGTGTGGAGCATTCTCCTTTTTCTATGACAATTGTTGTCACCACATTTTCTTCCCTATTAGATTCAGTAGCTATTGTAGCTAATGTGTCTAGCCCATCTTGATCAAGTTTTTCTATTACTTAACAATTTTGGGCCTAAATTCTAGATAGTCCTCTAAAGGAAACTCTACAAAATTTTCACCAATATCTTTCATATGAGGACTTCCTTCAAACTCCTTAGATACTTCAATCTCACCAAACACCTTATCATTGTCAATAAGCACATAGTCAACACTACAATCAACTTCCAATTGTAGATTTTGAGATTTGTACTCATTCTCACTGGCTATGTTTTGTTGCAATTTTTCTCTTAGAGAGGACTCCTTTTCACATTCAAAAAACTTAGGGGTAACTATTGGAATAGAGGTTTCAAGAACCCTACCCTTGGAGAGCCTCGCACTTCACCTCATGGGTGGTGTTGACAAGCATGGAGGAGTCTTTCATTTCCTCTTGCTTATAGGTATTTCCACCATAGGTGCTTCAGGAGGTTTTTTTGACTCTTCCTCCTCTTGTGAGTGCAGGGTTTCATTAATGTTACTCTCCTCATTTGGTTGTTGTTCTAACATTTCTACTTTAGGTCCCATAGTTTTATCTTTACCTTCATTAATGGTAGACAAATTCTTAGCAAATGATGGGGTCTTAGGGGCACTAGCAACTTCTATATTTTTGCTTCTCTTTTTGTTGACAATAGAGGCTTTAGCTTTTTAAGTTCTCTTCTTAGTTGATCTAGAACTAGAGGAAGAGGCTTCAAGTTTAGTTCTGGGAACAACCTTATAGAAACCAATAGATGTTCTTTGCCTACATTCAACACCCTGGCCTCTAGAGCTGACCAACCTAGTCTCTACCTCTTTTAACTACAAAAACAATTTCCATGTCCCAATTGCTTGCTTATTCAACTCCCTTTCTACGATTAATTTTATTAAGCAATGGTGAGAGACACACTGATCCTTTCTTGATTGCACTAAAGAAAATTGGTTCTTAACAATGTTAAATAGGAAATTTGGAGGATTTACCTATCTTTAATCATGTCATAGGTGAGCCAAAATCTTGAAATGTAGGGCATGCAAGTATGTGTAATGTCCTTTGCATATGAAGTACTAGATGATTAATGTTGTTGACTGAATAAACTCCATTGGGAAAGATAATCTAGAAATACCTTATTTATTGTCAATTTCTAATGGTGGGTCCTATTGTACACTAAATTGTGCCCTAGCTACCCTTAGGTCAAACTCATTTTCCCAATTTTTGCCTTCCTAGGGTAACCCAATGACCTTGCTCAATTCTTAGGCCTTTAACTAGTGCAATATCATCCTTTAAGGTGCTCATGAATTGAAGAGTGATCTCTTCATCAAATCCTTTTAGGCTAAGACAACAATCCAACCATCCCCTTCTAAATATCTCACAACTGTCTGCATCACCCAAAAGAAATCAGTGATCAATTGGCTCGTACCTCTAGAGATGACCACCCATTATTGGTTTTAGTAGAATTTTGGCAAAATCATGATGTTCAAAGCTTGTTGAATCAAATTTTAAAATATTACTACACTGGTTATTTCAGAAAAAATAGCGTCACTTGGAGAGTTCAATGCACAATATCTCATAATATCCTTCTTGCATCAAGTTTCATAATTCTGCTTGTGTATAGGTCTATCACCTAAACATGTTGAAAATTATCATTATAAGTTAAGTAACTTCTTTTAATGTACTTATTTCATAATGATGCAATCATAGAAGGACAAGTCATCAACATGTGACATTAAGCATTCAATTACTTCTAGTCATCTCAATTAACTTTTAAAGTTACATGTGATTTGAAATGTATTTGAAAACAAATATTTAAATATTTCCTTCCCCCCAACTAGGAAAAGGCATGGGTCCCACTAGGCTAGGATTATGCAAGAGTGAATAATTATAAACAATACCAAATCCTAACAAAGCATGAATAAAATAAAATAAAATAAAATGCAAAGTTATGCAGTATGTACCTAGAAACTGTTGCAAGAAATATGTTTAGGAAAAGACCATTGGAATTGATAGAGTGATGGGATGGAATGGTAAGATGGGAAAGAGAGAAGGTGAAGTGGAGTGGATGGTGAAGAAAGTGTTTATTATAAATGCCTTGAATAGAGTCAAGAAGTATCAAGAGTCTATTGAAATCTAATTGAGAAAGAGGGAGATTGTTGAAGAAGACTATGTGTTTCAATCATTGTTTTGTCACTGATGTCAAACCTGTTATTTGTTGGTAAGAAAATTTCTTATAAGATTCAAGTACTATCACTTAGTTGATTGATGAGAAGGACTTGATCAATAAGATGTAACAAAAGCACATAGAGGAAAGGTTGAGTTATGATTATGTAATGAAGTACAAGGATCAGTTAAGACAGTGATGACATGATGAATTGATGATCTACTTAAGGTTACAAAATGGTTGGCTACACTTAGAAATTTTAGAAGAATAGAAATTTTAGAAGAATAAGTTAAACAAAGTTTGTCTGCCAAGCTTGACCGAGTGGATAGTAGGTGTCGAGATAAATTTGTGCAAGCCGAGCATAAAGTCAATTGGAGCCGAGTAAAAGAAAAATTTAGTGGATACCAAGCAAAACAGTTGATGCTGAGTAAATTTTAGTTGATGCCAAGCACCAGTAAATTTTAGTTGATGCCGAGTGATTTTACAAGTTATTTCGAACAACGCAGTATGTGCCAAGCATCAAAAGGTTGATAATGTCAAGCTATTGCATTATGATAAAGATTGAATATTTGCCAAATCTAAGCCAACAAGTTTGTTTTCTTGGAACTTGTAAACGAGGAGGAAGATAAGATTGATGAGCTGGTGGCATAGAATTTGATGTAAACCATTTTTAAGACAATTCAAATGGATTCTAGGAGAAGTTTCTAGAAAAGACAAGATATAGAGTTGATAGATTGTATCTTACCTAATCCATCCAAAACCCTAATTTGGATGATGGATAATGAATAGGAAAATATTCTAATTTCCTATCTATAGGAATGTCTAGTCAGGAAGCAAAGAGAGATGTTGGTGTCATGTGTAAGAACCTCACGAGGAGAAGGAATTAAAGGTTTTGCTTCATCAAGTGACCCAAGAGAAAATTTTGCAATGGCATATTAAGCAAGAAAGGCTTAAGGAGATGAATGCTTGTAGGGTAAACAAGCTATCAGAGTTACAAAGTATGAAAGCCAAGTAGAATTGAGGACTAAACAAAGAATAGTAAACTGCAAGTGAAGTTTTAAGTTGTATCATATCAAAGCTCTACATTTACTCTCTAACAATTGTATTAGTCTAGGGTAAATCCTTTGGAGTAAGGTTGACCTAACAATCATTGGAAAATCCTTTAACAAGGTGGCATTCCAAGTGCATGGCCCAAAGTCCTCTAACAAGGCTTAATTTTAATAGGGTGATTGAAATCCCTTAATTGGGTCACATTTAATAGTGTGTATTGTAACCTTTAACAAGGTTGTCCTTTCATAGGGCATCACTTCAAAAGAGTGAAAAAGGAGTAGCATGTTACTACTGGTTTTTCCCAAGTTGGGTTTCCACCTAAATCATTGTGTCAAGTGTGCTGATGAATGTGTTGTGTCTCATGCTTTAAATTTCTTTTTAAAAAATTTGACAATAACATACATGTTTTAGTAAATACACAATGGATACATGCATGGGTATGAATTTTTATGGGTTCACTAAATTATGCAAAAATTTATTTATATATCTAGACCTTGAATAACTGATTGACACCCCCTCTCAATTATTCTAAGGTAATTTCAACAATTGGTATCAGAGCCATTTGCTTAAGAGGACTAGTTTTAAGGTACTAGAAGCACAAAGATCGAGATGTCTAAAAGAGAAGTACCCAAGCTCAACAGAGATAACTTTCCTGCATGGAAAAGCTTGATGAAGCTAAACCTTGGAGGATGTAGTGCCTGCCCCTAAGTTGCATTTCAGTTATCATTGCCAAACTCTTTTAGGCTAGTTTTATGTTTGATGATTAGTAGTATTGTTTTAAGATTATCATGTATTGTTTCAGATTTAGTTGATTATATGATGAGATTACTTGGTACTCTATATTTCATGTATGTATGATGATTATTTAGTGTTTTCAGTTATCGATGATGATTAGTTAGATGGTTTATTATCACATGTGTTTTCTTCTGGATACTTACCTCGTACTGCATGTGTATGGTGCGCGTGTTTATCTTATTTATGTATGGCATTTCTGATGTGGATAAGGAAGGGAGTTGTAGTCACCTACTAGTCGAGATCTACACAATGCACCACTTTCTACCATTGCTTGTTTAGCTTAGAATATTGTGTCTATACATGCATGGATTTTATGCAGGTTGCAGGTACCAGTCATCGACTTACCTGAATTGCCAGGATGAGCGTACCCTATCACATTATCTCAATGGTAAGAGAGGGGAGATAAATCTTAAGTCCAAATCCTAAACCCTTAAGCCTCTAAGTCAAGTACCCTCTGAATGCGTCAAATGACATTAATTCATGATCATAATTCATTTTGTTTGATTTAGTATGTGTTTTTCTATGATGGGTTTTCGTATGTTGCTTTATTAGTCCTTGGTGTATTTTCTATTAATTAAGTCTAATTAAAAGATTAATTAATGATATAATTTAATGAAAATCATTATGAAATTCTAATATTTAATTATATTTAATTAATTGAGAAATTAATTAAATAAAAAGAATTAAAATTTGGAGATAAAAGTTTAAGGATAAATTTAGAACATGATAATATTTATTTAATTTAATAATAATATATTTAGAGTTCATTTATAAATAAATGCTAAATATTATTGTTATTTAAATTAATTAAATATTTTATCAATTAAGTTTCTAAAATAAATTAAAAGTAAAAGATATTAAACTATTAAAGGATTCTAGATCGCATGATGCGAGCATGAGTTGAAAATAAAAGAAATTAATAAGTGAAAATAATAATGTTATTTTAATTTTATAAAGTGCACATGGGATTAAAAGTAATAAATTAATTAAAAATAGAAGTCAAGTGGAATATTAAATAAATTTATTTAATAATTCAATTTAAAGTGCATGAAAAGATTAATGCAAGATAAAGAAAGATTAAGGAAAGTCAATTTTGAGTTTGATTCTTGTGAGCAAGGAGTCCTCTTAGGTGAACGCACAATTAGTGCCCCAATTTGAGGAGAAAACTCCTTATCACAACTTTGGGGGTTCATTTTTGAGGACTGTAAATTTTGGAGATAGGAATTTGGAGAGACAAATTTTGGGAATGATTTTGGAAACATGAATTGGGAGACGAGATTTGGATGTGAATATTAGGAAGCGATTTTTGGAGAAGGCAGAAGATTTTCGAACGGGAGAAGGTTTTGAGAGAAGAAACTTCTCTCACAAATCTTTTTAGGCGTTGCATTGTTAGCATCAGAATCCAGGTAGATTCTTGTGTTTTAATTCCGCATAGTAAATTACGTTTTCTATCCTTCTTGTCTTCGTCGTGACTATGAATTATTTGTGCATACTTCTCTGCGATGAATCTTTCAATATTATATTTTGAATTTACTGAAATGCTTGTGGGGTTCTTCTCTATACGTGGGGATTAATATATTGTTAAAAACCTTCTTTCAGTAGATGAAAAAAAATTGTAAATTAATCTGGGAAGGGTTTATTTTTGAAAATGGAAATTTTGAGTTAAAAAAATTGAATGGTTACACATAATTTTCCTACCAGGGTAATATTGCAAATATTTTTTAAAAAATAATAATAGTAATAATAAATTTGGGAGGTTTGTTTATTTATTTTATAACATAATATATATATGAAAAAAAAAAGATTTGTATGAAAAAATTTATAAAAATTAAATTAAATTTGGGAAGGGAGGGAAATTAACCTCACCCCGTCCCCTTACTTGTCTGCATTTATTATACCTTGTTGTTGACGCAAGGTTGGCGACAGCGGCAGTACACATTACTACAGCAACCGCAGGCCCTGCGACAGCCGCAGGGAAGCTGCGGCCAAGGCCGGCGGGCCTTTAAATAAATGCCTGTATATTTAATATATAGTGCATGGTTAATTTATGCACTTTTTGATATGTAATTAGATTTATTAAATATTTTTAATATATTTTAATTAAAACTATTAAATGTTTTTTTTTAATTTATAAATATATTAAATTATTAAATGTTTTAAATTTGTTAATATATTAAAATTAAAATTATTAATATTTTTAAGTTATTAAATTTTATTAAGTGTTAAATATTAAATGCTTGTTAATAGTTATAATGTCATTTATTAATAATCATAATTAATTGTTTATCGATAGAGTAAGATTACTTTATTTTATTAATTTGTTTAATTAAATGAAACCTAATTAAGTCTAATTAGTATACAAGAATATATAGTGGAAATTAGACTTATAACTGTTGACTTTAATAAAATTAGAATTATTTATATTAGAAGAATGATCATTATTATTTTAATAATTATCGATCCTTTGATTATTTTTAGGGAAATGACTTAATGGGGTAATTTTATATTTAAAGTTGAAGAGATGAATGGGCTTAACTATAAGGATTAAGATGTAATCTTTTAAACTCGAAAAATTTACACTGGGAATGGAAACTAGAAACCTTACTATAAATTAAAATATATGTGTTTTCAAGACTTGACCAAATTGAGAGATTATCTTGTCTTCCATGTGTTATCTATGTTTTGGGGTTTTGGGGGTTGATTTAGCTTGGCCAATTTAGGACATTTACCAGAGGCTTGGGGTTATGCGATTGTGATATTATGATGATTTGTTCTCAATCTTTTTACCCAACCATGGTAATGTGATGGTTTGCTCTATGATATGGTTGTATTTACTATTTGTTATTGTTTCCAATCTTCTTGTGTGAAGCTGAGGTGTATGTGTAAGAGATACCTGACTTAACCATTTTTGAGTCATCGATCAGTTATACTTGAGTTGCTTTCCAGTCGCCTTGATGGGATTGAAGTGTTTTGCTACACCCTTGATGATGTTATGTTGTGACATGTTTGACTTGACCATTTTGGAGTCTTCAATCAATATTGTGATCTATTATTGGGATACTTGTTGGTTACTCGTTGGAGAACCATTGGATATTGTGATTTATCACTGATTCCTTCAGTTGCTTATAGAGAACTATCGTGATCAATATGATTATCATTGGATGCTTTTCAGTTGCTCGTGGAGAACTGATGTGATTATTGTGGATTATATTTATGATGCTTTCAGTCGCTTGTATAGGACTGATGTGATTTTATTATGATTCTTGATTTGTGATTTCATGAGCCTAAGGAAGGTTATCTATGTGTAGTGTTAGGAAGTGCCTTGCAATGGGGGTCGGGGCCCTAAGAGGCTGCCTGGAGAAACCCATTGTAAGTTGTTTTAATAAGTGAAAACATCTCACCTAAATACTAACTTAAATGAACCTAATAAGATAATTGTATGTTCTCTCCCATGCCTTGAGTGCTAGTGTAGACTAGGATGGGGTAGAGAGAATGCTTGGTTGTGACCTTGCATTTCGTAGTATGCCTCGTCAGTACAAGAGGATACTAGTGGCTGCAAGAACATAGGGGACCCGAGATTCCTAGGGGATTGCTCAGGTAACTTTCAACATGATTTGTGCGATGACACTTTCCCACTCGCATAGTAGGTTTCCTACATGTCTTTGTGGTGCCTTTGGGTCTAGATGTCGATCTATATTGGAACCTTTGAGTTAGTGTACTTTTAAGATTTCCCAAACTTAGAGAGTACTTGTGTTTTGGGTTATGATATCCTATTTGGGACTTGAGACTATCTCCTCAGCGCAGTGGGAGTGGGCCATTTAAGTTCCACACGATTGAGTGGTAGTGCTTTTTACTCTTACCATTGAGATCCGTCCGTGGTCACCGTGGTTGGAGCTTTCTTGGTTGGCATTTACCTTCATTCTATTCATGGATTATTATGATGGATGGTTAGATTTTATGATGGATGTTTTATCATTATGGATGTATGAATGTATCATGTATGGTGAATGATTTCATTTATTTTACTGTACTTTGTATCATAGATTTGAGGATGATGTATCTTTATTTTTACATATGTATATTCTTTTAAGCTTTTAATACCCTGTGACATGTACAGTGGATGAATGAGCATTCTGAATTAATTTGCCAAGAGGCATTCGGAACAACTGTATATTATGGACATTGGACTTTCTTAATATTCTTTCATGAGGATGCGATAGTTGTTAGACTTAGAATTAATTAAATTTAAATGTGACTCAACATCTTGGGATCCTTAAGGAATGTAACCTGTTATGTATGTTTGTTGATGATTACATGTTATTGCTTCTGCTGCTATGTGTTTGATGTGTATGTTATACTTTCTCATTTTATTTTTTTATTTTTTTTTAAATGTTTAGCAAACTTAGTAAAACTTTAGGTTAATTCTTTTGGATCCCTTGGCGGGGCGTTACAGAGGACTTCTAGATCATGCACAATCTACCATTATAGTGGAACATGTTGATCTAGCAAGAGCCCTAACTACTGAAGATATGAAGAAGAAAAAGGAACACAATTAGGCAATGTTTGAGATTGCCTCTGCCCTTAGCTATGTCAAATTTGAAGATATCAAAGGCTCTAACACTACAAAGAAAATGTGGGATGCCCTGAAAAATGTTCAAAGAGCCTTAGAGGTAATTTTGATGATATCAGAATGGAAGAAGGTGAAAATATTGCTCAATATGTTGCTAGGATAAAAGAAGTTGTTAGTGCAATAAGAGGAGCTACTAGTCATATAGATGATGATAATGTGTTAAGTAAAGTCTTGAGAACATTATTGCCTATTTATGCTATTAGAGTTTCTATAATCCAAGAGTTGAGATGTATTCCAGGAAATGATCTAACCCTTGAAGGTCTAGTAGGTAGACTCATTGCTTTTGAGCTATCTAACTTTGACAATTACAAACTAGAGACTTGAGTCTACTTTCAAAGCTAAGTTGTTATTGAAGGATTTTGATGAGGTGAAGTAGAAGAAGAAGAAGAAGAAGAAAAGAAAGATAAAATATGCATCCAGTGACAATGATATAGATGAGAAAGATATTTAATAATTGGAAGCACTACTAGGAAGAAGATTTCATAGAGGTAAAGGCAAATTCAAAGGTAAGTTACCCATCATTTGTTTCAATTACAATGAAGTTGGTCATATCGCTGCAAGATGTACATAGATAAGAACTACATAGAAGGAAAAAAGTACAAAAATATAAGAGAAGATGACAACAGAGATTACAAAGACAAAGGCAAGAAGTCATGCTACATTGCTAATGAACATGATTCTGATGAACATGATCATGAAGTGGTATATGTTGCAATGAAGGATGAATCTAATGAAGATGAGGCAACTGCACTTGTGACTTGTGTGAAGAAGAATGATAGACGGATCATTGATAGTGGATGCTCACATCACATGACTGGAGACAAATTAAGTTCATTACCTTAACTTGTTATGATGGAAATAGTGTAAGATTTGGTAATGATACACCATGCTTGACAAAAGGAAAAGGTTCTATCAAACTCATAGACAAGATTTCATGTGACAATGCTTACTATGTTGAAGGACTAAATTATAACTTGTTAAGTGTGTCACAATTGAATAATCTAGGATGCAAGGTTGAATTTGGAAACAAAACTACCAAGATATATGACACAAATGGGAAACTAATTGGAAAAGGTAATCAAACTAGAAGTAATCTGTTCTATCTGGATATAGAGGATGCTAATTGTTTTGTTGCAAAATTTGATGTTGCATGGCTTTGGCACAAGATATTATGTCATGTTAATTTTGATAACTTGGTTAGTATCAGTAATATGAAGAGAGTTAAAGGATTGCCTAAGTTGAAGAAACTTGATAATATAGTGTGCAAACTATCATGTCCTGAATTTAACAAGGTAAAATGCAACCCAATTTTTTAAATTTTTTTTAAACTTATGTATTGATTATAATTATTATTATTATTTTAAAGGGAATATAATAGATAAGTTTGATAGATACTTACATTGAATACATTGCAAGAAGTTGATGACTAAGTAAGGTTGAGTCGAAGTTGCATGAATAGTTTACTAGAGTTCTAGGGTCTTTAGTTTCTAATTACAAAACTTGATTTGGTTAAGGGTAAATGAGTATGGTTAAAGTATGCATAAAATATTTTACTCTTGTTTCAAGGTTTAAGAAAATAATTGAATTCCAATTTCATTTCATTAAGATTCAGAGTGGGTATTGAAAAACATATTGTACTAGCTCAACCATAAGTGGTGGTGCTATAGGAGCTCATAGCATGGGGTGATCAGGTTCAATTATTTGAACTATAATTTTGTGATTTCAAAGGTATGTCATCAAGTCAAGGGTTATTTAGAGTATCCAAGCTCCCAAATTGGATTTGAGATAGTTAGGTACAATTTAGTAAAGTTAGGATCACAAGTTTCACCTTCTGACATGAGGGTGGAAAACCCACCTCTTCATTGACACACTCAATTTTTAATCCAAATTAACAACTTAATAAACCTTACTTAACTATATTTAATTTCACATAATTATATTTGATCAATTGCATGAATTATATTGGGTTTTACTTCGATACCATACATGTATTATCATATACTAGATATATCCCTTGGGAGAACTAAATTTGCACTTAGAGTTAACCTATCAATCTAATAATACTTGGCTCCTATTATGACTAGAACTATAGGAATACATTAAAACATTAACTACTTACCATTAAATCAATTTTGACACAAAATGCATCTTCTACCATACACTTAAATCAAGTATCAAGTTGTCTATGCAATTCTTCCTATGACACAGCTTATCATTTAGTATTAAACCTTCCATTGACAACTTTCCATAAAAAATCTAACTAAATTTAAATATATAAATCAAAATGAAATTCACATTCATTACACATATTAAGTACCTAAGAAAGAAAAATAATAATTAACATTTATTCTGAACTTAATTTTTTTTCCTACTACTACACATTATTAACTATTCTAAATGACTAATTATTAACAACCATTCACCATCCCTTAACATCATCACTTAGGTTCATAAACAAAGCACATGACATTTAATCCTTCTTACTTATTCCTAAATACATAATTTAATTATAAATAAATACTTACTAATCCTAATACTATCCTTTTTAACTATTTCATTTAGATCAAATAAAAAACATTTAATCCTAACAACATTAAAGTTAATCCTACTAAGAATCCTATACTTGAATTCATAAATTATTAATTTATTTAATACCTATAACTTCATTTTAAAACCTTGTTACTAACTCCCTAACTCACCTAACATTTCTATTCCTACCAAACAAGCACTAATCCTAAGGATATGTCCCGTCCTATGGATTACATCTACCCTTAACATAAATACACATACCCACAACCCCACTAAATTAATATTTTCAAATTTTTCTCCCCTAATTCAAATCCCTATACCATGGATCACGTGTGCACTTTACCTTCATTCAAAAATGTTTGGATATGGGTTATCTTACCTTCCCCATGTGCACCTAGTTGGAAGGGTCTTGTCAAGATGTCATATTATGACATGGGCATATTCCCCAAAGCTTAATTCCTTCTCCCATTTTTTGAAACACCTAACTCTTCCCCTTTTTTAGGTGTGATGTATTTTAAGAAAGACAAAAAATTTATTTTTCACCATTCCAAATGTATTAGGCGCATAGGAAGATGTAAATCTCATGTCATGTCAAAAGTCTTCCTCTTTGCCTTGACCATTAAGTTATGTTTTCTTTTGTTGTTGTTATTTATTATTAATTGTCCCCTTCTCACTCTTGGTGCCTAGGTAGGCGCATTGATAGAGGTTTTTATTTATTTATTTTGTTTTAAAAGTTTTATTGTTTAACTTTATTTTTTTATTGTTTTAGGATGGGGTTGTTTTTACCCTTAACACCTAGTGTTAAGGGTTGATGCTTGGGTACTAACATAGCCTTGACATAGTTTTCAGACATATATATATTTATATGAGGAACATGTGACAAAGGTCACATGACTCTTATGGGTCACTGATTTTTCAATTGTTCATAAGTCAAAGTTTATTATTTGTGTGATTCTATATTCTGATGTCCTAGTTCTTATTATTTTGGGTGTTGGATTTCCAAGGGTATATTCTCTTTGAATATTTTATTGTTTTGTATTGTAGGGGAACAAAAAAAAAATCTTCCCCATACATTTTCCAGAGAGCATAATATGCTCCTACAGCAAGTTTCCTCTTAGTTTTGGACTATGTATTCATTTACTCAAGGTGATTTCCTTTTATTCCTACCATGGGATTTTGGTGAATAGGTTTGGTGGTGTGATTGTATCACCTAATATTTTTATTAAAACTTGAAGTCCAAGTGACCTGATTCTTCATACACATGAATGAACTAATGAGATATATTAACTTTCTTCCATCATATTGCATGAAAAACATATATATATTTACAATACAACCATTTATGCATTGAATTTAATCAACTATATCTAAAGGATGTAACCACTATGAAATATTTATAGTAATTGAATTGTAGGAAGAAGTGTTTCATTTACATGATCCTCCATTTTGCACCCATTTACATCATGTGAAAACCCACAATAAATGTTTCCTTATAATTAAACTATATAAATATATTTCAATCCTTACACATTTTCAACAAGATACAATAATAAGAATATCCCTCTTTACATCACAATGAAATGAACATGGAGACTTAACATCCTAACACATTTACAATGACATGGAGGATTTACACACACTTGGTTTCCAACATTGCAAAGAATAAACCCTAATATCTCCAATAAATCCATCTTCACAAAACTTGCAACACAACACAAAACTTGGAACCATGGAGGCTCACCTCTCATCCTAGGCTTCTATGAAGCCACCCACCGAGCAGGGGAAACATGATCCAACTAGGTTTCATTCCAATCTTTAAAATGCATGATCATCACATTACAAGCTTTAAAAAAAAGAATCTCATCCCAAGGTTTTCCACAATGGTTCACCAATGGAACCTTAACCATAGGGTGAAGGTGTGCTCTCAAGAAGGAGACTTGCCATATCATACCATACCTACAATAAGAAATTTTTCATGCCCTTTCAATTATTTTCATAAATCAACAAATTCCATGCCCTTTTCGGGATTCCACAAACATCCTCCAAACATATTTCCAAAAGCTATAGCTTCCTTGAATCTCATACTCCATTGACTTCCTTTCTACACCATTTTTCCTTATCACCCCAAAGCAAGATATGGATGAATATGGCATACAATGGAACCCATACTCCAAGGTTCTCAACTATATTTCAAACCCAACTAAGCCATTCACCCTAGACTTCTCTTCCCTTCCCAAAGGGTGAGTGAAGTCGTCACACCCATATCAACACTTGACATTCAAATCAAACAAAAATATCAAGAAAGAAAATCAAGAACTACATGAACACAATACTCATTCAAAAACATCACAACACAATGCCCAAATCCATAATAAAAATTCACAAACATCACAACACAATGTCCAAATCCAAAATACAAAATTCACCATACATTGCATGAATCCATAACAAATCTCTCCATACTTGTAGATTCATTATGAAATACAAAAGAAGGAAATTATCATGTTTTGAAAACACTAACCTTGGTCCAAGCTAAGGAAAAGAAAGTTTTTGTAGAGCTTCCTTAATCTCCCTCCAAAACCTAGCTGTCTCTAAACTTAGAGAGTGGGTGAACACCCCTCTAATTTGTCCAATACTCTCCAATAAGGTCTTCCCACTATCTTTTTTAGCAAGGACACTAAGCCACCCCCTCTTACAATTTATCTCCCTCTAAATTTTCTATATTTGACTTAGTGGGAACATGGAAAAGAACACATGTGACAAGTCCATTTTCGAATTGGTGGAAGAATTCATGGGTAAAGGGGCCCCCTAGGCTGTCTAGTCACTATCATGGTCAAAATTAGGTCCCTAACATGTTATACTATCACAAGGGTAGCTCATTTTCACATAAAAGACACTTTGGGACCACTTAATGACCCATCAAAACCCTATTCAAGTCCAAATTCTAATTTCCTTTGATTATAACCCATCTCACCCCTTGTCAAGTGGGTTTACTTACTTATTAAAAAGTTAATTAGGTTTAGAGTAAAATGTCACCATGACCAAAACCCTAATTGACATGTCACCACACACAAAATCCACAAGTGTCAAGTGACACATAAAAGCACATTCCACATCACCATGAAATGCCCTAAATGCATCCTTATGGTTACGCATTCCCATATACAAGAAAACTTAGATTTACGAAGCAAAATACTTTCACAATGAGGGTTTTGAATCTCCCACAGATTTGCCTTGGTTAAACTGTGTTCACAAATGTTTGGATCCTATTCCCCCCAAAATTTCCATGGTTCCACTTCTTGCACATTAAACTTGAGCATCAGTAGTCCAAGGGGGTTATATAAATGTGTATCATAAATGCATTAAATTTCAACTATTATGTAATACTATTAACATAATTCAATTAATTTCATTTCCTAAACATTTCAAATAAATCATTTAAAATGTTAAGATATTAAGATCTGCATATCATAAACCATCATGGTCAATCAATATTTATCTACATACCACATTAAATCATAAATCATCATAATCATCCTAATCAAATTAACGTTTATTTACATATCACATCAAATTAACATTGAATTAACATTTCCCATCACATCATAATATAATTCTATCCTGTCATAAAGTTGCATCTATATGTGTTCGATCATTCCATTCACAATTTCAGGTTCATAATACATATTATAGCTATAGAATACTACTGCAAATATCAAAATCAATGAATAAAATTAGCCATTGTCCTCCTAAGTCTTGAATAATGTCAAAATATTGAAATGCAAGTAACATACCCCCACTTAAACCTTACAATTTCACATCACAAGCATTTCTGCAACTCAACTTCTATCAAACAATTGAAAAGGTTAGTACATGAATGAAATCATTAATTATATCATTTAGGTCTTAATGTGCAAACATACGTATAGGTTATCCAAGTGTAGATGTTAAAATAACATAACCCTATAGTCTCAAAAATATATCAAAACATCAAATTAGAAGTATCATAATGCAAATACATCATCTATACCATGACAACCTGGGTGAGGCCTCACACAAACAATGTCAGTTGGGAAAAATGTCAAATTCAAGCTTTAAGAGTAAAGCTTATACCTCTAAAGAAATACTAGAGATTGTTCATACTAACTTGTGTGGACCAATTGAAGTGCAAAGCTAAAGAGGAGATAAGTACATAATGCTATTTGTTGATGATTACTTTAGGATAATGACAGTTATGTTTCTAAAATAGAAATCTAATGCTTTTCAAATGTTTAAGTGGCATTTGGCAAGAGTTGAGAAAGAGACAGGTAAGATTCTGAAATGCTTGAGATTAGATAGAGGAGGAGAATTCACTTCAAATGAGTTTGAGATGTTCTATAATGATAAAGGAATCAAAAGACAGACATCTGCCCCAAGACCCCTTCACAAAATAGAATTTCTAAAAGGAGAAATAGGTCTATAATGGACTATGCCATAACACTTATGATGGAGAAGAATGTTGCTCCAAAATACTAGAGAGAAGCTGTAAGTACTACTATATATACCTTGAACTGTGTGCAAGTCAAGAAAGCTACTCATTCAACACCTTTTGAACTATGGTATGGATATCCACCTAATTTAAAATATTTTAAGGTATTTGGAAGCAAGTGTTACATTCTGAAAGATGTTAGGAATGAAATTTTTGATGCAAAAAGTGAAGAAGGTATATTCCTTGGATACTCCACAAGAAGCAAAGCTTATATATGTTTAAATACTAACACTAGAAAAATTGTGGAAAGTGCAAATGTGCATTTTGATAAATTTATAGAAGTATATGTAGCTGAGCCTATGAAAGAACTAGATGAATACAAATCATTTGTATAATTTTATGAAGGAATTATTGCTGAAGAAGATGATAAAAATCAAGTTACAAATCAATAGCAAGTCTCAGTAACTATTGAGTCACATCTTTCGAATGTCAAGTTGCATTCAAGAACTGAGCTACATTCATATGCCAAGTTGCAAAATGAAGAAGATGCACATTCTGATTCTGAAATTAGTATACATGAAAGAGATGTTGAGATACCTGACAAAGATGTACATAGTGACTCTGAAGCTGAAAGACAAAGTGTAGAAACAAGAGCTAAGCCAAGATTGTCTAAGTATGTCAAAACACATCATCCTATTGATCAAATCATTGGAAACAAATATGCTAGGCCAATGACAAGAAATAAATTGAGAAGTGAATCATGTTTGTTAAGCATGAAGGAGCCCAAAATAGTAAAATATGCATTAGAAGATGATGACTAGTACAAGGCCATGGAAGAAGAGATTCAACACATAGAGAAAAACAAAACATGGAGTCTAGTTCCTAGACTAGAAGACAAGAATGTGATTGGTACATAGTGGGTATTCAAAAAAAAGTTAGATGAAAATGGTGAAGTCACAAGAAACAAAGAAAGATTAGCTTGCAAGGGATATGCACAAGAAGAAGGAATTCACTATGGGGAGACATTTTCTCCTGTTGCAAGAATGGAAGGAGTAAGAACTCTACTTGCTAATGTTGGATACAAAGGTTGCAAAGTTTATCAGATGGATGTTAAATCTACATTTTTGAATGGCATACTAGAAGAGGAAGTCTACATAGAACAACCAAAATTATTTGTTGATGATAACAATAAGAACATGGTATGTAGTATAGAAGTTGATGAAAGCCAATTTCACAGTGTGCCAAGATCACCTACATGCAAATAGCTTGCTGAAGAGAAATCGAAGAGGAAAGGAGCAAGAGAAGATATTTCATAATAGGAAAATGAAATTTTTATGTGAATGATGTGAATTTACAATGAGAGAGACCAAATATAAAGGCCTCAAGTAAGCTTGTAGAACAAGCTAGAAAGTGCTAAAAGATAAGGTTGACAACTAAGCATACATCCACAAAAGGTGGGATATCCTCAATCAAGGTGAGAGGATAAGTATGACTAGATAGGAACAAACTCCCATGTTGTCAACAACTCCTAGACTACAACTATTAACTAAATGCATTAACCTAAGTAAACTTAAGTAAAAGTGTAAATAATAATTATTTACTCTAACACCCCCCCTTAAGTGCAACTTAGGGGAATGCACTTAAGCTTATAAAAAACTAAGATGAAATGCATAATGGGTCTCGGCAACAAGGCCATGTTAAGTACCCATGTACAATTCAAAGAAATGCAACATCTGAAAATGGGGAAAGAGGGAAAACCTCATGGCAAAAACCCTCCCCCAAAAGGAGGTAAGTACAAACATGTTGAGAAAATGAAGGAAGGAAGGAAGGCCTCAACAAGACCCCCCAAGGACAACTTCCATCAAAAATATTTCAAGAGACTCTCTCAAAACCATAAGTACAACCCCCCCCCCCCCCATGAGAGATAGAAAAGACATCAAAGCCCCCCAAAATAATGGAGCCCCTAGAGAAAAAATTGAACCAATGAAACTCCAATGTAGAGTAAACAAGGGAACCCCTGAATGAGAGGAAAAACTAGAAGGCCTAGTTGATGCTCAAAGGATAAAATATGAGGATCTTGAAAGGGAATCCCCAAGGAAAGTGTGATGATATTGTCATGAATGTCCACTATAGAATCTGTAACAAGTGCACTTGGAGGCTCGATGAATAAAGTTGGAGGATCAGGAAGAGCAGAAGAAGAATCCTACTAAAGAGAAAAGACCTCAACTAGATGTGGTGTGGTAGTCAAAATAGGGATCTTAGGAACAATACAAAGGTTCAAGTATCTTGACTGCACCACATGATGCTCCTGCAAAAGAGAAGTAGTGTGCTCTAACAATAGAGATGGTGGACCAAAGTGTGAGAAGATGTAGAGGCAAGTGGAAAGATCAACTACCCCTATAGAAATAAAACCTCCTATTGCATGATCCTAAATAGAGACTAAATCAGTAGTGAGCTCAATTGTATTCCCTAATCCACTGCCTATAATTTGAGAAATTGAGAGAAAGTTTGCAGACAGAGATGGATCATACAATACATCATTGAATATACCATCCTGGATGCAAACTAAACCTTTCCTATAGACTGGTAGGGTAGTGTTATTCTCCATGAGAATATGAGGAATGGGAGAAACCTCAATAGTGGAGAAGACACCTTGAGAAGATGTCATATGGTGAGAAGCACCTAAATCCAGTATCCAAGGGACCTGTGAAGGGGATGCAATGGAAGCTCGTAATGTATGACTCTTTCCAAGATTTGGTGTAGATGTCAAAGAGGTGGAAGAAGCCTAAAAAGAAGACCCTTGTGAGGTAGAAGAGGATGGAGAGGAAACAGTGATCTTCTGAAGGAGAGCTTGCAAATCAGCAATCTATTTCTCATAGCCATCAAATCTCTTCTAAAAACAATGTGACTCATCGTGAGATCCTTTCTGAAAATAGGAACATGTAGGAGTCTCATTCTTCTTTTTCTCCTTCTTCTTAGAACAAGAGGATGTACTAGTAGTGTGCTAAGAGGATGAATTAGATATTTGCTTCGAGTTTTGCTCCTATGTATCCTTAGCAAGCAATGCTTGTGACTGTGAATGTGTAAGTGACTCCATCTAAGTGATGTTGGACTATTCTTGTGTTAACCAATCACAAAATGTCTCAAAAGAAGGTAGCTAATGTTTGGTACCCAAGACATCCATAGTGAAGTAGAAAGTGGAAGAAAATATTTGATATTGTCCTTGCAACTTTGAGAGTATTAAAAAGATACATTCATCATCTGTTTTGTGTTTCCCACATCCCTACAAAATTGCACACAGAGATTTGAACTTCATCAGGAAGTCTTCAATGGTGGGAAAGCTATCAAGTGTCAAAGAGATCAACTATGCATCGAGCTGAAGTGCTCAGAACTCATTCATTGTGCCAAACAAAGACTATAATTTCATCCAAATAGCCCACGAAGTGGTCAAACCATCTAAGTGAAATAGAAGACTGTCTGAGATATTCAGTGCAATCAATCCCATGGCCTTGTCCATTTTATTCCTATGCTAAAGAACCTCAAAAGGGCACATGAGAATAGGTTGGTTCTCATCTAGACATGACCATAAGCCTCTTGACATGAGAAACCTAGTCATTTGTGCCTTCCAAGTGTGATAGTTATGTGGTATGAGCTAGGTCACAAATGGATCTAACATTGAGAGAAGAAGATGGAAGCAGAAGGGTCTTACTTTGAAGTAAATTATAGAGAATAAAATTCCCCCCCCACAACATATAAAGTTATCCCTCAACTACCACAAAAACAACTATAGAAAGCACAAAAACTAAAAAAGAACCTGGATTCTAGATGCAGAGAAGGAGGAAATAGAAGCCTCTACTTTGACACCAAAAAATGGGAGCTCAAGAAACTCAAAATATGATGAAACCAACACCATTGTCTTCGTCTTTGAGCTAGCTTTTCAACACTTCTTTCAAATCGAAAAAAGACCTCTGTATACTCAAGTTATGGCCAAAAAACCAACTACAGCTCCAAAAGACTAGCTCACTGGAAAAAATATAGTCACTAAAAAAATTTGACAGCCATATGGCCATCAAGAGGACATCATCAAAAAAAAGAATCAACGATCAATTTGCTAACATCAGCACACCAAAAAGTGATGTCAACACACTGGAAAATGATGTCAGCAAGCTGGATAGGGCTAATTATGTTAGCCTGACATCATGCTAGAAAGTGATGATGTGTGCACCAAAAAAAGCTAACATGGCAGACAAGAAGGTGATGTCATTAGCTAAGAAGATGACATAGCCAGACCACAAAGTGACATCAACATAGTAGAGAAAATAGGTGGCGGGGTTGCTGGCTATGGTGGCACCTAGGAGGAGAACCTGGTGGTGTTACAACATCACTGCTGGAGGGTTGGCAGCCCCCTGCCACTGGCTGGGCCTGAGCATCAGGGCTAAGAATAGGTGGCGTAGGGGCACTGTTGTGGTAGTGCCCTTTTTTATTTTATTTTTGCTTCAAAATTTCATACAGTCCATACGGCCAACCTGTAGGGGCTTTAAAAAAATCTAATAATGCAATAGAAGCCAAAATTGAAGAGTTTTATATGAATTTTGACTGTAAGTAGCCTTCTACACTCAATGGAAACATCTATTTAGGCCCAAAGTACTCCAAAATTTTGATTTTCCCCTCGATTGAAGAAAAAAAGCACAAATAAACTAGGGTTTGTGTCTTTGAATCGTGGCTTCAAAAATCCTTCAACCAAGAAGTAGTAAGGAGGCTCTAATACCATGTGGAAGTTGATGAAATCCAACTTTACAGTGCACCAAGATCACCTGCATGCAAATGGCTTGCTAAAGAGAAACTGAAGAGGAAAGGAGAAAGAGAAGATATTTCACAATAGGAAAATGAAATTGCTATGTGAATGATGTGAATTTACAATGAGATATCCCAAATATAAAGGCCTCTAGGAAGCTTTTAGAACAAGCTAGAAAGTGCTAGAAGATAAGGTTGACAACTAAGCATACATCCACAAAAGGTGGAATATCCTCGATCAAGGTGAGAGGATAAGTATGACTAGATAGGAACAAACTCCCATGTTGTCAACAACTCCTAGACTATAACTATTAACTAAATGCATTAACCTAAGTAAACTTTAGTAAAAGCATAAATAATAATTATTTACTCTAAAATAAAGACTACACAAAGCCCTATATGGATTGAAGCAAGCACCAAGAGCATCGTATGAGAGACTTCATACTTATCTTGTGAAGATTGGATTTGAAAGGATTGATAATAATAGAAATCTATACATAAAGGCAAAAAAAGGAAAAGGTATTTGGCTATCTAAAATATTTGTTGATGATATCATATTTGGAGGATAAGATGTTTTATGTACAGACTTTGCAAATTAGATGAAGCAAGAATTTGAAATGTCTATGTTTGGAGAAATCAATTTTTTTGTGGGATTGCAAGTATATCAAATGAAGTATGGTATATACATCACTTGGTCAAAGTATGTCAAAGAGATGTTGAAGATATTTGGACTAGAGGATTCCAAACCAGTAAGTACACCTATGGTGATAGGACATAAGTTGTCAAACACTGATGATTCAACTGAGGTGAATCAAACATTGTACAAGTCTATGATTGACAAATTGTAATATGTAGTACATAGAAGACTTGATATTGCATTATCTGTAGGGATAGATGCAAGATCTTTGCTAATCCTAGGGAGAATCACTTGATGGATGTGAAGAGGATAATGAGATACTTGAAAGGAAAAGAAGATTTAGGTCTATACTACAAGAAGAATGAAAGGTTTGACTTGAAAGCCTACACTAATGTTGACTGGGCTAGAAACATTGATGACAAAAAGAGCACCAGTGGAGGAGCATTTTTCTTAGGCAAGAGACTAGTTACATGGACAAGTAAGAAACAGAGTTGTACTTCACATTCTACTGCTGAAGCAAAATATGTTGCTACTACTATAAACTGCAAAAGAATTGTATGCATCAAATAGCTACTCAAAGGAATGAAGGAAGAAATCACAGAATCAGTGATACTTTATTGTGATAATACAAGTGTTATCAATATATCAAAGAATCCAGTGATGCACACAAAGACAAAGGACATTGCAATCAAGTATCATTATGTAAGAGAATTAGTTCAAGACAAAGAGGTGAAGATGGAATATGTTAACTCAAAGGAGCAAATTGTTGATATCTTCACAAAACCATTACCTAAGTATGGTTATGAGTATCTAAGAGGTAAACTAGGGGTGATACCCCTATCAAAGACTATTTAAGAAATAGAAGGATTGTCCTACATCAAACAAGTTGATGTTCATATAATACAAATTGATGCAGTGGATCTTACTTTAGGAACTGCCTAAAGAAATCATAGAGCCAAAAATTCAAATCAGTCACAAGCAAGGTGATAGAGGGAGAAACTAAGGAATCTACAAAGTTTATATCTCAATATTTTAAGGATGACAAGTTTTTGGTATAGGTCTTTGGCATTGTTGTCAAAGAGGGAGAAATTACATTAAACTAATCATCATCAGAAGAAGAGTTTTAGTGATCAAGTGCAAGAGATAAGAGGGAGAAAGCCCTAAACTGATCTATTGATTAGAGAGGGAGAAACATATCAAGAATTGAGTCAAAACAAGGAGGGAGACATTGATTAGAGAGCTAGAAAGATCACATCAGAGGAAGATCCTCTGTTGATCAATCTAGTATAACAGAAAGAGGGGAAAGTCCTAATCTACCTAGTAAGAGGGAGATACAAGAAGAAACTCAGAGAGAGTTTTAAGAAAGAGTTTTGTAACCTAATCAAAAGATGGAAGTTGTTAATAGAGGAATACAAGTTTTATCTTTGGTATTGCCTTACTGTTTAAACACAGTCAATTTGGTTGAACAAGATGTTCATCATTTGATTGAATTGGTTGATCAATTTGGTTTGCCATCAATGCCAAAGAGGGATATTGTTGAAAAGTAATTGAAAAAAAGGGATATTGCTGAAGAAGACTATGTGTTTCAATCATTTTTTTGTCACTGATGTCAAACCTGCTTTTTTTGGTAATAAAATTGCTTATAAGATTCAAGTAATATCACTTAATTTATTCATGAGAAAGATTTGATCAATAAGATGTAACACAAACACCTAGAGTAAAGGTTGAGTTATGAATATGTAATGAAGTACAAGGATCAATTAAGACAGTGATGACATGATGAATTGATGATCTACTTAAGGTTACAAAATGGCTAGCTACACTTAGAAAGTTTAGAAGAATAAGTTAAACAAAGTTTGTTGGCCAAGCTTGACCGAGTGGATAGTAGGTTCTAAGAAAAGTTAGTGCAAGCCAAGCAGAAAGTCAGTTAGAGCTGAGCAAAAGCAAAATCTAGTGGATGCTAAGCAATGCAGTTGATGTCAAGTAAAGTTTAGTTGATGTCTAGCACTAGTATATTTTGGTTGATGCCAAGTGATTTTACAATTGATGCCGAGCAATGCAATATGTGCCAAGCATCAGAAGGTTGATAATGTTGAGTTGTTGCATTATGATAAAGATCGAAGATTCACTAAATCTAAGCTGATAAGTTTTTTCACTTAGAACTTGTGAACTAGAAGGAAGATAAGATTGATCAGCTGGTGGCAAAGAATTTGATGTAAACTATTTTTAAGCGAATTCAAATGGATTCTAAGAGAAGTTTCTAGAAAAGACAAGATACGGGGTAGATACATTGTATCTTACCTAATCCATCCAAAACCCTAATTTGAATGATGGATAATGAGCAGGAAAATATTCTAATTTCCTATTTATAGGAATGTCTAGCCATGAAACAAAGAGAGAGGTTGGTTTCATGTGCAAGAACCTAACAAGGAGAAGGAATTAAAGGTTTTTCTTCATCAAGTGACCCAAGAGAAGGGTGTGCAATGGCATATTAAGCATGAAAGTCTTAAGGAGATGAATGCTTGAAGGGTGAACAAGCTATCATAGCTACAAAGTATGAAAGCCAAGCAAAATTGAGGACTAAATAGAGATTTTTAATCTACAAGTGAATTTTTAAGTTGTATCAGATCAAAGCTCTATTATTACTCTCTAACAATTGTATCAATCTAGGGTAAATCCTTTGGAGTAAGGTTGGCCTAACAATCATTGGAAAAACCTTTAACAGGGTGGCATTCCAAGTGAATGGCCTAAAGTCCTCTAACAAGGCTCACTTTTAACAGGGTGATTGAAATCCCTTAACCGAGTCACATTTAATAGTGTATATTGTAACATTTAACAGGGTTGGCCTTTCATAGGGCATCACTTTAGAAGAATGAAAAGGACTAGCATGTTACTGGTGGTTTTTCCCAAATTAGGTCTCCAAATAAATCATTTTGTCAATTGTGTTGATGAATGTGTTTTTTTCATGCTTTACATTTCTACAAATTGATTTGACAGTAACATACAAGTTTTAGTAAATACACAATAGATACATGCATGGGTATGAATGTTTTATGGGTTCACTAAATTGTGAAAAGTTTTATTTATACATTTGGACCTTGAATAATTGATTCAACCCCCCCCCCCCCTCCCCCCTCTCAATTATTCTAAAGTAATTCCAACAGAGTCAGGGTAGGAGACCTAAACTCTTTGGCTATAGGAATGAGAGTATCCTCACTATGCTAGAATTGGTGCAGGAACTCCTCACCTAACTGGTTTATTGTAAATCTTGAGATGATGCCCATTGACAAGTAACTTGAAGTGGATAGGGTCAATGGTAGATAGTGGAACTACACCATTTAGAAATATGGAAACAATCTCATAATGTCCTAACTAGTGTGTTTGAAACTTTCTTATATTATGTTGGTAGTTGGAATCATAAAGGAGTGTCTAATCTCCTATAGCAAACATTTTTTATTTGATAAACCTATCGTGTCACTTTTTTCTCTAGTGTTGAATGAGTTTAGTGTTGTTCAATACAGATGTCCTCCATTCATCAAGACTATTTAAACTCAAGATTCGGTCTTCTTGTGCAATAGTGAGTTCTATACTGAGCTTCAAGGAAGTCCTCAATATTTTATGTTCAAATTCTATAGGCATTACTTTCGACTTACCATAGACAAGTTCAAAGGGAGTAAAACTAGTTGTGGACTTGTAGGTGGTTCTATAAGCCCAAAGAGCTTTAGGAAGGTGTGTGGCTCAATCCTTTCTATGGTGTGTTACTATCTTGGTGAGGATGGATTCTAGCTCCCTATTAGTAACATCTACTTGAACAATAGCTTGTGGATGATAAGGTGATGATTTACCATGCCTAATATTATACTCTTTCATAAGAGCAGTTATCAAATTTGATGTAAACTAGGCCCCTTGATTGAATGTCAACTCCCTAGGGACTCCAAACTGTGTAAAGATGGATTCATACAAGAATTTGGCCACATTAGTATCCCTTGGGTGTTTCATGGGTTTAGCCTCTACCCATTTGGTTACATAGTCAATGCAAACCAAAATGTAGAATTTTCCTAGTGAAGAAGGTTCAATAGGTCCTACAAAGTCAATCCTCCATTTGTCAAAGGGTGCAACAACTACATGGACATTTCATCTAATTCAGTGGGTCTTCCCATTCGTTGACACTTGTCAAGATTTTGAAAGTAGTTCTTTTAGCTACAAAGTGACCTGCATAGGGCTCGTCATGGCATGCCCTTAAGAAATCACATGTTTTATCCTCTCTTAGACATTGACACATGACTTGATCAAGCCCAGTATAGAACATAAACCTAGCAATCCATGAATGGTGAAAGCTCTTCTTTGCTAGTAACTTTCTTTCTTTGGTAGAGAAGTGAACTAGCATTTTACCTATGGTGAGATAGTTAGCAATATCTATATACCATGGGTTTTGTGCTAACAATAGAACAAGGTGTTCATCTAGAAAACTATCATCAATGGCTGCAGGATCATCAAGGACATGTAACTGAGAGAGAAAGTCAACTACCACATTGGCCTTTCTAGTTTTATCTACTATAGTGATATCAAATTCTTACATAAGTAACAACTAGCAAACCAATCTTCTTGATATCGCAGGCTTGTTCACCAAATATTTTATAGTAGAATGGTTAGTGTGGGCAAATATTCCATAGCCAGTAATAGAGTGCTAAAATTTATTGAGGGCATAGATGACTGCAAGTTACTCCTTTTCAATAACTGTGTAGTTAAACTCTACACCTTGTAAATTATTACTGATGAAATTAATGGCATGTTCAATTAAGTCTACGTTTTGGCCTAGCATGGCACTGATAGCATAGTCTGAGGCATATGTATGAATGTGAAAAGGAAATCCCCAATTGGGTCCTCTCAAAATAGGCGTTGTGGTAAGAACTTCCATAAGTTGTAGGAAAGATGTAGCATAATCAGAGTCCCAAGAAACTTTTGACTCCTTTTTGAGCAGGTTGTAGAGGGGTGTTGCAAGTTGACTAAATTTTTTAATGAATCTTCTATAATATCCAGCATATCCGAAAAAATTGTGTACATCCTTTTTCTTCTCTGGCATAAGCAAGGTACTAATGACTTCAATCTTTACTGGATCTACTTCGATGCCCTTAGATGAGATGAAATCGCCTAGCACTACAACTTCCTCCATAATCATAAAACATTTTTCACTATTTCAGGAAAGGTTATAGTCTTGACATCTTTTGAGTATCATTTCTAAAGTTTCTTTTGCTTCCTCAAAAGTAGTGCCATAAATAGTAAAATCATCCATGTAGATCTCCATATAGTCAACAAAGATATTTGAAAAGATACTAATGAAAACTCATTGAAATGTGGTTTGAGCATTGCACAAGTCAAAAGGAAAAACTGAGTAGGCAAACATTCCCCATGGGTAGGTAAAAGTTGTTTTTTTCTTGATCCTCTAGGGCTATTTGTATCTGATTATAACCATTGAAACCATCTAGAAAAGAAAAATACTTTTTTCCAGCTAGGTTGTCAACGACTTGGTCTATAAATGGCAAGGGGGAATGATCTTTCTTAGTGGCTAAATTGAGCTCCCTATAATCTTCACAAACTCGTCATTTTCCTCCCTTCTTAGGTATTATAACTAGGGGTGAGACCCATTGACTATCAAAAATAGGGTATATTAAACTAGCACTTAGTAGTTTCTGCAATTCATTCTTAACTATATCTTTTAGAATAGGGTTAACTCTCCTCTAAGGCTATCAAATAGGTTTGAAGTCAAAGCTGATATAAATATTGTGAGTGAGAGTATAGGATCTAATCATTTCATGTCCATGTAATCCCAATCAAATGCTCTTTGATTCTCTTGTAGTAACTACAACATGATCTTCTATTGGGAGGGTGATAAGGCATTATTTACATTCAATTATTTTATTAGAACAACTTCCATGTTAATAACCTTATATGCCATGAATAATTAGGCAACCAGAGAAGAATCCATCTCATGAGGTAATAATGAGTGGAGAAACTGTGAAGCTTCTCAATGATGTGGTGAGTCCAAGGATGGTAATATGGTATCTAAGATACATTCATCTTGAGGAAACACTTGAGATTCTATTCCATATTCATTCAAAATAATAGATGAAATTATTTCATCTTCTTCTCAAGCAACTATAAATGATTATCTACCTATCATCATCTACTAATGGATGGAATTGACTTCTAGATCATCATCACCCAAGTTTGGCCAGATTACTTGGTCATCTAGTAACAATGGTTGAGCAAGGGAGTATAAATTTTGGTTTTTGGTATGAATACCATTGGATATTAACATCTTTCTAGATTGGCAAGCTATATAAGCATCTACAGTGGCCAACCATGGTTGTCCTAAAATTAAGGGATATCATCCAATATTAGCCTTTTGGGAGAGAAAACAAAATCAACTAGATACTCCCAAGAGTTTAAGGTGACTATGACATCTTCTATCATCCCATGCAGCTTAATGGTAGAGCTATTAGCAAGCTGAAGTATGGTGGGTGTCTCTCTGAGACCAATGATATGCAATTGACACAATACCTCCTTTTGCATGACATTTATAGATGCTCCTAAGTCAATTAAAGCATTTTGAACTTGGATCCCATGAATAGTGATTGTAACTACAGGACTCCTAGGTTTGAGTATTTAGGTACAGTTAATTTCTCCAGCATTAAGTTAGAAAACTATCCTCAAACATGAATTATTTTTGGATCTTTCTTCTTCCTTCTTGGTTGTTTAATGCATGCTTCTTTAATAGCTTTAGTATAGGTAGGGACTTCTTTTATAGCTTCTGTTAATGGTATTTTTACTATCATATACTTCAGTTAATTAAGTAAATCAATGATTGCATGGTTTTATATGGGTTGGCTTTGTTCCATCAACCTATGGGGGAATGGAGGTTCTTTGGCTATAGGAGAGGTCTATTCATTTGACTCATCTATATGCTTAGTCAAAGGATCTTCAACTTCAGTTATGATAGGCTTTTGGGGTGCAGGAAGAGTGGTGTCTGGCCTTAAGTGAATATCATTCAATGAGATAGTATAGCTTTGTTGTTGAGCCTACTATTTAGTATTTTTCAGATTAGGATTTGGCTAAACTAGTAGTTGAGTCTTCTTGGGAGGAGTATTAGTGGCTACATGAGGAGTCATTAAAGCTTGTTACAGAGATTCTAGGAATAGGGTTTTCTAACTAGGTTGGGCATTCCAATTGTGAGTTTGATGCCAATCCTATTGAGGTTGTTGCCAACCTTGCTAAGGTTGCACTGCCAACCTTGCTAGGGTTGTTTCTAACTTGACTGAGGTTGTTTCCAACCTTGGTGTCAACTATTATTTCCATTGAAACTAGTATTCTACAAAAATTTCCATTGATTATTATTATTATAAATTTGAAGAGGATCTTGTGGCATACCTTGTCTTTGATCCCATGGCCTTCATTGAGTGACATAAATCACCTCTCCATTTTCATCAATGGCTTTGAACTCGATAGGCATTGGTTGTGTCTCCACACTTGCAACAGACTTACATCTATAGTGCATTTTCTTTTTCCTACAATGTGGACAATATTTAGTCAACATGGCATCAACTTCATCTTTCTTCCTTCTAGCTTGCATGGTGTCTAGCTGAGTGGCTACATCATTAATGATGTCTTGCTTGAAATCTGATAGAAAATTGGATAATTTCATCTTGGATACTTCTGAACTACCATTGGATTTATTTGGTAGATCTCTAAGTCCCCTACCTTTCTTCACATTGGCTTTGGAATAATTCAGGCATATATTTTGTATATCAGTCCAAGTCTTTTGAGTGATATCTTCTCGTGCCATGAGATCTAGAGCTTTAATGGTTCCATCATTCACACTTCTCAGAAAAAGGTGTTTATTTGATTCCTCATTCAATTGGTGTTTTACACTATAGGTTGAACATGAACCGAGAAACATCATCCTTTTGGGACATTTTTAAAGTGTCATGATGTCCTTTCAAATCTCAACCCCTATAGTATTCTCTATACTTTGTGAAAAATAAGTTACTCATTACAAGCCAATCTACTACAACATTGGCACCCAACCCCATGAACCATCTTAGAGTAGCTTCTTGTAGGGTAGAAGGAAACAAATTCAATTTATGAGCATTAGTTGTATAGTAATAACTTCTATAAAGTATGTCAAACTCAAAGAGAAAGGTTCTAGGGTCTTCACTAATTAGGCCATAAAACTTGGGAAGTGCAGCAACAAGTATGCTCTTCAAATTTTGGTTACCCTACTAAGGAGGAATAGGAAAAGGAAATGTAGGTTGAGGCTGAGGCTAAGCCATTCCTGGAGGAGGTACTAGCAGTGGTGGTTGATAGATAACAAGGGAAAGTGGATTATCTTGGTATTTAGGTTCAGCAAAGAGATTATTCAAATGCAAGGATTCATCAAAGGATGAGGGTATTCATTCTTGAGTAGCAGGTAATGGATTTTCAAAATGTTCTTCTTTGTTCTTGTTGTGAGGTTCTTCAGGTTCATGATTAAAAATGTCTTCCTGAATATTACGGGGAAGAAATCTCCCAAGGAGGTATCTTCTTTTGTGTATGCAAACTCTAAACTAACATAATGACTTTAGGGTTGAATTAGATTGAAACCTTCCCCAAAAATGATGCCGAAAATGGAAGGTCGTCTTAATACCTTAGAAAGAATGGATTGGACATCCTTTTACAATGACTCCATGATTAGACAGAATCATGTGTTTTCCTAAAAATAACATATTGACTTTATTTTATTTTGTCAACCTGGGAGTGTAAGCTTGAGAGGGTGGCTACAAAGTATATGTTTTGATTCCTCTTTAATTAATTAGAACTAAAACAAATGGAATGTTGAATGATACTTAAGCTAGGAACTGAAACAACATCTTATCTTATAGCTTAAAGTAATGTTGCAAATAGTAAATCTATCTATGCACCTATGTTGTAGGAATAGTTCACTGATTCTATTATCAATGGTTGCAGGAACAATTGAATTCTACCTTGCAAAGAATCAAACAAAGAAATGAAATCTATTCTAATAGAGCAATTCACTTACCAAGTGGTTCCCCTTGGATGAGTGAACAAAAAAGACAATCAAGACAGAAGATGTAAACTTGAACTTTTTATTCTATTCATTCATGGTAAGAGATTACATTTGATTAAAAACAAGATCATGCATTGCTATTATGAAAATCAATCTATTCTATCTCTTTCAAAACTTCTTTTAAAGCTACAAAGGGAATTATTTAAAGGGAAACTACAACAACTTCCCAACTCTATGATCACTCCATCAATAAGGATCAGTTATAGATTCATAAAGTTTACAACAAAAATATCATGAACTGTGATTAACTCCTCCAAGAATATATTAGCTTGAGAGACCTATATTCATGCACTGCCATAACAAAAATCACTCAATAATCTTCTCATTAATCTATTCGGCTTTGACTTAGTGCTGAAGTGTTGACTTTGAATATGTGTGGCAAGTAACTACAAAACATTGAATGCATACAACTTCCACATATATATATATATATTTCATCATCAATGTTAGAAAAATGTATAATGTTAAAACTATCACTCTTTACAAATCCTATGGCTACAGGAAGGAATCTACCCAAACACAGTTCATGGATGTGGAAACATTTATCAGCATGTAACTTTCCTTCATTATACCATAGAAGTGCATAGATTCAAGAAAACATAGCATATCTAAACTATCTATTCTTCAACTTCATGTCTTAACATACAAATAACATATTCATAAAAACATAAGTTCATTTTCTTAAAACCATAGAGTCATAAAAGTTTCTACAAGAGAATTGTCTAAAAATAAGATTAAAAAAATCTCAAAATAATGGCCTTTTAGAGGCTCATCACCAGTCTAAACCAAAACCTTGACTAAAACTAGACTACACCTCTATGATGAAAGAGCAATGAATAAACAAGTGGTCCACAAACTCAACCTAGTTTTTGCATAGAACACATCTGTTAGAAATATAAAGACCACTTTTGCTGAGATTATCAATGGTTAGAACCCTATTCTAGAGGAAAAACCAAAAGAAGATGTTGATTTTAAGAATAAGGACATGGTACCAGGAATTCATCCATAAAGGTTTTTAATCTTGCTTCATCAAAGCTTGGTACCTAGAAGCCACTGAGTAAATGCCACTAGAAGTATTATCCCACACTAACTGGTCCTGATCAACATTCAAAATCACTGATTGGAGGATAGTCATCAAAGGTTTTAGATCCTCAGAGATTAAAGAAAGGTCTCCCCATTCCTGGCCTAATTTTTAGTCACTAACTTTACTACCAAACCTTTAAATGCAAGTATTAGCCCATCTGTCAAAAGCAGGAAAGTTGAGGAGAGGCCTGTGGAACAGCTAGTTTTCCCGCCAAAAAAGAATGTCATTACCATTTCCCACTCTCCACTTTGCCTTGGATTTGGTTGTATCTATGGCTTTGAGCATGTCATTTGAAATATTTGAGCCATTGGGAATGGTGCCATCATTGAATAGGTATCTAATGGAAGGTCTTTGAAGGTATTTATCTTGAATGATATCTTGCCAATCCCCCTTGCTAGAAAATATTCTCCAAATCTATTTTGCTTGAAGAGCTTTATTGAAAGGTCTCAGTTTTCTAATACCCAAACCCCCATAGTGTTTGGGGAGGCACACATTGTCCCAAGAAATGAGAAGAAATCTCTTGGGGTCTTCCAAACCAAATCATAGAAAATTCCTCAGGATCTTCTCCATAAGGTTAGCAAACTTGTTGGGAATCCCAAAAAGGCTCAACACATAGGTTGGAAGATTCTGAAGGGTGTGTTGGCCTTGTTTTTTCATCCCTACCATATCCAAAACTTCATAGTGAAAAGCCCTAGGGTAATTTTTTTAATTTTTTTTTTCTCAATCAAAACCCTAGTTCAAAATTCCCAAAAGATAAAATAAAACCCTAGTTGTGTGCCCTAGTTTTGAAAGAGGTATTCTTTTTCAAAATAGCATAGGATATAGTTTACCCTAATTTTTCTTTTATAAAGACTACTTTATTTTTATTTTCCACAAATAGACTTCTTATTTTCTAAGCTTACCTTAACCATGATCATGTCTCCTAAGCATTAATGTGAAACTTTTTAAGCTTTAGATGAGCATTTTTGGCCAGCCATCAATCTTGGTAAGATCTATGGATGGTGCTTGCCCACTTTTAGAAGTTGCAAGGTCTTTAAGTAATGCGGGGAAGTGCTATGTTGACACTTGTCAAAAATGACGATAGGCGAGTTGTCACATATAGCTCTCAGGTATGTTTCTTTTCCATCATTCATCTTTTCATGATCAACGACTAGCGCTTACTTGCAAGATAGAGATGAAAGGTTTTTCAATAAAGCAGGCAAGTGCCTTGTTGACATCTGGCACATGATGATATCAGTGCCGCATTCTCTAAAAGGAATTACTGCTACTAATAGATGTCATATACTAGTACAATAGGTGTAATGCATTCATTGGTTGAAGTACTTGACTTAATACTATCTGGTGTAACTTTGTTCCACCGCTAAGCTTTGGTAGATCAACAAATAGTGCTTTCCCACTATCCTGAGTTGCAAGATCTTTAAACAATGTGGGAAAGCACCTCAATGAAACCTATCCATGATGATGTAATCATTGGTGTCTCACACCATTTAAAAGGTTTAGATTGTTCAACTATCGATCTTGAGAAGATCAACAGCTAGCGCTTACCTACTTTGAGAAAGTGATTGATATTTATGAAAAGTGGGGAAGCACCAATAAGACATGTAGTAGATAATGATGTCATGAACCCACCCCTATCACACGCTATAATAAAGTCTTTTTCATGGAAACTATCAGAACACGTTGGTTTGAAAGGAGATATTCTATTGGTCAATCTAGCTAACTGGACATGATAAAGGTGCAATTTTTTGTGATCATTGATCTTTGGTAGATCAACAATTGGTGCTTACCCACAAGATGAAGTTGCATGACATTTAAGTAATGTAGGGAAGTGCCAATTTGCCATGTGGCAAGGTGAGACCAGTTGCAATGAACATTTGCTAATTTATGCTGGGTTGCAAAAAGGTATGGGAGTGGAATGCCAGTTGGGTCACAATATTAAAAGTTTATTTTGCATGATACCATGAAATTTCATGACCATCAATCTTGAGATGATAATGATTGGTGCTTACCCACATTTTCAAAATACTCAAATTCTAATTAATGTAGGGAAGCACTTGATTGACATGTGGCCAAGATATTCAAAGCTTTGAAATAGTCTTTCTTTTTGAAACAAAGCCATCCAATGCTGTGAGATCAACGGATGAAATTCAAACTTGAAGCATAACATAAAGTTAAGAGCTAAAGGAAATTAATATAGCTCAAAACTCCTTCGTGTGATCTTAATGGCCTGGTATAATTTGCAAATCCATCAGTACCAAACCACACAATCGCAAAGAATTCTTAGAGCACAAGGGTTTTCGAAGCTAGGGCAACAAAATTCTACAAAGTTTTCAGCAAATTACAACACAATTTAGAGAGAAAAGGAAGCATAATTCAGTGGGTAAGTGGTTTATAACTGTTGAAAATCAAGGAATTAGATTTGTGTGAAGTTGAAAAATGCCTCCATTAAAAAAATTCTCTGATCTCACTAATTATCTAAAAAGGTTTGTTCACAATGATTTCTTTGAACAATTTGTACCATTTGTACATGAAATAACAACAAGCAGGGAGTTTATTCAAAAAAACCCTAGGTTGGTTGTGGGTGAGAGTTTTTATAATAAAGCCAATTGGTTGAGAGATGCCCAGGTTTATGTAAGAGGGTTAGAATTGTTTAAAAATTGGTTTGTTGAATGCAAACTAGCTCCCCTCTTAGTAATGTTTGGGAATTTGATATCGATAAATTGGTGGTTGTTGGTGTTTTCTTTGATAGTGATCTATTGTATGATATAGCCAAAAAATATGACCATATCATTAGAATTATAAAGAATTATGCTGGAGACAATCTTTTTAGGGTTTCACTTGAATTGATCAGTGAGGTTTTTAAGATCAACCCTAACCATGCAGTTCATTAGCCTATTGATATGAATGATCTTCAAGCAAGATATGATGCACAAAGAATATATTTGAGAGCAGGGCCATTGCAACAACACATTGCTAAGATTGGGTCGCTACCCTTGGTTACACAAAACACCTAAGAGCCATTGATTAAGAAATACTTCAATCCTAGAGCCCAAGCTTTATATTTCACTCTCTGCCAAATATTTGGGATAGATGAGGAGGAATACATCCAAGGTTCTATTGTTCTTATTATGGCTCAGACATTGCAGTTTGGAATGAGCACCATTCTTGATTTTTCTACCTTCCTTTTAGAAGAGATTCATAATGATCTTATTAGAATATCTCAAGGTAAGGTGAACAGACCTTTTTGATAGTACTCCTTGCTGATGCACATATGTCTCTAAAAGGGAGTTACCTTTTTCTCTAAGGGAATGGAACTGGAGCTAGAAAAGGATGGTGAGAAGCTACCAATCTAGCTATGGAGTGCTGACATGACTTGGGAAGCCAAGGATGCCAGTTATGTCAGATTTGACAGATATTTTGCATCAAGGCTCAGATTGCTCTTGAGAGGGGATAGCCCAAGAATTCCATAGCCTCTACTAGAATTAATCAGACCTAAGGACAATGCTAAGGGACTTCTAGTTAGTCATAATTGGGGGGATACAATCCCATACAATGTTTCTACTATGATTAGAGTTTATGGTTTTTTGGGAAAACCTCATGTTTTACCTTTCCATGTACCTCTAAAGATAGGAATTGCAAAATTTTTGTGGAAAATTGGAACCATTGAAGAAAGGGATATGATCGGCAAAGGTAAAGGCACTTTCTTTCCTATTTTCACTGTGGCTCATGATTTTGTCTTTGTAAGGAAAGGATGGAGAAACCTAAATTTATTTTTGAATAGATATCACATGGCAGAATCCCATGCAAGGTATATTGATCCAAAAGGATTCTATGACCTTCTAAGGGAGAGGAAAAAAGCTAAGGTTATTACACAACATGTATGCTTCCCTGAAGATGTTATTAGAAATATCTTTTCATTGTAGGAATAAGAAGTTAGAAAAGAAAAATGGATAGTCTTCAGTAAAGTCTTAGAATTCATTAATGCTTTTGACCCCAATTATAATCCTTTAAAAGATAAGAAGTATTGGGGGCCAAATTGAATGTATTAATGAATAATTTTTTTGTAATAATGCAAACTATGAATGAAAAGAAGGCTACCTTTGTTAAGGCATATCCTGATAAAGCAACAGAGGTGGAGAGAAGGATAAATAGCTAAATGATAGTTTCTCTAGGCTAGTATACATTACAGAGGAGGGAAAGATATATTGTGGCTCAGAATATACAACATGTTCCCCCTTACAGAAGGCCAAGACCAGAGAATCCACCTACCACCAATGCACCCAAAAGAAAGAAACTAGAACAGGGATCCTCTTCTCATGTTCACCAACTCAAACCCCACTCTGAATAGAAGATGAAGGATCTTTAAGAGAACAATTAAGAAAAATGGGTGGGGAAGGAGATATAGTTGTTACTACTATTGATATGGAAAGAGGAGTGCCTCAAGAGCCTCCTATTCCCTCCTTTGATCTCATTGTTACTAATTACAAAGGTAAGGAGATAGATCCTTATATTGCTCAAGGCTCTCAAAAATTCATAGATGATGAGAATTTTGTTAAATCTAGGGTTTTTGCACAATTTTTGTGGAGAAAGAATATAGGAAATTTTGAGAAAAATTGTAAGAAAATAAAGGCAGAACAGCCAAATAAATCAGACTTTAACATTGAGGAAGAGGTGAAGGCTAAATTTTTGGAGAATTTTTCCCAGCTAACACCTGAGGCCAAAAGACTTTTGGTTAGGGAGTCAGGTGCCTCGGTTTTGCCTGAGTGGGACATCGCTAATGCTATAATTTTTTATTCTATCAGAAAAGAAAAATATGTGCAGTATAAAATAGAGGAAGAGATATCACAAGCACATAGGGGGATTAAATTTAGTAATGATCATCAAGCCCTGGTCATATGGTTAATTGAAAAAAGAAATAACACCAAAATGCAAGAAATTTCAAGTGCGGAACACACTTGTGCTCTTATAGTATACAAGGCTGATGAAATGGGTAGTCAACAGGTTACAAGAATGGCTAAAGAAATGTTAGAGTTTGGGGATGTGATGGCTAGAAAAGAACAAAGTAGATTCTTAGAACTCAATGCCAAGTTTGAAGAAATACTTAAGGCATATGATGAAAGAGGAAAAAAAGATACAATTACTGGAAAATCAAATATCCCAAATGGATAAACAACTTGGAAATAGGAAAATGGGAGAATCCAGTAGACCAAGAATTGTATATTCTCACCCCCCCAATTGAGCCATTTAAATCCACCCCCATTATTGAGTTATCGGATACCCCACAGAGGCTTGAGTTCTATACTGCTGAAGAGTTTGAAGAAGAAGAAACCAAGTTATATGAATTGCAGATTGAATTGAATAATCAGTATGAAGAGAAGCTTAGGCAAACAATTTTGTACTTAGTAGATAAAGTTGAGTGGTCAACATTTTATGACCAGTTGGCAAGAATCCTAGAAATATGGGATGAAATAAAGAAGGATGAAGACAACTTGAAGCCCATTGTGCAAAAATGGAGTGAAAGAAATGATGATATTACTGTTATGTGTATTTCTATCATCCAATTACCTTGCCATCAAATAGAGAAAATTTTTGATATACTTAGTAATTTGAAGAACTTTGATGAGAAATGGATTTCTATTCAAAAGAGAATAACAATTTTTCTTTCCAAGTACATAGCAGAGAAGTTTGACCTTTTTCCTAGTGCCCTTAAAAAGGTTGATAAAATAAAATAAAAAGATGAATGGGGAAAGGAATTAGATGAACTACTATGTCATAGAATGAATAATGTTATAAATGAAAAAGGGGCATATATTATGGGCAATGACCAATGAAGAACTATTCAAAGTGCAATTATTTTACAATGTTATCAGAAAAGATCTTGTTGAAATAGAAAAAGTTGGAAATTTTGTAATAAAAGTGCAGCGGGAAATCTTGAATTTTGATTGGCTTGATGACATTTTTTTAACAAGTAGAAAGAAGAATTTATGTCTTTGGAATAGGTGGCAGAAGATGATGGGATGGATGAGGATGCAGAAGTAACTGTTACCTTAATAGTTCATGATGAAGACAGTGAAAACCCCCAAGTTGAGGTTAACTTGTAGGTACTAGAACAAAACACATCATTAGCAAGCTTGATAGCCACATACTCCAAGGAGTCAGAATAACCAAAGAATAAATCATGGAATTCATAGTTTTGGAAATGTAACAGAAAAGTGGCCACCTAAAGAATATTTTGATGTAAAATTTTTTTGTTACGCACAATTTTGTCTTTTTGTGATAGCTACAAAATGTAAACATCTTTTGTCAAAAGGACAGTTATCAATTCTTTATGATTGAAGCTTGTTGCATCTCACACTATATAAGTGAGATTCCAGGGCTAGAGAAAGGGTCCAAATATTTGTATCACTTTTAGCTTCTATTAAGTCTGCCTTTTAAGTCTGTTTGGTCCAATGTCTTGATGTGAATACTTTGTGATATGTTTTCTCTGCAAAATTTTATGAGAATACATCAATCTGGCATGATTTAGTTGTTGTGTCTTGAGTCATTTTGAGTTCTATTCAATTGTATACAATTTTAAAAGGAAATTAATACAAAGATGGACTGTCCCCATTTATGTTCTTTTTTTATCTTGTCTCCATTTTATTATCTAGATATTTTGAAGTTGAAGAAGCAAAAGCTTGTCCAATTGAATGCAATTAAATCGAATTATAATTCAATTCACTATTGTTGTTAATTCAATGAATTAAGTAAATTATTTAGTGATGTTGATAGGGTTTCTAGGGTAATAGGAAGGATGTTGCTAAGTATGAGATTTTAGTGAAGGCTATTGATAATATTGATTGTAATGCAATAAATTAGATCTAGGAATTGAATGGACTCTAAATCCCAATGGATAAGGCACCGAACTAATTAATTCAATTTGTAGATGGAAAAGTCATAGATAAACATTAGACTTATTGTTTAAATCAATTTAATTTTACCTTTTGAAGATCATCAATGCTAGTCAGCACTCGTTTGCATCTAATCTCTGAGTGTTAGTTAGCTACTATTGTCAGAAATGTTTGTAAACCTGAGGAGAATTGTGACCAAATCTATTGTTAAGGGATATGTGTTTTTATTGAGTGTCATGGAATGAGCCAATTTGTGTATGAGATAGTATATTAAAAAAAATCATCCATCCCTCAGGTATACCCACCTTGGTTTTGCAGAGCCTAAAGAGTAAAAAATTAGTCTTGATTTTGTTGAAGTTGGATCGAGATAAGAAGCATACAGAATTGTTAATGGGAATTAGTTGATCCTTAGATTTTGTGAATTTCATTATCTTGGTATTGAGCATTTTTTTTCTTAGTAGTTGAAAAACACCAATAGGGTGGATTTGACCAACTAAATTTTGCCTACTTATCTTAGTGTAATACCCTTCCAGCCAACCAATTTTTTATTAAACCTATCAATAAGACTAATCCATAAAGAATCAGGGGGTTTGAGGCCCATAAGGAGACCTAAATAGGTTGAGGAGAGGCTACCTATGCCACATCCCAAAATATCAACCATCTTCCTCTGTCTCATAGTCAGAGTATTGATGAAGAAGACGGAGCTCTTGTTCCAATTGATAAGTTGCCTTGATACTCTAGTGTAAGAGCTCAAAATCTTTTTGACCACCCTACTGCCCTAACTGAAGCTTCCCCCCCCCATAATAGTGTCATCTAGAAATTGTTGATGAGAGAAGACCAAGGGACCAGAAGAAGGTTTGATTCCTTTTAGAGCCCTTGAAATTCTGTTGGCTAAAATCATCCTTCTCGAACATTCAACCAAAATGATAAAGAGAATGGGCAATAGGGGGTCCCCTTTCCTTAACCCCCTTGAGGGTTTCAAGAATGTCGAAGGAGAACCATTGATCAAAACAACCGAAGAGGAAGTAGAAATAAGTTGGTTTATAAGCTTACAAACCTTAGAATTAAACCCAAAGCCTCTAAGAACCTTGAAGAGAAAAGACCAGTCAACCTAATCATAAGCCTTAGATAGGTCAAGTTTGAGGAGAAATCCTTCTCTCTTTCCTTCTTCCAAAGAGTGGACTTCGTGAACAATCATGATAGAATCCAGGATTTGTCTCCCCAAAACAAAACTAGACTGTTGAGGAGCAAAAATAATAGGGAGGATCTTGATAATCCTATTAGCAAGGACTTTAGAAATAATCTTGTAGAAAGAGTTGCAAAGGCTGATAGGTTTGAATAGATCCATAGAATCCGCCCCTAAAACTTTAGGTATAAGCACTAAGAAAGTAGCATTTACCTCCTTGAGCAGAATTTTAGCTCCACAAAACTCTTGAACCACTTTGATAACATCTTATTGAACCACTTCCCAAAACATTTGAAAGAAGAAAATAGGGAAACCATTCAAACTCGAAGATTTTTCTGCAAAGAGGGAGAAAACTACCTGATCAATTTCCAAAGAGGAAGGAATAGCCTCAATCATAGAGTTGTGTTCTAGCTAGATCAAAGTCGGCATATTAGAGATTATATCATGTTGATCTTCTTCCACAAGATTTAGATCTCTCATCAAAAGATTAGAAGAGAAAGAGATGGCCTCTATCGCTACATTGTTTTCTTCCTCCAAAACAACACCCCGCTTTTTTATTCTACTAATTATGTTATGGACTCTATGTTTCCAAATAGAGATATGGAAGAATCTAGTATTTTGGTCCCCCTCTTTTAACCACACAGCTCTCAATCTCTATTTCCGATAAGCCTCCTCTTGAACAATAATATTGTGAAGCTCAAAAAGAATAATTTTTTCCTCCTCCAACCTCACCTCATTATAGCCCTCCTTTTGAATAACACCTTGAATAATATTGAGTTCCTCTGACATCTTTGCTTTGGATTGGAAAATTTTACCAAAATCAAAATTAATCCAATTCTTGATATTGATCTTGATATGTTTCAAATTATTGGCCACCTTGAACATGGCAGTGCCCTCTATGTGAATGTTCCACTACTCTGAGATATGAAGAGAGATATTTGGGTGTGAAATCTGCATTCTTTTGAATTTGAAGGGGAAGTTATGTTTGATGGCCATGGGGTCCATAATGAGAGAAATAGGAGAGTGATATGATCTAGTCTGAGCCAATAAAGAAAAATTGCAGTAGTTGGAATTCATCCAATCTAAATATATGAGAGCCCTGTCTAGCTGCACTTGGATGCAATCTTTGTTGACTCTTCTATTAGACCAAGTGAAGAATCCTCCCTGAAGTTCAACATCTAGCAAAGCCAAATTATTGATGAAGTTTGAAACATCATGCCTACTATCCAGATTTGATGTTTCTCATCATCCCTTAAGGGGGTATTAAATTCCCCCATTATGATACAATTTCCCACTTGGTATCTAGATAAAATATTTCTAATATTTACCCAATAGTTCCTCCTATCATTCTTAGAATTAGGAGCATAAGCATTCAAAAGATACCAGCTTTCATGATTTTTGATATTAAGTACTTGAATGAGAAGAATATTACCTTCACCATATAAGACTTGGGGCTTGAAAATATTAGAGTTGCAGAGGGTAAGCAGACCCCCTAGGCCCCATCAGAATTCATAGCAAACCACTCCAAACTACTACTGAAAGAGATCCTCTCCATAGACTCCTTTTTCATTTTGGTTTCTTGAATAATCATAAACTATGGTCTATGATCCCTAATCATATTTCTAATGACCTCTTGTTTGTGGGATCCATTTAGCCTACATATATTCTAGGATATGACCTTCATCTCTTCTTTGCAAGGTAGGCCTCTTGGATGGTCTTTTGACTCCCATTCGCTAGATTCCTTCTAGTTTCCTCTTTCCTATCCTAGTTGTGACTGTTCCTTCTAGGGGTTTTAAGTTTTTCTCCAACATCATCTTTCACTCTAATCTTGGTAGCAGTTGGGGAAACTGGAGAAGGATCTCTACTTTTCTTTTTCTTTCTAACCATAGTCCACTCCCCCTGTCACTCATCTGCACAGCTCACAAAAAGAGCCTCCATTATAATTAATTGGCCTAGTGATTTGGATCTAACCATTTCCATCACTCTTGAAACCTTCTCTAGGGATGCTACCTCTAGGCTGAGGTTAATACTAGATTCCCTAGGGGAGGGTCTACTCTTTTGAGCAACATCTACATGCCCTTCAAGAGCTTGGTAGTCGTGGACTTGATTTTCATGCATAATCAGTGCTTACAATCCCTAACTCCCCAAAAAAAGATCCACCTTGAAATTTTCATCTGTAGGATTAGAAATTTGAGGGATATAAATATCCTCATATTCTTTTCAATAGAAAAAACCTTAGTACCTACCTCATCTGGAGCTCATTGCGAAGCTACCAAAGGCTTAAACAAATCAACTTCCATAATGGAGATTCTTTTGGAATTTTCCCCTTGAACCACAACAGCTACCGAGGGCTGAGCTCCCACTTGGTCGTCTTATTGTTGCTTGGGCCCTCCTTCAAGGTTCACAATTTCCTTCTATCTCCATTCCTTATCTCCCTCATTGGTATTCTTTATTTTTTCTTTGAAAATTCCTTTGGTCTTATTCTTATTCAGTGACTATTTCCTGACATTTTCCTCCAAAAATCTAGGGCATAACTTAGCCACATGGCCTAGTTTCTTGCAATGGAAGCACACAAAAGGGCACTTTCAATGTCCAACTTCTAAATATTCATTCCCAATTTAGAGTGAAGATACACAACCTTTGGAATGTCTCTGCCCTCACTGACCCCAATATAGATCCAAGCATATGTTAATCAACTTCTTGACACTGTAATGGGGTCAATGGATAGAAGCTCCCCAAAATATTTTTCTATGCCATCCAATACATCTTCGTACCAAAACTCCATTGGAAGTTCAGGAAGGCAAAGCCAAACAAGAGCTTGAACAAAGAAAGAATCATTAAGATCTAGCTTTGTGGTCCATTTCTATAGAGCAAAGGTGGATCAGCCAAAGGACCAAGACCATGCGCAGAGGATCCTTGTGAGATCTTCTAGACAAGAGAACTTGAAAGAGAGGAAACCCTTAGCCATAGCCGCAATCTCAACATGACCTTTCAAGTCTCATTTGTTCCTAGCATAGGTCTGCACGATATAAATAGTCTACCTTGGTCCAATGAAGTTCCCAACCAGAGAAGAGGCCATAGTAGCAATAGTATGGTCTACTAGCTCATCAAGAATCTCAATAGCATATTGCCCCTTTTCCTTATCTGAGATATCCATTATCTCCAGGAAGGAAGACTTACCTATGGATTTGATACCAAAGAGAGAAGACCACCGACTAGTCGAATCTGCATTGAGGATTTTTCGAGAAAAGTGTGGGCCCGACATAGTCCAACTAGATCTCAATGCATCCTTCACAAGGTCCTTCCTTGGTTCATGTGGGCCTTCATTCTCAGAGGCTAGCTTATTCCCCTGGTCATCCTCCTCTTGGTAGACCCCAAATCCCTTCTCTGCACCATCTTGGACTGACCCGCCTGAAGCAAGATTCAAATTTTTGATCTCACCAATTCCCGCTCCTACTCTTGCTCCCTCTTTGTGCGCCATCATAGACTTATGGATTTCATCTGTGTTATTATTATTATTAAGTGATGAATACAATAACAATGATATGCATCTTATTTTTGTGGATTCAAAAGCACACGAAAAACTTTGAAACCACTTGATCTTCTCTCTACTCAACAATCAATAAACAATAGTGAATTTGGTCTTTCTCACTTCTATTGCACCATTGGTTAAGACAACATAGTGTGGCGTATTTGTGATTCCTAGATGCAATAAATCAAAAATTAAATGGGAAAAAAATGCAAAGCCCAGGTATACCATTCCAAACTACAAACTCAAATGCTACCATAATCTATATTTAAGAATGATATCTTCCCTGTAATCACTGGTATGTTGATGCTTATTTTCTTGAAAGGCTTTTGTTTTGACATTTTAACATGGATATGAATGAATAATATAGTTCCTACACTCGCTTGGGAGAGGGAGTGAGTGGCTATGTTATAATGATGAGATCAATGGGAGAAATTTTCCAGAGGATTAAGATTTAATATGTAGTTTTTTTAAACATGAAAGATTGAGATGCATTTACTAAATTTGTCAAATGTCTCAAACATGAGAAACATAAGGGGCATGTGCTTCTTTGTTTTGTGCAATCTTTATGATGTTGGTTTTCATGCTTATATTGTAGGCATTTGTTAGGTTATGGGTTGTACTTTCTATTGTTAAATTTTGTTAAGATTCTTTGTTAGGAGTTTTAGACCTTTCTAAAATTTATTTTTATTATCACAAAATACAAAAGAGACATGCACTTCTGTGGAAAGAATTTTGGAGCCATAAATTCTAGTGCCATCAGGTGTCCTCCATTCCAATTCATAGAGGGCATAGAGGGTATATAATAGTTGTGTTTTTTTTTTCTGTTAGCCAAGTGAGGTGGAAAATAGGTGTACATAGTAATAAACTAAAAAGGGGTAAAAACCACACCTTAGAGAAAAATGGTAGCTGCAAAATTCTTCCATCATGGACAAAATCCATGAGCACTCAAAAATTTTACCGACAAGAAAACTAGAAATCTTGGAAAAATGGCCAAGCATTGGAAATTTGTCTTCATGGAAGAAAAAAGGGCTAAGTGTTGGAAATTCCTCCTCCATGGGAGAAAAAGTGGCTAAGTGTTGGAAATATCTCCTTCAAGGAAGAATAAATGGCTAAGTCTTGAAAAGTCCCTCATTGAAGAAAAAATGTGTAAGTATCAAAAATTTCTCCTTCGTGGAAGAAAAAAGGGTGAAGTGTTGGAAATTCCTCCTTCATGGAAGAAAAAATGGCTAAGTGTTGGAAATATCTCCTTCATAGATTTTTTTTAAATGGCTTTAGTGTTGAAAATTCCTCCTTCATAGAAGAAAAAATGGCTAAGTGTCAAAAATTCCTCCTTCATGGAAGAAAAATGGCTAAGTGTTGGAAATTCCTCCTTCATGGAAGGAAAAATGACTAAATGTTGGAAATATTTCCTTCATGAAAGAAAAAATGGTTAAGTGTTGGAAATTTCTCCTTTATGGAAAAATGAAAACAACCAAGTTTTGGAAAATTTCTCATTCATGGAGTAAATTGCAAGGAGTAGATAAATTTTGGCTAAATATCTTTCTAGAGAGATAGAGAATATGTAATTGGTCTATATGTTTCATTTTGATTTTTTTTGTATGATTCTTATATTGCTTATTTCTATTTTGTAGGAGGAGAAAGCTCTAGTTCTAAAAATTCAAGAAAGATGCTCAAGTCCCAAATTCTAGTTCCAATATCAAAGACATCCACATATTGAGTGATCTAGTCCCAGACATTCAAAGTTCAAATTCAAATATACAAGAACATGGCAATGGAAGTTCAATACGAAGAAATTCTAAAGTGACATAATCATCAGCAAGGGATTCCAATCCATTTCAAGGAGATAAATTTCCAAGCAAGTACCTGGAAGACGAGAATGTTCAAGGAGAGGTTTTCAAAAAAGTCGGTCAAAGTTGGATCTTAGTTATAAAATGACGTAGTTGGAAAGGACTTGAGCTTACATGGCCTCCATCATCACTTCATGGCATCCAATTATCTTTGATGAAGAATTAGGGTCTCCAAGTCAAACTTTTATGTATTCAAATAATGGAATTAAGAATAATTTATTCAAGGAAGACTGAGCATTTATCTTAGTGGACATGCATAGTGGATATGTATTGCACTTCACTCTCTTTTTGTGTAAGCATGCATAGTGGAATAAATTACCCACTATGGTAGTGGGTTTCTTATTATATTAATATATATTTCTTTTCTTTGCCCTAACCCTAATTAGGGTAGATGTAGCATGATCTGAGCCATCGGTTATTGTGATCATCTAGGCCATCTGTTGTAATTCAGGATCTATATAAAGGCCTCACTCCTAATTTGTAAAGGAAGGATTTTTTGAGATTGTTGTTATGTGCTACTAAGATAATCGAGTTTTCATTAAAGTTTGTTGAATACTTGATGTGTCTTAGTGCTTGCTTGTTCTCTTAAATTCCCTCAATTAGATTAAGTTTAGCCTAGTTAAAGTGTTGTGATTGCAATCAAGAATATGATGGTGTATTGATGAATTCCTTTGGTTCATATTTTTGACATTTTAGTGATTCTAAATCGTTGTGCAAAGTTAGCCTAAACCCATTTCATGCATATGTTTAACTTTGATCATTTATATACATGTTCTTTATGACGGTGTATGTGTTGGTATGAAAATCTTTGGTGTAACCCTTGAAGATTGCACTAGCTCACATGCAGTTGTGTGTAACTTGGCGAAGTGGAGCTTGGTAAATTGAGGAATTTGTCCACCAAAGTACCATTTATTGTCACTGCTACCTATAGGATTAGAATAGAATTCTTGAACCCTATCCTATTTCATTTATGCATATTTTGTGAAAACCTAAAAATGTACTTCATTGCAAAAACTTAAGATAGCTCCCACATCCAATATGGTTTGAAATGAATCTGAGTAAACGCACATGATGCCCCTTGTGATCATCAGCAAATCACATCAACCATCAAGCTTATCCACAGTTGAGACCTAACATTGAAGGAACTTTGCATTCATTTATTGATCTTCTAGCAATCTTAGCATACACAAGACTTTGTTAAAGAGAGTATAAGATATTTCATTATTTTTTTTTACTGTTTGGTGGGTCATAAAACATGCATCAATAGTGAACACTACACAAAAAGAAGAAACCATAATAAACCATGCAAAATAGCCTCGTCCATCGTGGGCTCTCTAGTATTGATTATTGTGAAGGACCCTACAACCTCCAGCAATGCCAATAGAAGCTTGCCAGAATGTTTGGTGCTCTCTTTCCTGTGCCCATCGTAGTCTCCAAGATTTTTTTCCTTTTATCTAGCTGCCATGGCCTATGCACACCCTCTATAAAAAGGAAATAGACAACTGTTACAGCAAGGTAATCGCAAGACTTTGATTTTTGTACCCTTCCCCTACCTACATTTGGGCATTCTCTTGAATTAAAATCTGCAAAGCATATGATTCGGCCAACGATAAATCTTCCAACATCTATAATATAGAGGAATTTGTTAAAGTTTGATCATCTTCCACCAACAAACATAATAGAAAAATATAACACTGACAAAATAAAACAATATTATTGGATGTCGAAGAAATGTTTAACCATTGTTTAATAAATTAGCCTTGGTAGCAATTTTCTACCATGGCAGGAACTAATAACTAGCTTTTGCCCTTGTAATATTGAAGCATAGAATCCAAGAAATAACTAAATCTCAAATACAATCTGTTGTTAATCACACCCTCAAAATCCTAAGAAATAAAGGTGCTTTGCAATCGAAAACCAATTGACTTCTTAGAATGACAATCGAAACTTCCAACAATATTGCAACCAATGGTATAATTTTTCATTGCATGCTAACGGCAAGACCATGAACAATGCCTACCAAAAAATGTACTGAAATTGATGCATCCTTTTTAAATGCTTGAAATGTTCTTTACCATCATGTCCAACTCGTTATAATTTTTTTTAACCTTGTATTCTTCTTCATAATTTTATACAATTTGTGTGCATCATGTCCAACTCCTGTAATTTATTTTTTTAATATCGTATTTCTCCAATAGAAACCACATTGTAGCAAAGAAATGACAATCGTTGTGATTTTTCTAATTCAGATAACTAAGCAATTTGGCTTGAGCTGGCTGATTTTTGCTGACTCACTCAATCAACTTGGTGATTTTTTGCCAAAAAATGTCATTAATCACCAACTTAGGCAATTTGGGTGATTTTTGCCTAAATTACATTTGTAAAATATAATTACAAATAAATCTCAATTATGATTTATGATTAATTATATTTTTTATTGTTCAATCAGCAAATATTGGTGTTTTGGAAACACATAAGATATATAGTTACAAGTAACTTCGAGAATACCTTCCTTGACCAAACATACCATGAACTCCAACATTCTAAGAAGATTAATTAGCGCCTCCTTAACCTCTTTCAATCATATGCGGCATTTGAAACCTTTCATTTGATTAGATATATGACACGTCATATTATCAAAGTTATAAAAATTAGTCATCATTATTCAATGAGTTTTGTTCTAGGACTTGCCATTTTTCCTCAAATACAAAGCCACTTAACATGAATTCAAAACTAGTGGAAAGATAATTCAATACACTAACAAAACCAAAAGAAATAAATTTTTCTAAGGATTAGAAGTAAAGATATCAACCTACTCTAATTCAAAGTTACAGTGTTAGTATTTACAATTTATTCTTTATTGTTACATATCCGTGTTTTCATGGAACATTTGATGTCATTGATTTCATGAATTTTACATACATTTATAATTTGACAACATTTATAATTATATATATCTATGTCAAATGATTATGTTTTCTATTTCCTTCAACCACAATTCACATTTTACATATGTGATGGATTTATCACTTATGTTATTTGTTTATGTATGTTAGCTTCTTTTTTATGATGTTATAGTGTGTTTAAGTTATATTCAATAAAGAGTGTGAAATAAATTTCAATTCATTAAAATCTCTAAATTTCAAGGACTTTTTCACTCTGTCATGCACGATTCATAGCCGATTCACGAGTCGTGTAGACTTTGCCGATAGCCGATTCCGAGTTTCAGTTTTCTATTGTAGTTTAATGAATAACCCATTGCTAGGTCCAGTTTCTCCAACTCCAAAATCGATCAATGAGGATACTTCAACCACATGCAAATCAATGTATTTCACTAAACCAATGCAGTGGTCCTATACAAACCAAAACAATGACAGCAATCATAACTGCTGACCCAGTAATACAGACATAATCAAGTGTGGTTAATCACTTCTCATTTGTACAAGTCGAGAAATGGTGGAAAATTACAGTGACAATTAGATCTGTCACAACTGTAAATCGTTACAAATACAATTAGAAATAGAATCTCTTTTACTCGTCACCCTAGAAATGGACGGACTTTGGTTGCATGAGTATACATCTTTATACAAACTGACAGAGAGATAGGTGCACAAGCACATTTAGATTTATCCTGGGTGGTCTTTGATTTCTCTTGGTATATCAGCTCAGCGACACTTCACAATCTGAAGGAACAAATTTGATATCACATTTTCTCCTACACCATCCCAAAGATGTTTCCAAACTTAATTATTTTCTTTCCTCCAGGAGCATGAATTCTCCTCCCCACAGTATTTGAGATGCCATGTCAGTATCATGAAACTCAGTAACTGCATTATTTGCAGAAGAATAGGTAATGTTTTGAGACAGATCACAGATTGCATCCCGGTTGCCCTTTTCCATTATGCAGCATTTGAGATGAAAAATATTCAGAAGGCATCATATCAATTTCTATGCCATTTCGCTACTGGAGGGTACAGATTTGGTGATAAATACATCGGTTTGGGTATTTATAGGACTAGACAAAGATACATGTTTTTCTGCAATCAAGTTACATTCAGCATTCCCAATCAAGCTAGAACTATTCTTATTGAGAGTTTCAGTAAAAGAGCTTGGGTGACCTCCAATTTGATCAATCTGAAAACCATGGAACTTCCTGTCCAACTTTCTACTGCACTGTTCATCCATCCCGTCTAAATTCTGAAAGATACCCACCTAAAATCGAAACATGCAGCCAGTCAGGTATCAAGACAAAAAAGACGAGAAACCCCACTAATATCACTAAAATTTGCAAAAGAATACAAACCCTGCATAAACTTTGTTTTCATTGATATTTAACAAAAGAAACTATTCAATGAACCTAACAACCTGCCCAAGTCAAACATTTGACACAAATTAAACTGCACAAAGGTACAGATACACTTAAACTAATTTCCCGGTCTGTGATTTGTTTATAGAGACTCCTTCACGCTTCTAAAATTTAGAATTTGCAGATCCATGACAAAACTGAATTTCATCTATCTCAATCCATTTGCAAATCTGTCTATCACATAGCACTTAACATAACTATAGTGTTTTGAAAGAGATATTGGATTTGCACATTTATGAAAAAAAACACCAGTATTGTAATACTATTACACTTATAGCATAAAGTAAAAACATGTGTCAGCGAGAAAATGCCTCTATCGAAATGCATCAAAAAACACAAATTATGAAGAGTTCATTTTTTAATTACCTGCTTTTGAAATTCAGCAAATTCAACAGAGCTTAGAGAACCATCACTGTTTGCATCTACCAGCTGCATGAGCTCATGGGCATCTTCTTTATCAGCTCCAAGCTCCTCCATTATTTCTTTTAGCTCCTCCATACTAATCAAGCCATCTTCATTTTTATCAAACAACTCGAATACTTGACTCCTTGTGTCACTGTGCATGGGTGACCCATTAGGAAGATCTTGAAAATGCAAAACTGCAAGATCCGCTGCAGCCTTCATGATTGCCTTGAGTTGTTTAACCTGTTAAAATAAGAACAAAACAATAAAGATTCTAGACAACAATTGTCAATCTCCTTCAATATGTGAATATTTCACATATTTTAGTTTGTAACCAGACAATGAATTACGAAAAGGAACAGACCAAGAAATGGTTGTGTAACTGTTCTTCTAATGTGCATTAGAATCAAAAGAAAATAATGCACCCTAAGAACCAATTTAGAAATCTCATTAAGAACATGATTGCTAGAATTGATTTTCATAACCATAGACCAAAAACTTGTCTTACTAAAAAAATTAGAAAATCTGTTACATAAACTTAAAAATAACACAAGACACTGAATTTAAAAAGTTATTTTTCATTGATTTTTACACAAAAAGGAGGACAATGCACATTATAGTGTCATATATGATATGATGATGATCAGGTATCATCGAAGAAATTTATAAATCTATATAATTATTTTTAAAATTTCACTATCAAGTTTTCAACTAGAGCTCCTCAATGGTGTCACCCTCCAACTGGATTATAAAACTTCATCCTTGAGAACAGTATCATCATCAAACATATCATGCCATAGAATGAAGCCTGTGTGGGTATTTCTGCCTGCACTTGAATTGCACTTCTAATTCTGTTGCTCATTCAGCTCCTCTCTCATAATTAAGGATTTCCTCTGCGTAAAACATGGGTTCCAAGTTGTCAAGAATCCAATCCAAAATATTGACCAATGTCATCCAAGTCAATCACATCATAAGTCTCCATTCCCTCCACCTTTTTAATGCAAAGAGAAAGACTGTACAGTACAAAAATGGAGTCATTAAAGCACATTTGGGTCAATTTATTGTTCTTCTTTGTATGGATGGCCTCTACAGTGCTCCTATCATGCTCGTACCCAAAAGCATTGTAGGGCTGGCACAAAATGCAAATGGAAAGACTGAAGTTTTTTTTACAAAATCTTTCCACCACAAATCCACAAGGACAACACTTACCTTTCTAAGCAAACTACAATTGCACTTATCAACTATCTAGGAGAAAGCGATATAATTTGCACAGACTTTGTAAATTGCTACCTGGTTATTCATCCATTCTCCTTCGAATAAAAAGAGCTGAAGAAAATCTGACCTCTATACCTAATAAATCTGCAACTGAACAAGAATTATGTCTCTTAGGATTCCCTCAAATATCACCCTCTCTATGCATGTGTTAAAGACAATGGAATACATGTTCATATTGAAGAACCAAGGCAAGAATGGAGAACACCCAGGTATGTAGCTTTAAATCATTCCGGTGATCAGATTATTGGAAATGCAAGTATTGATGTAAAGACGAGGGCAAGAATGAGAAATGAATTATGCTTAATTTCACAAGTTGAACTAAGACTATAGATGAAGCACACAAAGACGAATCATGGGTTAATGCAATGAAAGAAGAGCTAGACTGATTGAGAAGAAAAATACATGGGAATTGGTTCCTAGGCCTAAAGATAAAAATGTTGTAGGAACTAAATGGGTTTTCAAAAACAAAATGAATGGACAAGGAGAAGTGTAAGGAACAAAGCAAGATTGGTATATAAATATTATTCTCAACAAGAAAGTATTGATTTTGAAGAAACGTTTTCTCATGTAGCTAGGATGGAAGCAGTTAGATTGTTTTTGGCATATCCAGCTAACAAGAAACTCAATGCGTATCAGATAGATGTCATATCTACTTTCTTGAATGGAGAGGCAGAAGAAGTATACATTGAACAACCTGATGGATTTCTTTTAACTGATCAAGAAGAAATGGCATGTGAACTGAAGTAAGCATTGTATGGATTGAAGCATAGTTACGAGACTCTACGAGTCCGAGGCAGAGTCTAGCTTTCTGAGGCAAATGACCTCTGGACTCGGACTTGGTCGAGTCCTAACAAGCATAGTTATGGGACTCTATGAGTCCGAGGCAGAGTCCAACTTTCTGAGGCAAATGGCCTCTGGACTCGAACTTGATTGAATCCTAGCAGAGTCCATGTGGACTTGCTAAGTCCAAAGACTCGCCAGACTTGTCGAGTCCCGAGTTCAGGACTCTCACTGGCAGGTGCAGCAAAAAAGAGCCAAAAATAATAAAAAATTAAAGGTTGAGTTACTTTTTTTTGTTTTGTATAACATCCATTTGACCTAAAAAGGTCATTCCACCCTTTACTAATGTTTGTGATAGAGAGGAAAGAGTTAGAGGAGAGTATTGGGGTTTTGAGAGAGAAATTAGCAAACCGGTTGGCTCTCCCATATCGATTGTTGATGGTTTGTGCAACTTTGTAGCTTGTGCCTAAGCATTGAGAGGAGCTTAAGGAAGCATTTGGAGGAGGCTTCTACAAACTTACTTGCATTTCCATTGTTTGTGCAAATTTGAAGAGGTAAACAACAAGTTGCATTTCTTTGTGTTGTTTTGTAAATTGTTTTACATTTACATTTTTTACTTTCCATTTTGTTTACATTTGTTTTAGTCTCTACTTCTATTATCTACTTTAGATTTATTCTAATTTATCTCGATGAAAAACTTGATGAGTAAGAAGGCCCTAAAGTTTAAAAATCACTAAGCCACATAAATTGTCTATTGTTGGACAGAAAAGGGCAGTAGGTGAGGCTGTGATGAGTCAAGGTAAACTACTGGATCAAATGGAACTGGAACTAGGGGTTATGGATCTCGATCTCTATCTAGAACTAGAACTGAAAGGGATGTCGTAGCCTTTTCCTTTTGCTATGGATCTCCAGATTTGATGCTAACTTTTTTCTATTTATAATATATTCATATTGCAGCAGCACTCACATTGAAATCATGCCTCAGGGTGAGCCTTGTGGAAGTGGAACTAGGGCTGCATGTAACCCTGATGCAGACCCAACTGCAATAGCAAGAGATAGGGCTTGGAAACATGCCATCCCGGACCATAAAAAGGGAGTTAATACATGTTGGCATTGTGGTGTAATATATAACGGGGGAGGCATAAATAGATTGAAGTACCACCTAGCACATATACCTAGGCGTGATGCTAAAAAATGCAAAGTACCCCAAGATATTATGCCAAACATGCAAGCTCTTTTAGAGGAAAATGTGGGTGAGGGTGAGGATGAGAATTAGGATTATGTGGGTGAGGGTGAGGATGAGGATGAGAATGAGGTTCGGCCTCAAACAGAGGGAGAGAGGATGGCTCTACAGTCTTCCATGACTTATCTTAGGCATACTCGCACGAGGACATAGGCTACTATGAGCCTTAGCCTTCTACCATTCTACACTCTAGTTGTTATTTTGATATATGTTTTGAACTTTTGATACCATGGATTTCATAATCCATGAATATTGTAGACATTTGACATTGCAGTGACACTATGTTTATTACTTTATATTGTGTTATTGAGTTTTTTTCTTTCAAAAATTCGTTTTTATATTTATGTGATCTATGCAAAATTGTGTGTATTAAGTAGCTTCTATTTATCTCAATTATTGTGTATCTGATGTTAATTGACTAAAAGATGCATGAAAAAATCTTAAAATCCTTTAAAATCTTTGAATTTCATGGGTTTTTCAATTTTTCGAGTCCGGTCGCTGAGTCTGAGTCCAAGTCGGATTTTGACTTTCCGAGTCAGAGGCGAGTCCAAGTCCCGTAATGCTGGTACTAGCAAATAAACTTTGTGATATTTAGACAATTTTCTAAGTCTTCAACCCAAAACTTCATCTTCAAGATCTACTCACTCAATCTTGATTATATGTTGCCATAAATGACAACTTCACACTATGTAACCTAGCCAAATTGCCAACAGTATCCCCCTTTGGCATTGATGACAACATATGGGAAAATTGGCTAAGTCCCAAAAACTCAAAATTACAAAATTTCAAAACTTGTAATATTTGTTACATAGCCATTACAAAAGTTTCAAAACTTGTGGATCACTATCTTATCTATACCATCTTTACATCAGGATACTCCCCCTTTGACTATACTGATACTTATAAGCCTCTTATACAATTGTCTCCACTATACTCCCCCTTACATATTACATTCTCTACATACAATTTTCCTCATTCATTCCACCTTTGACATCAATGACAAAGGTGGTGTCAAAAAATATATACAAACCAAAATTTTGAACTTCTACCTTTAAGATTGTTGAGTAGGTATCAGTGTGACACAATCCGCAAAATTCTTCTTCAAAATAGAGAATTATTTGTCAAGCCTTTCCTTGACTGCTTTAGTATGTTGAGTAGTGCACATAGCCCATAAGCTGCAATCTCCATTGCGTTCAAGTCTGAATATACAAAAGTGTCATATGATGCTTTAGCCGAAAGGCATTCATCCAATTGCTTCTGCACATAGTCAATTTGCAAAGTAAAGTACTCTCTCAATACCAAGAATCTTTTCAATGTCCTTTCCTTTTTCAGCTCTAGCAGCCTAATATCATCATGCATTCTACTAACTCTGCTCTCCAAGTCCATGATCTGTACATTAGGACTTTGCACTTCAGTAACAAGAGTCTTCAGCTCTGTCAATTTGACTGTTAGCTCATCTAAAATATCTTTGAAAAAATCATGTGACAAAATATATTTGCCATATGGTGATTTTGCTTCAGTCAAGCATCTCCTTAGTTCTTTGATGCATCATCAAGGCTCTTCAAGTCTTCTTCAATGTTCTCATAGACTTTTTTGAACATCTTCGCATCATGAATGGTTTGTGCCTTTGGGGCTGCAATTTCTGACAACTGTGTAGACTCATTGTCAAAAACTTTGAACACTTCCTTTGCTCTTGTCTGTGGATCAGATTCAGTAACTCTGACTGATATAATGCTCTGCAATTTGTCAGTGATTTTCATCAATGAGTTCTGCAGATTCTTTGCTCTTTTGTTCTCAATGATGACAACTCAATTTGATCATCATCCTCTCCTGAATAGAATTGCCAAGGCTGATTCCAGTGGTGATCTTGAAGAACTCAGGTCAATTGCCCTTTGGGGGGTCTGCTAAACAGGTGTGTTGATTCCTGCTTCTTGCCTTCCTGTTTCTGCCTCTTCCTTGTCAATTGTTGACTCGTCCTTCTTTTCCTCAGCCTCATCTTTCTTTTCTTTTTCTTTTCATTCTTTTTCTTCCTCTTCTTTCTCCTCTTCTTCATTTTCTGAACTCGTGTAATCCACCAAATTGTCAACAAAGGAGGAGCCAAAACCCATGAAAGGGTCTTCTGTTGTGTCCACAGTAATGCTTGTGTTGTCCACATGCATTGTGTCTGTCCCAATTGTGACTTGTGGCATCTCTGATGTCTCTGCTGCCTCTTTTATTTCTGTATCTTTTTTTGCTGCTGCTAGTAAAGATATTGGTGTATCCTGTTGCTCTGCTTGTACCTCTGTTGCAGGGATTGCTCCCCATGTTTCTTTTCTTTCCTTTGTGCTTGGTTCCATAGAAGTCATAACCTTCACAATAGCCTCTTTTGTTTCTTGTTGACCTCTTCATAGTTTCCTCCTATTATTAATATGGCTCTTTTCTTATTTCTCAATAGAGGTTCAATGCTCTTCATTATTTTTGCAAGGTGCTCATCATCCTTTACTTTGCATTATTTCTTTATTAATCTTTCTCTTATGGTCTTGTCTTCTAAAATAACTCTCTTCTTTCTGTTAACTAACCTCTCATAGAGATATTTGGGGATCAGTCCTTGTATATCTTCAAATTTTCTGTTAGACAATATCATATGTCTAATTACTGCATTCTCTAGTTCAAACTTCTCAAAATTGTTGTAGAAGTCATAAAATTTGTTTAATTGAAAAAAAATTTCATCATCTATAATCATACAGTTTAGCTTATCAAACTTGGGTTTCCACCTCTTCCTCTCTAGTAGAAACTTTTGATTTTTCTTTCTCTCTTACTTTTGGGTACTTCTGATTCTGCCTTATCATTTTATTTTACCTTTGGTATCTTTGTTTCTATTGCTTCCGTTTCCTCCTTTTCAGGTTCTTCAGACTCTAACTCAACTACTTATGCTCTCCTTTTCTGCTTTTCCTTAAAGGCAACAAATGTCTTTCTCTTTTTACCTGGACCACTGGCCATTTCTTTTACTCTCTTATGCTTGGATCGTTGAACTGGTTCCTGTTTAACCTCTGCAAATCTGGTTGATCTTCTGTAAGATGGAGTGGCTGACTGAACTTTGATTATGCTAACACCTTCCTCACCTTTTCTCTGAACTGGTGGAACAAATGGTGGTTGCATAGGTGCAACTACTGCATAGGGTGAAATATGAGTTGGGGCAGATGGTATTGTCACTGTTACTCCTTCTGATCCAGTATCAATAGCTAATGGCTTGGCAAAGAAAATATATGATTGCCCACTTGCTCTCATTTTCATTGCTATTCCTGCAGCTTCTCTGAGTTCCTCTTTGTTCATGCATGTCTCCTTCAAGATGTTTTAAATTTTTTTGTCAACTTTCTTCTTTATGTCCTTGTATAATTCACTGTCAACATCTTTGACTTTTTCCTCATAGGTGCCCCATCTAAGACATTCATTATCCTTCTCTGACTCTAGAATAATCTTCGCATACCCTTAAATCAACTCCTCTATCATCTCACATCTCATAGGATCAATAAACTCTACTCCTGGTTTGACTGCTTTCATGCAAGTAACATCAGTTTCAAGTTTCAGCCATAAAAAAAATATCACCTCTATATTTCTCAACTTGTGATGGTGGTATCCTAAATCTTTGTTTCAACTCTTCTTAGAAACTCTTCATCATCTTGGTGATAGCTTCTGTCATTTTGTCTTTTGTTTGCTTTCTGTAATATTGTGTAATTAGGCCCATTGTGTATCTGTTAAAATTCCATTCATAGCTTGGCATAATACTTGAAAAAAAAAAAGAGTCAATAATGATTCAAATCTAAATACTGCATTCTTGGTCTCCTTTATCCTGTCTATGTTATGCAGTTGTTTGCTTTCTGTAATATTGTGTAATTAGGCCCATTGTGTACCTGTTAGAATTCCATTCATAGCTTGGCATAATACTTGAAAAAAAAAAGAGTCAATAATGATTCAAATCTAAATACTGCATTCTTGGTCTCCTTTATCCTGTCTATGTTATACAGTATTTGCTGCCTCAAAATTTCACACATATTGACCTTTTCCTTTTCAACTATCATCATGTATGTTGCATGAATAAATCCTGTTGGAATAGAGTTCAATCTAGAACTATAATTCATTTTATAACCAATTATCTTACTCACAAGTCTTACACCAACTTCTTTGATCATGTCTAGCTTCATGTTCCTTCCATCTGATACTGTTTTTAGGTTTGTCTCTACTAACTTCTTGACATTCTTGACATTCACGGGGCTACTACCCCCATTGCTTAATCCAATTAGTTCGTGAATCATATCATTGTCAATCATGAAAAGTATGTCTCCTACCCAAAACATGTCTTCATGACACGGCTCAAAATTATCCTTGTCCATTCATGGTTGTCAAATTCAGTAAAGAACATGTGCTTTGTGATGTTTAGGTTTTGCAGATGTTCAAAGTTTCGAACCCTTGTTTCAATGTTAGGTCGTTGTTGTAAACTAGGTTCATATCTTTATGAATAGCATTGTCTCCTATCCACTCAAACTTACCGTAAATGTACACATAGATGTCTTCTACATGCAAAACCCTATTAGGCACTTGTGAAAATGCTCCTGATGGGTCATCTTCTAACGAATTGTATGGGTGCTTCTCAAACTTGTACCTAGGTCTCTCACTTATATCACAAACAGTTGGGGTTGCCATTGTTTTCAAATTAAGCTTTGAATTATGATTGCGCAAGCGATAAATACCTCAAGTTCGCGAAACTTAGGACTTGTTGAATTTGCCTTCAAATCTGCTTCAAAACACTTTAACTTTGCTCTTAATTCTCTCTAAAGACTCCTTAACTTCTTGCACGGTCAAATGGTACTCAAAAATCTGATTTTGATCTTTAAATCACTTCCAATTGATTTCTACAGTAATTGCATAAGTACAGAGGTAACAAAAAGTTGTTTCTATTTGCTAGTGAATTTCTTTTACTTCATGCACTCACATATGAACTCCAAATCTCATGCGCTCTTAACCATAGCTTCCATACATCCATTTCTACCTCATACTAACTTTGCAAGTCTCAATTCCTTCCCTATCTTATGCTAGTTCAGTTACATTAGTTGATGAAATGAACTACTTAATCAGATTGTGATTGGTTGGTGACTATAACAGACTTCAATTTGTTCTCTGATGCTTCACTTGACTGACTTTCCAACACAACATATGAACTTGTTGATTCCTTAGCTTTAACAAATGATTCCTCAAGGTTTCCTACAAGATCTTTCACATTTTCTCTTTGACCGTTACTGTTATAATCATTTCTTCTATTGTTGTCCATATTCCTTCTAGGATTAGGATTTCTCATGTTGTTAGACATTCTCATATTGTTCATCCTACAATATGTTGTTGTATGTCCCATGTTGTTACAAATTTGACAAACTATAACATTACTCCCATATCTAGGTCCTGATTGATTGATCTGTGCTCTGTAATCTCTAGCTATATGCCCAAAGTTTTTGCACTTATAACACATAATGCCATTCCTTACAATATTGGTTCCTCCAATAGGTCTATTAGCTGCAAGGTTAGTACCTCTAAACATTCTACTATTATTATTATTGAATTTAGGTTTCTTACATTCAATAGCTCTAAGACCAAATCCATGACAATCATAACAATAACCAAAAAGGGGTTTAGATGACTTACCTGTAGTCCTTTATGTGACCAAATTCTTTGCATGCATAGCATCTTCCTCTGAATTGGTTCCTTAATTCTTTAGGTGATTCAACTTGTTCAAGCTACTTAGGTACATCTTCAGGTTGATTTGACTCAACCTTGTTCAGATCTTCTTTTTCTTGCTCAAGTTGTTGGATCACAATTTCTGACTCTTTTGTAACCTCATTCCTCTTAGATGATTCTCCTTCAGAACATCCAAGACTAGTCCTATCATAAGGTCTTTGTGTAAAGATTTGCTAATCAAGCTTTTCAATGCTGGAATACAACTTCTCAAGATGTAAATTAGACTGTGTTAACTCTCCTTTCACAATTGTATTGTACTTTTCAAGATCTACATATTGCAATTTTGATGATTCAAGTTCAGCTGTCATCTTTGCGATTTTAGATCTCAGATCTCAAATCCGATTCAATCTTCTTATCATCATCCTTCAAGCTCAACTTTAGATTTGTAATCTCTAGCTCATGTTTTAGGATCTTATTCTCTTTCTTAAGCCTTGAAACTTCATTGCAATCCTTGGTTTGATCCTTAGATTCTTTCTTAGATCTAAGATGTTCAATCTTGTCCTTCAGCTTCTCAATGTAGTCTTTCACATCTTCATACTTATCTTTCAAAGTATCTCTTTCTTCTGTAAGTACATCAAGTTGTTCAAGAGCTTCTTCTAGGTTCTTCTATAGCTGTTCCATATCCATAGAGATCCTGCTCAACTTGTTAGGCCTTCTCTGAGTAACTGTGCTTTGATACCAACTGTTAGAAATAGGAAATACTGAGAGGGGGGGGGGGGTTGTGAATCAGTATTCCACAAACTTTTGCCCAATTATGGATATCATTAACAATCTTGTAAATTGCATATAAAAATAAATTGATTAAGCTAAACAATAAACACAACCATAAAATAATGCAACACATAACACCATATTTTGTTAACTAGAGAAACCCTAGCCAAAAGGAAACTCCAGTGGGGATGGTACCTGTTGATGTGTGTTTTATGACCCACCAAACAGTAGAACAAAATACCAAAATATCTTATCCTCTCTTGAATAAGTCTTATGTATGCTAAGATTGCTAGAAGATCATACAATGACTTCAAAGTTCCTTTAATGTCAGGTCTTGACTGTGGATAAAATCAGTGGTTGATGTGATTTGCTGATGATCACAAGGGACCTTATGTGTTTATTCAAATTCATTTCAAGCCATACTGGATGTGGAAGCTATCTTAAGGTTTTGCAATAAAGTACTTTGGAGTTTTCACAAAATATGCAGAATTTAAATAGGATAGGGTTCAAGAATTCTATTCTAATCCTAAGGGTAGAAATGACAATAAATAGTACTCTAGTGGACAAATTCCTCAAATTACTGAGCTCCGCTTCGCCGAGTTATACTACAACTATGCATGAACTGGTGCAATCTTCAAGGGTTATGCCAAAGATTTTCATACCACCGCATACACCATCATAAAGAACAATGTATACAAATGATAGAAGTTAATCATATGCATGGAAGGGGTTCAAGGTAACTTTGCACGAGTTAGAATCACTAAAACATCAAAAGTATGAACCAAAGGAATTCATCAATACACCATCATATTCTTCATTGTAATCACCACACATTATCTAGGCTAAACTTAATCTAATTAAAGGAATTTAAGAGAACAAGCTAGCACTAAGACACATCAAGTATTCACCAAGCTTCAATGAAAACTTTATTATCTCAATAGCTCATAGCAACAATCTCATAAAAATCCCCCCCTTACAAATGAGAAATAAGGCCTTTATATAGGTCCTCGACTACAACGGGCGGCCCGGATGATCACAATAACCAATGGCCAAGAGCATGCCACATCAGTCCTAATTAGGGTTAGTGAAAAGAAAAGGAATCTACATTAATGCAATAAGAAATCCACTACCATAGTGGGTAATGAATTCCCACTATGCATGCTTACACAAAAAGAGAGTGGGGTGCAATAAATATCCACTATGCATGTCCATCACTCGATAAATGCTAAATCTTCCTTGAATAAATTATTCTTAATTCTATTCTCTAAATGCATAGAAGTTTGACTTAGAGACCTTAGTTCTCCATCAAAGATAATTGGATGCTATGAAATGATGATGGAGGCCATGTAAGCTCGAGTCTTTTCCAATTGCATAATTTTAACTAAGATCCAACTTTGACTAACTTTTTTGAAAATCTCTCCTAGAACATTCTCGTCTTTCATGTACTTGCTTGGAAATTTATCTCCCTAAAATGGATTGGAATCCCTTGTTGATGATTATGTTACTATAGAATTTCTTCACATTGAACTTCCTTCACCATGTTCTTGGATTCTTGGATTTGAACTTTCATCTTTGAACCTTGAATGTCTAGGACCGGATCACTTAGTACTTTGATCTTGGTACTAGAATTTTGGATTTGAGCCTTTCTCCTCCTTTCTCTTCAAATGCTTTAAATTCATTGTTATGTCTTTTCTTACATTTTTTAAGAATTCCCCCTTTTTGTTTATCATCATCAATCATTTTTCCAGTCTTGGGTGCACACTTGAAGAGGGTGAATTTTGAGATCTAGAGGAGGAATTTCCAACACTTGGTCCTTTTTCATTTTTCATGAAGGAGAAATTTCAAACACTTAGCCATTTCTCTTCCACGAAGGCAAAATTTTCCGAAACTTGGCCATTTTTTCTTCCATGGAGGAGAAAGTTTCCAACACTTCGAATTTTTTCTTCCATGAAGGAGGAATTTCCAACACTAAGAATTTTTATTTTTTTTCCATGAAGGAGAAGTTTCCAACTCTTTCCATTTTTCTTCCGCGAAGGACAAATTTCCAACACTTAGAATTTTTATTTTTATTTTTCCATGAAGGAGAAATTTCCAACACTTTCATTTTTCTTCCATGAAGGACAAATTTTCAACACGTAGCATTTTTTCTTCCATGAAGGAGGAATTTCCAACACTCGGCCATTTTTTCCAAGATTTCTAATTTTCTTGCAAGCGAAAATTTTGAGTGGTCATGGATTTTGTCCATGATGGAAGAATTCTGCAACAACCATTTTTCTCCAAGGCAAGATTTTATGAGAGATCGTGGATTTTGTCCATGATGGAAGAATTCCGCATCAACCATTTTTCTCCATGGCAAGAATTTTTTGAGTTGTCATGGATTTTGTCCATGATGGAAGAATTCCACAACAATCATTTTTCTCCAAGGTGAGATTTTTTGAGTGATCACGGATTTTGTCCATGGTGGAAGAATTCCGCAACAACCATTTTTCTCCATGGCTGGTTTTTTTTTGAGTGGTCATGGATTTGGTCCATGATGAAAGAAGGAAGAATTCCGCAATAACCTTTTTTCTCAATCGCATGGTTTTTTGAGTGGTCATGGATTTTGTCCATGATGGAAGAATTCCGCAACAACCATTTTTCTCGATGGCATGGTTTTTTGGGTGGTCATGGATTTTGTCCATGACAAAAGAATTTTGCAACAACCATTTTTCTCCATGTTTTCATGCCTTTCCACTTTTGGATATTTCATGGGCGATTCCAGACGACCATTTTTTTTTTTTACTATCGTGCTTACTCATTCTTTTGGATATAGAAACAAGTACCCTTTTGGCTCTTTCTCAACCAGAGCTCATTGGTTGCCGAAATAGTCCTGCCAAAATTAGACTTTCTAAAAATAGTAAGTTGTCCCAAAGTTGAAACTAGGTCAATCCGAGAGGCAATGAAACTTAATAAAAATAGACTTACTAAAAATAGATTTTCTAAAAATAGTAAGTTGTTCCAAAGTCAAAACAAGGTCAATCTGGGAGACAGTGAAACTTACCAAAAATAGACTTACTAAAAATAGTATGTCAAGACATTCAATTCTCAAACAAGCAAACAATTTCCATTCTCAAAGCCACATGGACAACACTTTAAAGATTTGGCCAATTTTACCAATTCTCATTTAAAAGAGGGGACCTTAAAAGACCGAGCCCAATACTACCAAGGACTAAAGCCAAAAGGACAAGACCAAGAGACAAAAGGGGGGCCCCATTTGCAATGGGGGGATGGTGTGAAAACCCCACAAAAGTACCCACAAATGATCCACTAATCAAAAGGTATCTAGTGGAAGATATTGACCCTATTAGGAGTCTATTACTTCTGTATAGTGTCTCGATCCTTGCTAGAGGACTAGGCCTTGTTAGAATCCTCAACCCTATTAGGAGTTGTTATTACAATTACAGAAAGTATGCAAGATGAGCCCACTATCCAAACATGCAATATACAATAATGTTACAAGAGATATATATATATATATATATATATATATACAAAACCTCTTACTGTAATTGGGAAAACTGCAATAACTTCATCTGTACAGTTCGTACAACCTCATGCTCATAGTTGTAGACTCTTCATACTCTGTTCTATTCGTACCTCAGTGTGCATGTGCCAGAAATACCTCTATGAACTGTGCTGATCAAAATAGTATCTATACTGAAAGATAAACTTTGTGATACTAGGACGATTTTCTAAGTCTTCAACCTAAAACTTCATCTTCAAGATATGCTCACTCAATCTTGATTATATGTTGCCATAAATGACAACTTCACACTATGTAACCTAGCCAAATTGCCAACAGTTCCCCTTTCGTATGATAATTCATTCAATCCTCTACAAATTTCCCAGTAAATTGAGTCATCATGTGAGGTCATAATGGACTGGAAGAACAAGAGACAAGAAAAAGAAGGAAATAAGGGTTTGGTTCTTGACATCCAATCTATGTATGACTCGGCACAACACTCATTGATGTTTTCACATATGCAACCTATTATTTTAAAGCCTCAGGAGCATATCCAGCCCAAACATTATTCAATTCATACTATCAACTCAAAACTAGCTCAAGCCCACCCAAGGTATAAGATAGAAATAATGGAAGGAACACAAAAGCATACTTCCTCAAAGAAAGTTAGCGGACTAAGAAGAGGGAACAAGAGCTCAACCTTGTGAAGAACATGGTTGACTGACTAGCGGTGGAGAACAAAGTCAACAACATAGAAATCATGTGGCTTATGGTCTTTATGTGTGTTTAATGAAAGAATTCCACCAACTAGAACAAAATGAAAAAGCAAATCTATAGACCAAGTTGGATGAAGCCCAGACTTAAAATGGCACCCCAAGGAGAGGAAGATAACACCAAGAATATGCTACAAGAAATAGTTGTGGAGTCCAACATCCCCTTTTCCCAAGCCTTAGCTGACCACTAGCATATCATCGAAAAACAATTACTACATATTCATGAGAAGGCAATTAAAAATTATTTTACATGTTCGTATGAAAGAGATGAATGGTTACAATTAGTTTAACTAATATATCATAACTAACAATTTAAGGAGTATTCAATCAGAACAAGTGGTTAAACATTTGTAATCAATTTAAGTAAACAAGATCTTCATCATGTAAATTACATTGTCATGTCTATGAACATATTGCTATTTAAAATTTAGTTTGATCCATATAACTAATTAATAAAGTTGACTATGATTAAGGTATAATCAATTAAAAACTAAATTAGGTATTTTAAGTTTGCAATACCCTAAATTTCGAAACCGAAATCCCCCTAGGGTAACATCTACAAAACCCAGGTTAGTCCATAAATACTACTTAGGGCACAAAAGTTATACCACTGTATCATAATAATCAAATACCATTTAGGGCAACACTATAACATTCCCTTTTCCCATTGCTAATTATGACACTTAATTGTAAATAAAAGATACATTTATATTCATATTCACATGAATGAAGGATAGTTACAACAACCACCAAGTAAGCCTATCTCATTCAAGCAGTTACATTTCATGATCAATTAAAAAATTAACTTATTTATCTGATTCCTAATACATTGAAAAAGAAAATTGTTTTCTAAGCATTGAAGGGAATAACTAACATACCTTCAACTTAATATTCCAAATTCATAAAAGTAAAAATACCCGTTACTGGGAGATATTGGATGCAGATCTTAACTCTATCTTGTACAAGTCTTGGCACCTAGTGGAGAGGAGAAGCATTATCAGTGGCTTAACCTCCCAACTGCGGACCCTTAAATATCCCCACACAGTCTCAACCAAGAAAGGCCCTCCCTACCTAGGATTAGGCTTAGGATCACCACTATCCAGCGACTGAGCAACCTAGTTTTAGAGTATCATCCCACCGCACAACTAGACAACAAGACTTATACATTGGACTACCATGAGTTGGCACGATTTCTTTTATTAATATCACTTTCTAATTTGAGTTACTAATACTTTCTTCTTTTATCATGCAGGAGTATCCTTGTTTTATAGCCTTCATCTCGACTATACTGGTCTTCCCGGATGACTCATTGGGTGGATGTAAGAGTTGTAATAATCATAGCCAATGATCTGCCTATCTAGCTTGGCTTATCAAAGGGAAATGTGTAACCATATCTTAGTATGTATGGCTAACTCTTCCCCCTTTTTGGCATTGGCACAAAGAAAGAAACTGAAAAGGTTTAAACATATATAAAAATATAACAGCTAGTATATCCGCCCATTGTGGCGTTGATATCACAAGACATTTCTATTAAATTCATTCCATAATCTGCCTCTCGGCTTGCTAGAAACACAATGGTGCAGAGGCATGCTTTTACATATCTAATTCTCCAAAATACAGATTGCGCATTGCATGAAACATATGGTAATGATATTCTTGTATAAGTTGCTCTTCGCTGGCTTATATTTCAATATCATTTTCATAATAGAAATCATGCATGTTGGCTCAGTCTTGCCATTCATATATAAAATAAAAATAAGAGATTGTCGATTCTTGTTCAATCCGTAAATAGCATAGAAAAATCTTTGTTGTTTCAGCCAAGCATGGTGATTCTAAATGCAGAATATATTTTGATACATATGCAAAGATTAACAACATGACCTAGTGTTGGTCGGAGTTGCAAATACGTGATGCTCTGACTGACTCTACGAAAGGCCTTCTCCAAAAAGGCTTCGATTTGGCAATGAATGACAATGCACTGGATTAAGAACTTTTTAAAAAGGAAGCCACACTGAAATGATGAATTCATTGCAGGAGAAATCAGGAGCAGAACAGAGTTCGGACTAAGGCAATAATAATGTCCTGACTCGCAAAGATGAGAATGTTATAAACAATCAAGAGCCATCACGAAACGTAGCTCAGTTACGAGCAAGATACAAGGTGGCATAAGTTATAAGACTCTTTGACCATTGGCTCATGTAGCAATAATAAAATTGATTATATGGTCGACCCAAAGTAATAAAGTAATTAAAGGCTAATGAGAGCAATATAGAATCGCGACTGCTCAAAAGAGAAAATAAATTATTGCCATGAATATATTAAAACATATTTTAGTTACTAAAACATAAGGTATGGGACCGGGGGCATAGATAATATTAAAACATAAAAATAATATTGCTTAAAGGTAACTATAGTTCTCAATTTGATTTACGCTTGAGTAATTTTATTAAATTATATAAGTTGGAACAGTTAGCTCATGGTTGTCCCTTAGTATACCCTTGCTTGCCTAGCCATTTTTCCTTGGTCATGGTGATTTAGGACTCCTGCTTATTTTCTCAATGGTAGGTGGTGCCCCCATGCCCAATTCCCTTCTAGCAATGCTTCCCCCCCTTCTACGTGCTCCTACAGGGAAGAAATTCTCCATGATAATATCATATTCCTCAATATAATCACAATTACTATAACAATTTATTATTCATATCCACCATAACAGCTAACGGCCATTTCACTTCCCATGAATTCATGATGAATAACCAACTTTCCGAGATTTCAAGGTAACATAAAAATAACATCATAACGGATAATTAACATGCCATCTTCATATGAAATTATAACAATTAACCATCTTACCATTTCACATGATCATAACTAATTTTACATGTCAACTAACTTCCCATGAAACCTCAACGGCTATATGAACATTTTTAAATTGGGCCAAAATTTGGGATGTAACACAGAATTATCTCAGTACCAAAAGAATCTCTACAACTCTATGAATTTGCAACAACAGCTGAGCTATCCAGAACCCACAAGCAACAAACATCCTCCCTATGATCCAGCAATTATATATTTCCTATTGGGTGAAAATTAAAGATATAGCCTCGCATTTAAAGTTGACACTTGGATATATAGTAGTCTCTCGAAAATTGAACGTAAAAGAGTAGGTCATCTCCTTTATTGACCCTAAGGTCAGAGATTCGCAGCTTTGAGGACACTCCTTGGATGGCAAGAGTTGACAATTGAAGGCAAGTTGCGGTGAAGGTTAATGAGATTTAAAATTGCAACAAAGCTGCTCCAAAATATAAAGCATGTTTAACTGCCTTAGATTAGATAGTGAAGTTAATGAAGGGGCACATTGAACAATTAGTCTAGCAAGGACTCCCCTCTCCTTTCATTGCAGATAACACAATCCTTGATATCAGATAATACAGTTGCTAGAAGCCAAGCAAAAGGATCAAATAGCCTTCTAGGGTATGAGCTAGGAGCCAAGCATATCCAAAGTGGATGGTATCCTACATCCACTCACCCAGTTAGATAAATAAAGTTTTCAAAGCACTCAAGGAAAAGGTGTGGCCTTCTAAGGATGACTGGCCATCTGTACAGTCTGCTCTTTGGAAGCTCTAAGCTCCTAGCTTTCCTTTGGCCTTTTTTTGTTATTGTATGTGAACAAGACCTTGGGTTCTTTCCTCTACAAGCGAAGGTCCCCTACAAATCATCATAAGTTGTAAAGATAATCACCATGTTTGCTGAATTTTATTAAGTGGCACTGATAGAAACAAAGTCAAATTTGTGCCTCAACCAATTCACACCTTGGTCCCAACAACTTTCCTTTTGCTTGTTGGCATTTTTTTTTCTGACCATATCTGTCCTATAAACACTTAAGCAAGATTGCCTGGAGTGAGGCATGTGTCACTGCCGCATATGCTCTTTCTAAGGTTTCTTCCCGGGTTCTTTTCAAGAAGCACCAAGTGGCATCTTTCCACACCACAATACATAAAGCAGGATACAAAAGGCATCTCAATGCACTTGCACCACACCGAGCCACATCATGTCAGTGCATCTTTGAGGAATATTTACAGACCATGCAACTTCAAAGTTGCACTACAGGTGGAGGGAGCCCAAAGGTCAGTTGGTGGTACTGCTTTCAGCAGGATAGTAGAGAAATATGTGGCATAACTGCGCTTATCTGGAAAGTGAAGGAATTTCATGTGTTTTCATGGTACACCACTCGTTAGAGATAGAAGACCTCTCCTATGGCCAAGCCCTACCAGCAATAGGTCAAAAAGCAAATGTCGTCGTGGTATTTGAATTCCAGCCAGCACAAGGCTGAATTATTGGCCAACTTTCAGTTGGAGGAGCCCCCATGCCATCCACGATAAAAGACAAGGGGTAGCCATCGTCATTTTCAAAAGGCCATTGCAACGGCCACATCATCAAAGCTGCATGCCTAATATTCTCAAGTACAATTTAATTGCATCAAGATCTCTATAGAAGTTAGAAGAGCTCAATATTTGTACTATACTCAGTCCATTGTTTAAGGGGTTCACAACAATTTATATAACTTTCCTATCCGAATCAATAGTAGCAGTAGTGGTAATAGTTCTTCAATCGCATTGGGGCTTACCATATCTTATTTGTCGAAGAAGATTGGGATGTATTAGACTTTGCATCAATTGTCTCTATGATATATTTTCCAGTTAGTGAAAAGATTAAATGCTCTGTGTTCATCTGCTTGGAATTATGAGTTATTACTGTTGTTAAATCAGGTCCTATGGTTATTGTTCCGCGTTTATCTTCATAATCTGGGATCATTTTTAACTCTTTTAGGTTCTTATGAATGTCAACAAGACTCGAATTATATTATGCTCTCATTCTTCTGAATCTCCTCGAATTCTTGGTATTTTGCCTTAGAATAGTTTTGCAAGTTTGTTTACTTTAGTTTTTCTCTATCCTTTTCCGTCGCAAAATTTGAAGAGCCCGCTCCTACAATCCTGGAGGTTGTTTCATGAAGCACAACCAGGTACCCTAATAACTTCCCATAGGCTGTACTCTCAAACATTAGTTTTAGAGATCAACAGACCCCATAAATATGGGTAGTTTCTCCAAATTATACTAAATTTTTCAACATTTGACAGAATTTGATTGCAGATACTGTTATTCTGGAAGAGCAGATATCTTGGCCTTCTAAGAACAATCTGAAAACCTTTAAAATGAATTAACACTGGCAATTAAAAACTTCTGTAAACATGCTGAGCATTTAAAGTTTGGAGAGCCATCACACATTTCTTTTGCACAAATCTAATGTGCTTGACTTGACATCCAATCAGTTCAGAACTTGATTACCCCTTGCGGGCTGTGTGTCAACCTTAGGAATCAGGTAATTTTCAAAACAGATATAAGAAGATAATTTGTAACATGCCATTTGGCCAAATTAACCTTCAAAGAGATCACACTCCCAAAATATACGTTATGAACCACAATGAGACAAATACAGCCATCACTTAGCAGCTGCTTCTCTGTATCTTTATTTGAACTACAGTGATCAACTAGATCGGCAGAATATGCTCAAGTAAATCCATTTTTTGTTAGTGCTATCATGTATATACTTGATTTTGATTGATATATGTAAGTAGGTAGGTGACTTGGGAGGATTACAAGCCGAATTGCACTCAGCCTAATCAGTGATAAAAATGGATTTCAGTTCTGTAAGGGGTAAAGTATCCAATGGTTAACTGAGGTGCACCTCTCTAGTCGATAAAAAGAAAAAGTAAAACAAAGAAACTACTTGTACTCTTTGCAAATTTGCAGAAAGCGGTACTACCTGACACTTTCTTAGGAAGATTGCATAGAATTTATAAAGAATCTAGCTTAAGAAGCTTACACCTTATTATTGTATTCCAAGTGTTTTAATCATAAGCAATGGAGTTCAAGCCTACGAAAGGTTCCAGCAGATGACAATGTGAGATATACACTCACTGGTTCCTAAATTTAGAAATGGAAAACCCTAGATAAGCATCCTATTTATGGGCTATGTCAAAACAGAGCCTGTTGAATATTCAAATTTCATTGCTATCAAAGCCAAATGCATCATTGTCTATCTGTTTTACTTTATTTGTTTCTATCAGGAGACTTGGGAAGGAAGAATCTTGAGATCTAAAGATAGAAAATGAATTACGCGGCAATTGGACAATCACAACAGAAATACACATGATGAGAATCATGATACATAACACAATATTTTCCTAAATAATAAAAGAAACATATCAAATTATTTACTTATGAGAAAAACTAATCCTTGTCACTTCATGGATTATTTAGCTACTTCAATGAAAATCGGGCATTTCCGTTTTGAAGCCACGGGAAGCAATTGAATTTCAGTTAGAGCAGAAAGTAGTCATGCAGAGGAAGAATAGGTAGGACAAATCAGTCCTTAAACTTGTGAATGTGAGGCAATTAAATAAGATTGAAAAACACCACATCAAGCATCATGCGTGATAGTTTGACAAAAATCTGGTTATTCAGAGGTTCATTGTAGATTTTTTTATGAATCTCTAATAGGACAATATGCAAAAGCATTCAGGAAAATAATAAAGTTCCCTCTCCCAAGCAAGACAAGAAAAAATTGTCTCCATTTGCTCAACAGTCCAGGAAAATCATATTCTTTCTGCCTTGACCATTTATAAATTATAATGCTACTGTATCAGAAGAAAATTTTATTTTCAATGAGATAATGGTAAATAACATTAAGCTTGTTTTGCAGGTAATAAGCTTTTATTACAGTGAAAATCTGAGAAAACCTTGAAAATCCAACAGAGATTTGACACTTGTTGAAATCATTTTGAGTCAGAAAATAAGAATTTAATGTACTTCAAGGATTGAAAAGACACATATTGGCCCATGTAAACAATATACTATAAAGAAAAATCCACATCAATGTATCTAATAGCCAATAGTCACTTGTGAATCTTGAACAGGCGGAGAAACAACAAAGCTCAGCTGTCTCTCAAATTTTTAATCTATTGTCATATACCCAAGAGCAAGTGTCTACCTGTTCTGGATCTGTCAATCCACCTTTGTATAATTCATGAGAAGCAGCCCCACCAACAGCTATAACATCCATTTCAGTTGTGCGAATTTGAATTTCCATGAAAGGGCATTCACCAAAAGTGTCACTAAGATCAACTGTCATATGTAAACTTTCATACCCATTATCCTTCGGTTTGGCAATGTAGTCTTTCATTCTTTGTGGCACTTCTTTCCACATAGACTGAATAAGTTCACGTGACCTATAGCATGCTTTTCTTCCTCTCTCCTGCACATCCTTGCCACTTGTAGCATTCAATACAACCCGTAGACCTAAAACATCATATACCTCATCTTGTTTACGACCATCTTTCAGCAGTTTCTTCATTGTACTAAATCGACTTTTGAATCTGCCCTGTATGGAGATACCATCCACCATATTTGCCAATACCGGATCTTTCTGTAAAACTTCAAAAAGTTGACACCTACATTCATCTAAAACAGTTTTACCCCATATTCCGTGATTTCTTAGCCATGTATCCAGCGATGAATATGAATTTGGAAACAAATATTGAAAAGCAAGGTCTTCAAGCTCTAATGATAGGCTGCCAGTGCCTATTGCATGGGCAAGAGGTGCATATATTTGCATAACTTCAAGAGCATGTGTTTGCTGAAGATATTTAGGTAGATGCTTTAAATGCCTCATCAAATCCAGTCGAGCAGCAACTTCTACAATCAAAGCCCTAATGTCGTAGTATGCTAAACAGAATTTTCTTAGTGCAGAAGCATTACTTTCATCCAAAATGTCTAGCCTTTTAGGCATTTTCTTCACTCTTAAGCAGTCATCTAGCAAATGAGTAACTTCACTACCAAGCTGGATGCTTATTTCATGCCTCCTGATAGCACCTACCTCAAGCACTTCTCTCAAAAGTCCAACAGCAATAACTTCAGCATCCACCTGTGAATAATTGGTGTTAAAAATGAATAAATCTAGCTCCATACACTAGTAAGGAAAAACACAATCACTTTTAAGTTGCCAAAGTGGGAACATTAGCATACAAGAACAAGTATCAACGATTTCCTAACAGACTGCCTGTTTTACTCAAAGCACAGAGAACTTTTTTTATACTTTTGTTTCACAGCTCTGCCAGGTATGAGGACACGAAACAACCTGGAAAATCATATATAATAGAACTAAGAAAGTATCTTCTCTGTTGCCTTTATCAAGATAAAGTACTCATTGATTTCTTCACCAGGATCCCTGTTGTATTAGGATCCACTCATCCATTCCAAAGCTTGCACATAGCCTTGTTACCAAAGAGAGAAACTTTGATGTATTTCTTACTTTGCAGTATGAAGACTGTTCATATACTCTTCCATTTCCAATCTGCCAGTCCATGATCATCAAGTATGCAATAAAAACAAGTTACAAGATTTTTAAATGTTATTTTATTCCCCAAACTCTAGCTCAGTAACTTTTCATTATAATACATCTCCTACATGCCTATAGCTTAATTTCTTGCACTGGACATGCTAGTTTGTTTTATCCATTGTAACTATGAGTTGCATCTCAGTTACACTGCTGTACATTTGTGGTAAACCTCCCTTTATATTTCTCCCCTTCATACATAAAGATCCAATATTTTATGATTGTGATCTTCAAGCCATGTTCTTGACTTCGTCCTATTGACTTTTTTTCCATTTTAATTATATTTCCAACTTTATAAGATCACATATGGCATATTTTCTGGAGAAACTTGAATTTGTCAGTGATATTTTGTTATGGCTGTGACGGAAAAAAATTTAGATGAAGTCATAACTTAACAGACATGATAAACCTTAAGGTAAGCCCATCCATAGGATATGGTTTGATGATGATCACAATTTGGTTTCTTTTTTGAGAGGTAAGTGCAGTAATTAGAAAAGTTATCCTATATATTCATTGTTCTCCAGAGGTGCTAGTTGGATAGAACCTTTAACTGAAAAGGTAGGAAGTTGATCTTCAAATTCATTAAAAGTTTCAAAGGATTAGGTTGCTGTCTTCATTAAATCAGTCTGAAGGTTTTAACTCACCATAACTACAAACGGTTTATTGGCATTTGGGATAAAAACAACACTGACAGCTCTTAAACATTATGATTATCTTGATAGCATTTTAGTCATCAGATATGCAATACCATGGAAACCCCTTTTATATTGACAGCAAGAAATTAAGAAACCAGAAATATAGCTATAAACTGTATCATGCACTTGCTCTTCAATTCAAGCTCTACAAGCAAAGTCCTGGGCTCTCAGATTGCAATCATGTAAATTATAAGCTGGTGTAAACATTGTGTCATGGACATGAGCCCTATTCACAATTTACATAGAACATAAATAGCCATCGTGCGACAGGATTGCTTGATCAGTTGAATTGATAAGTTTAACTTGGTTCTTACTCTTTGTCCAATCTTACCGGCGGGTTTCTTGGTTTTTGTGATATCCCAAAATTTTGAAATAAATAATTTTGGCAAGAGTAAATATACCTCATCTCTTGTACATACTCTGCATTTTTTGTTACAAAGAAATAAAATTGTGATAAAAAATGGAGCTTGGCAATCGTCATGACATTCATCCACCATGTAGCCAACATGGCTAGTTATTTATAAGTGGCCATAAATGATTGCTTGGAAATCCCACCATAGCACATTGGCTATATTATAGACTGATGACTCGATGATCAGTTGTAGAAACCATCATCCTGTAATCACCATCATACCATGCATTCTCAATTAGTTAGTAATCAAGCTACATTTGCAAATGCCATCACCCTGCATACATACATCCATGATATATCATACCATCATCATTCTGTCATATATTTATGCACCATAGTAATCACTGTCATGCCTACATATATCGCAGTAGTATAATCATATCATACATACATGCATCCAGATTGATGTAATTGCATTCATCATTCAACCAATAACATATAATCATGCCACCACATTCATATTGAGCATTGGTCTTGCATAATAATTGCCTTGCAACATCTTAGTAATGCATCATGGTTGCCTTGCAACATATTAATCACATTCCATTTGCATTGCATCATAACCGCACTTATCATATTCTTCATAAGATCACATAGTGCCTGCGATTATCTTTACACAGCATAACTAAACATTGAGGCGTGATTAATATGACAATTAGTAATATCTGATTACCACGATAATCATTGTATGACTATCATGGGAACGTTTCAGAATTAGAGGGTGACTCTGCATACACACCTCTTCCCTTCATTGTGCACATATATTATGAGGATCACATCATTTGATGGAGACATGATCTGGAGAAAATATTACATATCATATCCTTTGAGGATTGCCATATCTTAGAGCTTATTGCCTTTGGCAACCATCAGTGCAAGCACATAGAGATCAGTCAGAGACAGCATCATACTTGAAGCACATTAATATTGTCATATCAGAGATGGCTTTATCATCATCCAGAGAACAATAATGTTGACATATCAAATACAGCTTATCACAATATTCAGAGCACCTTATTATTGTTATACCAGAGATGGACTGCATATTCACATATTATCAATTGTATGTCAAACACAGCAGTACCATGTACTGAGATCACTCTTAGTTGTGCATATAATTACCTGCATATCAGACACAGCCATTGGATATTCTTATTTGATTGTTATGCAATCATTATCATTTTTATAACAGCGTACGCATTTGGAATCAAGCATCTTTCAATCGTACTTAATTATCAACAATATCAATCAGTATCAATTGTAACAGCATATGCATTTGGAATTAAGCATCATTTAATAGTACTGTTTTGGGGTTTTCACACCATCGCCCCGTTGCAAATGAGGACCCCCTCTTTTGCTTTAGCAGTAGGAGTAACAGTCTTAGGTTGTCCTAGATAGTGGCAATTTCAAGTCTCCAGGCCATGGAAGGAAGTAAATTTGAGTCTAATGAAGTCAGGGAAAGAGATATAGTTCAAATAAGTCGAGTCCTTGGGCTCTGGCTTGAAGAAGAAGTGCATAGATTAGGGAGTTGGAACCCAATTCAACCAAGTGCAGCTAATAGACAAACATTCCTTGCATGTTCACCTTGAAGAATTTGAGAGGAAGGCAAAATTCAGTAAGTTTGGTGGCAGCATGTCACATGAGGAATAATCCTCAGGGCATGGTGGAATTCCCCTGCCCATGAGGATTCAAAATCCTCTCCACACCTAAACTCCCGCCCACTCTCTAGTGATTGTAATCCTGCACTACTACCTCATTCCACCTGAGAAGATCCTTAAGATGGTTAGAGACGAATTTGGCACAGGTTGAGGTTAAATTCTTAGGGAGAGAATAAAGGTCAGATGGTGAAAAGTGCAAGACAAACATGAAATCAGACCTTTAGACCACCCAAACCAGATTGGAATAAGCACAAAACTCACCTTGGAAGCAAACTCAGCACTTAGTTGCATTTGAAATGATGTGAAGAGGCTTCAAAGGGGCCAAGAAACAAAGTTTAGAGCTATGAAGTAATCCTCAGGAGGTGGCAGATTCCACTACCCTCTTAGGATTATTAACCCTCTACATGGTCAGAATTCCGCCCACTTGGTGAGTACAATTCGAGTTGTGATTAAGTAAAAGGAATATGACAAGGCATCATGAGGACAAGGAAACTCATCTTCCCCTTTGTTGGGCATAAAAGATGCAAGTCTAGGACAAATGGAGTTGATAATCATAAAATCCTTGGAGGCCTGAGACTTTCACCTTCAATAAGAGGCAAATGCAAAATATTAAAACAATCAAATGGAAGACAAAAACTCAAGGGGTGAAGTGATGGAATTTAAAGGGAAAAGTAAGTTTGAAAATGAGTTTTAAAACGAAGGAAAAAATCCCTTTGGTGGTGGCGGATTCCACCACTCTCCAAGGGTTTTCAATCCTCTCACCCCCCTAATTTCTGCCATATCTTCGTGATGGTTGAAAAACATTCAGCTCTGTAGTCAATCTGATATAGAGGGGAATTAAGACTAAAATGACATTCATGACTCAAAGGAGGAGAAATAAGAAAAAATTGGGGGCCAAAATCAATGAAATATATTGACTTTGTGGTAATTGGAATCAAGGAAAACCCTCCAAGGAATCATTATCCTCTAGACTCTCTAAATTCCACCTTGTGGGAATGATGGTGAAACATGCTCTAAGTCCTCCAACTTTTGCTATGAAGAATGAAGGAAAAAGGGGTGAGGGGTATAAGGAATAAAGTTGAGGTTAAAATCCTCAAAGTCACTCTAAAATCTTGCCTTGGACTGATCAGTTTCCCCTTGATGAGAAAATAAAGTGAAATCAGAGATTAAAGGGCATGAAATGGTGTTGCAAAGATTTGAGAAGAATGTAAAATGAAAATCCTGGAGGGACAGCAGAATCCGCTGCCCTCTCAGGAATCTAAATTCCTCAAAACAGTGAGAATTCTACCCACATTCATATAATGTATCCTCCTAATCTCAGATCTCATGCAAAATCATGATCAAAATGAGAAATTGAAGAGACATGAACAATAACATAGGGGTGAAAGACAGATTACTATTGAAGGATTGAAACTAAGTTGAAAAAATTGAAATCTTCAGGGAAGGGCCCTCCCAGGATTCCAATATCCTGTAATGTACCCAATTTCCACCAGTTAACAAGAGCAATCCTGGCCTCGTGGTGATATTGGCCTTGGGTTATTGACACAAAAAAGTTGTCTTTAGTCACCAATATGAACGAAAGGGGAAGAAAACAATGAAACTGATAAAGGTTGACAAGAGAATTTGAAAGATAGATGGAATTTGGACAAAATCAAGGGAATTGCTTGAGGGATGGTGTATTCCACCATCCCCAAGGATACTTTATCCTCTTACATGCCTTAATTCTGCTCACACTCCTGTTTAATCAATAAAGGAATTTTGGAGGTGGCAATTTCGTTTAAAACATATCTTTGATTCCCTTGCTCAAGTCGACCTATGGGGCTAAGAATCAATTAAAAGTTAAAACAATATTTTTCATTGGCTAATTAAACCCAAGTAGGCCTATATGGAAGATTGTGCCTCTTCAAATACATTGCCTATATGAGGATATAAGACAACTTCATTTCAACATGAGTCCAAGGTAAATTCTGCTCTGCAAATTGGCAGCGAGTCGCTCTCTAATTAACAGAAAAATTTTCATGAGGCGGCGATCTGTGTGTGGCAAGGTGAAGTATCCAACAAGGGAGAGTGAATTTTCTTGAAGAGTTGCCAATTCAAACAGCTACAGACAGTTTGCCTTCAAAAATCTGAGATAGGGAGAGTGAAAAAGTAAAATCTGGGCAGGTTATGTGTTGAAAACTCAAGTATTTTTCCAGATTTTGAGTAAACTCATTTCAAATTGCAGGATCCATATTATTTTGAATTGTAAAAGAAAGAGAAACTTGATCTCGAAATTGATAAACTCCTTTTTTGCTTGACGTTTATGTGAGTTCATCTCCTGAAAATTTTGAGATTTCTTTCATGTTTTCTTATCATTCCATGAATGTACACATGTCTCTTTCTTGGTTTTGCAAGGAAACTTGTTGAAGGAGAAGCTTGGAAGGTGAGGAGATGATGGTGAGGTTTGGCTCAGGACTTCAAGAAAACTTATGCTCGAGGACTTCAAATGAGAGGAGGCTCAAAATCAGATTATCAAGTTGCAAATCCGAAGATCAAAATCAAGATGGAATACAAGAAAGCAGAGAAAAAGAAGAAAGAGAAATCAGAGAAAAAATATCACCAACTTGAATTCCCTCCAGGAATCCAAGTTTATTTTGAAGGATCCAAGTGCATGAAGCCTTCACCACTTCAAGAAGATCAAGATCAAGGAATCAACAAAGAGATCAAATTTACAAGTACAAGCAAGTTCAAGTCATGGCAATGAGACTAAAAAAAATTCCAAAAAATAAAGATGGATAAGATTTGAGAAGATGAAGCAATTTTGGAATGTGCCATCACAATTGAAGGCTTGATAATGTTAAGTATCAAGAGATATTTCCCCATCAGCAAAAAAATTGATCAAGTCTACAAGATAAGGATGATGAGTTGGCACCTACTTGTCTTCTAGCAATCAGAAAATTTTATTTACACATGTTCAAGCACATTCAATCATATTATGCTAAGTGTACAATTCCTCATTGGCTCTCAAGTGATTTGTAATTTTGTTATTGGCCCACAGGGTAACACCTTCGTGTAATTGGAGGGTGGCAACCCTAATTAGGATTTGTTGGGATGAATCTCAGCCCCTGATCTTGAATTAATCTTGACCCTTCACTGTAATTGAACAACTATAAAAGGCTAAGGCATTCTTATTTGTAACTCATTAGATTAGAGTAGAGTACAAGAAGAATTAATAAAATTGTTGTCATAATGCTATTAGAGTGATCGATGATTCATTGTTGATCTTCCTGGTAGATTACTTAATGTTGCTTTGAAGTGTTGCATAGTTTGTTCAAATACTCATTTGAAATAGATTTCAATTTAAGTTCTTAAGATAGAATAGAGTTTGCATAAGTAGTTTAGTTGGATGAAAGAAATTGTGGGCATTTACTTGCTTGACTCAAACAAAACTAGGCTACTAGCTACTTGTTGATTGTAAGTGTGCCTTGAGTAGTTGGCGATTAAAAGTACTTAACTTCAACTGATATTTAATTTTCAGTTTGCATTCATTAATGGGATTGAAAAGGAGATATTGATTTGAAAACCGTTTTAAGTACACTCTAGAAGTTTGCCTAGGTGGGTGGAGATGCTGACAAGATTGCACAAAGTAGAGTCCAAGTTCATCCATTCTTACTTGCATTCATAGATGTAAGTAGAAGAAGTTAAGTTCAAGTTGAGAAGCCAAATCTTTAGAAGCAAGTTGTTAAATCTTGAGAAACAGTGTAAGTCCCCTTAGTGATCCTAACAAATCACATTATTTCACTAAGCAAGCATCCACAATTGAAGGAACCTTGAAGTCATTTCATGGTCTTACTTTGCAATCTTATCTTAAGAAGTGACCTTATTCAAGAGAGGATTGAGTATTTACTATTTCCCTTTGAAACATTGGGTATTGATTCTTCTATGTTGTAGTGGAACAAAACTCACATCAGCAAGTACTTAATTATCAGTAACTGTTTATATAATCATTGAATTATAAAGATTACTAGTGTCTCAATTCATAGAAAAAAGGACATTACAGTTTTCAACAATTGCTCTGTAATGTTAATGAAAATTATGAACAATGTCTTCGACTATGTGTAGGAAAGTTCATTGCTGTATTCCCAAACAAAACACTGGTTTCAGTAAGAATAAAGAAGACACAAGGTATGTCTAAAAGTAGTTAGATAACATGAGCTCTATGTTATCCACGTATAATTTCTTCAATAACAACATACATTTAGTACATAAAGATGCCCGATAAACGAAGAAGAACATAGCCCAAGAAAATCAGAGCCATCTGAGATTGAAGAACACCAATAAATGTCCACAAAATAAGATCTTTTCAGAACTTGCATGATTTTACAGAAGATTCATGCATGGATTTCCTAATGTAGCTCAACCCTCCAAGTCATTCGCAACGCCAGAAATCAAAGTTTAACCAGGCATATAGACCACAACTATCTTTTGTCATTATTATAAATTTATAAAATAAAACAAAGTTCCTATTGTAACCATAACTAGCCCTACAAAGCATTACAACTCATAAGTAATTATCCCTAAATTAAATAAATCAATAGCTTATCAGAGCAGAAAAATAGCTAGCGTGGAACACTCAAACCCAATATTTAATTAAGACTTTTAAGTTTTTAATCAGTTTTTATCCTTTTATGAAATGGAAACATTATATATCAGAAAATAAAGAGAATTTGAAAACCTAAAATGACTATAAATCTTATTATATTTTCTTCTAAAAGGAGTAATCACAACTGATAGAAAATGTAATTCAAAGCAAAGCATATTTATAAATGACACAAGGGACCTCAAAGAAAATCAAAAGAGATCAAGCAGGGACTCAGAGAATACAGAATATCACCAATCTCTTCAAAAAGAATCACTTTGTTCCTGGACATAGCATAGAACGCCATACTTATTGTAACAGTGTAAAATTCCTTGAAAACGCTTTTCCTACTATAAACAGACTCAGATAAATAATCCTTCGTTATCAGACAACACATACAGCTTCAAATTATTAATACTATACTAACACTGATGAATTATCTAAGCAAAGAATACCAAAATCTATTGCTCGGAAGGAACATTTGGTCTTTATGATTCCTTTAAAAGGTTATCTTTCAACTTCTGCGAAGCAAATTAACTTTAAGTCATCAAGAAGCATGAAGACATTTAATTGGTTCAAAAAAATCATTTCATGTACTGACACAAATCTTTTTATGAGAGGATTTTGGCAGTCATTCCAGCCAGACCCTACTATGATCTGATTTATCTTTGACTTACCATTATTTGGCATTCCCACAAAAAGCGATCAGAAACCCCTTTAGAATAACAGTTTTTTGTAAAATATGACCAATCAATGAAATTAAAAACAAACATAATATAGGTTGGGGAGGTCTGGGGAGTTGCTCTGCTGGAAATTCCCTAGCAGTAATATCATTTAATAAGTATTGATTTGGTGAGGTTGCGGTAGAATCTCATCCCGGGCTTAGCTCTACAGTATATACTGGAGTTACAAACTGTGGAAATACTATTATGGAGTGACATGTCCATCCAGCTTGAATGTCAAGCATTTTTGCAGGTCGGAAGTGTGTTGATTTGACCAGTCCGAAAGGTAATATGGCACACACTTATATAGTGCATGATTAGCTATGGACCATACACTTTCAAAGAGTTTTGAAAAATAGAATTATGCAGGTTTTTACTAGAGGGACAAGCAATGCAATGTTATCATCTGAAAGCAACTGTGCTCTGATGGTATATGCCAATGACCAAAGATTGCCTTAACAGCCAATCACCAGAACAATTGCCCCGAATCTGCAAACAGCAGTTGCCGAGTAAACACATCTCTACATACCTGGCAAAAGGGTTTTCCCTTAACACCTTTTCTCCTATGTTCTACCAATTCCTAATCTTCATGATCAGAGTTTCTCCATTACTTCTAATCTTCTTCATTGGGTTTTCAAAACATATCATTAATCTTTTCTCCCGTGGGTTCTGATCAAGATACAGTGGCAACAACAAAATCTTATATGCCCGTGTGGTGTTTCCCTTGTGGTCAGGCTTCTGGTGCCTTACTGGTTCTTCTCCTCTACTTGGCTGCCGCTCTCTGCTCGGTCTGGTGGGTTCAAGGAGGCTTTGTTCTTTCCCTTGCTATTTGGTGCCTTTATTTTTTGGAGGCTTGTTTCTGCTTAGGGGCTTGCTCTTTCCCCCTTCTCTTGTTATTTCGCAAGTTCTTCTCTGCCTGGTTATCTCCCTCTGAGGCTCTTATAAAGGAAGAGTCTTTCTCTATGAAGGTGAGATCTCATTTGGTTTCTTTGCGGCCGATGTATTCTCTCCATTGTTCTCTTCTTTCAGATTTCCTTTTAAGCTGGGGGCTCCCTTCGAGGTGAAGGCACATCCTTTCGAGGTGGATTGCTTTTGGTAAGAAGAGTTTAGTGGTTGCGTATGCCCTTCCTCACACAGATGCTGGGTAGCAGGTTTGTTTTTGGTTGGATGTCTTCCTTTGGCTGGTTGTTCTCTCTCACTTCTCTTTGGAGTGGCTTCCTTCTCTTTTCATTTGCTGGGTTCTTTTGGATTCTTCTTGCTCATCTTTGTCTTTCATTCAGCTTTGGAGGTTTTTCCTCTTCCTTGCCTCTCCTATCCTGGGTGCAAGGGGTTTTCTTTGGTGTCTGGTTCAAGGCTCCTGCCTAAACCACTATGTTTTTTCAAATTGTAATCTCTTAGTTGATGGACCTAGGTCCTGCTGGTTGTGGCTCCAGTCAAAAGCCTTCTGAATTCACCTCTTGTGAATTCCTTTCTGCCTGCCTCTTAGGCTTGATGTTTTTTCTATGATCTTGCTGGTTCTTTCCGCTTTATCTAATCAGAACTTCAATGACTTTGCATTGTAGACTAATGTAATTCACTCACTGTTGTGATATTGCTATCTAGATTCAACTGTGCATTTTTCAGTCAAACTCATTGACCCATGTTTCATGAGTAGGGGTTCACAAATCCCTAATGAGAATGAATGAAACACTTGCAGTCACTTGATCTAGGTGATGTTCACAAAGGTGAAGCACCGGAACTCCCCGAAAGCCCTGGAGCAGTACTGGGATGGATGACCTCCCGGGAAGTCCCAGTTCTTCACCTCTGTCAACATCACCTAGATCTAATGAGTGCTAAGTGTTCCATTCATTCTCATGAGAGATGGGTTCTTGTGAACCACTACTCATGAAACATGGGTCAATGAACCTGACTCAAAATCTACACAGTTGAATCCTCATAGCAATATCACAATTTGACTTGCTGTGGAAAATATCTCCTACTTATCTCCTACCATTAACTTACTCAAATCAAACAATATAAAGTGGGTTGTTTCAACAATTATAATATTTTCATTCCATTTTTTTTTTCAGATGTTGTTCCAGTATTAGTCCTTTCTTAGTAGATTTTATTAAACCCCATTGAATTTCTTCTCTATTACACGCAACAACAATAACTTACATTCGTTGAAAATTTCGATGGATTGTAAAGTATACAAATTCACTTAGAGCAAACCTATTTCTACTAGTTTTCAGTATCACATTTTCTTTTGCAAGTCAGTGAAGTTCTTGTACCTGAAGATCAGCAAGTATGCAAGCCACAGAAAGAGCTTTTGTCAGAGGAGGGCGACCATCTTCTCCGTATGGTAAACTCTGCAACAGTGAGACTGAAATCTTCAAAGACTTCATCAGCAATTTAGAAGACTTGGAAGAAATTGCAGGGGTCATTCTATCAGTCAAATCATTCCAGGCTCCCACAAGTTCCACCACCATTTTACCTCCAGGCAAGCTCAGCCCATCTCCATCTCCATGTTTCTTCACCAATCCATACTTATAATGGGTGTTGCTCTGACACCTGATAATGCCAGTGCACTCATTCGACCACACCAACCTGTGGAACTGCAGAGTTAGAGATTTTGAGCGAAAATATCTGATTGTCTTCGTTTTGTACAATTCAACCACTGTAAGAGGAAATGTGGGTGCACACTTTTTGGCAGGAAATCTAGCAACGCCCATCTTGTGCCCTGTATTCTCAACTTGCAAGTATCGATAGATACTCGGGAATGTTACGCAGCATGACCCGAACGAATTGTCGTTGACGTGGCTACCCATTATCCATTACCCTTTTCAAATAAATCCCTATTTATGATAGGGATTGATTTTTATTTTTTTTAATTATGCGCACTGTATTTTTGAGCCGATAGGCTCATTCTTGTGAAACTTGCCGCCGGATTCGTCCGACTATCCGGCGGTGTCGGATGCCCAAAAAAGTGAATCGTATGTCGTAGAAATTTGGTGTCAAGAAATGGTTGAGTCTACGGTCAAACATAGCTCTGAAAATGGCATCTTTGCTTTGTATGTTTTGGGATCTCATATATCAATTAGTAAAAACATATTTGTTTGACTGTCAAACATAGCTCTAAAAATGGCATCTTTGCTTTGTATGTCTTGGGATCTCATATGTCAATTAGTAAAAACATATTTGTTTCACTAGCTGTGTGAATCATTACCATTATTTGCTCCATGTGAAAGTGCGTTGAGTTGAGCCATTTAATAAAACCCTAACAAATGCAATTGAGTCTCATAAGATCTTGGTTCACTCAATTACGAAGGCAAATATTCATTATCAAATATTCATTATGAGGAAAACAAATGTATTGATAAATCCATCAAATTATGCAGGAAGAAATATCCTTCTACAATAGAGGAATTGAATATGATAGATCTTAGGAAGTTGTTTGATTCTAAGTCTACACAAAGGAAGTTGGACACTACAAACTTTAACTACAAACTTTTTAAAAAAAAAAAAAAAATTAGAGATTAAATACAAGAAAATTAGAAAGTGAAAAGTAAGATTGTGAATTCATTCCAAGGATTGTATTAATTAAAAATATATAAGATTTGAGACTTGTATCAAGAAAATACAAGATTTGAGACTTGTATTAAGAATTAATTTTTGTTTATAATGTTTAATATGAATTCATTTGAAGACACTTATAATCTCATACTTTTTGAAAGTATCCTTTTTTCTTTTGCAATTTTTTTAATTTAAAAAGTATATATGATTAAGTTTTTGTATTTAGAATTGTTTTTTATAGTGTTTACATTTTTCAAAAGAATTTACTTGACTTTATTATGATTAAAAATATTCAAGTTTTTATTATAGATTTTATTTTAATAAAAATATTTAGAATTTCTTTTTTTTTTTAATTATTTATTCTTATTATATTTATCTATTTTAAAATATATGTAATTATATTAAATGTAAAAAAGTAGTCAACTGGTTGTCATCTATATGTTGCTTAATAGAATATTTGTTAGTATTGAAAAAAATTGGCAAGCTTATCAAAAAAAGTAGGCATAGCGAAAAAGGCAGAAAATAAATGATTACACTCAAAAAACCCTAGCAATATCAATCAAGTAACAACTATTTGCCCTAATAAGGCAAGTATAAATACACAGAAAATTGCAACCATCTCCAAATCTCAAAATAATCGATGCCTAGAATCACACTCTATAAACACCAGCAATAGATTTGTTATTTTATCCACAATTTGGGAAGAAAGCAATGGATAGAGGAATGTATCATTCAAATCCTTAGTAAAAATTCACGAAGCTAGGTCTAAGGTAATTCATAAAATGCAAAACAATCAGATCAAAAATCCTCCTAATTTGGAAAAAGATGGGAATGATTAGCAACAAGTGATAAAAAAGAAAGGACAGGAAGGTAGTGTATCAAAAGAAAATGGGCTTATATCAAAAAGAGGAAGATGTGCAACTTGAATGTCAGAGCTTTTTCTTCATTAAAACTAAATATGCAAGGAATTTGACATTGAATAAGGATCTAACAGTGTTTGAGCAGAAGAATGAAGAGCCCAACCTTGGTAGTAAGCCTCGACTTGAAAGTGTTTCAGAAGCAAATAGTATCCCCTTAGGCATTAAAAAGCATAGTAAAAAATTTAGCTTGGGAACCTAACTAGAGTGAAAACAATATTAGGAAATATTTCGCACCTAACTAGATTGAATGTAAAAACTTTTCGCCTAAACTAAAACATATACAAACCCTTATGAAAATTGGTAAATCTCTAGGAAATTTGATTGGCATCGAATCAAATTTTCATAAATCCAGTAACATCAAGTTTTTAGTGGATACAGAATTGGGGCAAAAGGTATTTAATAAAAAAATATCATAACAAATAGATCCATATATGAACTAGTTTTCACAAAATATGAAGGAGTAATCAATGGATTCATTAAACCCAATCTTAATCTAGAACATAAAATCATAAATATTAAAGAGGAATTAAGCAGCATCAGTATCACGAAAGAACATGGGATAGAAAAAGAAAGAGAAACAAAAAAAGTCCACACATAAAAGAAAGAAAGGAATTCAGGAAGAAGTAACAAGAGGAAGAAATGGTAGCAATAGGAAAAGAGATTTTAGATAAATGAGAGGTAATTCAAATAGGTATGAAGGCTTCAGAAGAGATGGAAAATGAGGTTCATAAAAGATTGGACATTCAAAGTAAAATTAAAATATTTAAACAATGTGGATATGTCAAGGAGAGAGTGGCTTTCTAGAAGAGCTTGAAGACAACCTAAAGAATCTCAACAAACTAACCCAGGATATTCAACTCATGAAGAATGATATTGAAGACCAAATAATATTAGGAGATCAACAACATAGAGAACATGGGAAGATAGACGTTCATCAAAACAAAGAAGGGGAAGTCAACAATTCAACAAACAAAAAAGAAGACAAAAGGTCTCCAAATAGTAGAAGGGAAGAAGGAACAAATAAGCAATTGAGAAAGGAAAATGAAAGTCAGGGAAACTCTCAATTCTCAACTTAGACAGAAAACTCAAGGAAAGAAAATAAAGGCATAACAAGATAGAATTTGGAGAGTATAACTAAGGAGAGACAAAATCAGGAAAATGAGGATAAAGAACTCTTTAAAAAGATAATTGAAATCGATAACAGAGAATAGACTAAAAATGATGAGATAGAAGTAAACAAGAACTATCAAAGTGACAGAGTAGTAGCTATACAATCTAAAGAATAGGGTCAGGAAGATATTATACCTCCAAGAGATTCAATACATTGGAGTAATATGACTATCTGGAAGAAAAACCAAGAAAAGAATACACAAATTTTGGTAGACTCTTGATAATGGGAAAGACCTCTTTGAAGATAGTGACAAAGAGGAACAACAGATATCTAATAAAAGGAATGAATCAAAGGAATACTTAATACCAATTGAGGTTGACACCTACATTAAGACAATAAATCTAGAAGATCAAAACAAGTGTGAAGAAACAAGGAACAAAGATTATAGATATTTTGAAAACTATCAGATACGGGAAGAATTTGGGGTTCTAAATGAATCAAAAAAAAAAATTGCAAAGAAAAATAGACAGAACAATAGTTTGAAGAAATCAAGGAACAAGCTATTGAAGCAATGGAATAGAAGAACAAATATTTAAGGAAGTAACAGAAGAGGATAAAGAGGTGAAAGAAGAACTAAACTCATATAGTATCAACAATGCACACCAATATATGGAGAATTTAGGTATATCTATCAACCAAGAAGGATTTCAGACTCTGAAGTGTGGTAAAGAGAAAATGAAGCATGGAAGGAAATCGCTCATGGAATTGAGAACTATGGATGGGCAAGCAAAGGATCTAAAAATGATTAACGAAATTTTAAAAGCATGGAAGGGGAAGAATCTTTGAATAGAAAAATGAGGATCATAACTTGGAATGCTAGGGGACTCAATGCCCCTAGCAAAAAATTCTTATTAAAACATAATCTTAATTTATTTGAATCAGATATTATATTAATTCAAGAAACTAAGTTGAATAAAGAAGGAGATGGATTAGAAAGGAAACTAGGTAACTGGAAAACAACATCTGTAGAATCTAATGGGGCATCAGGAGGTATAGGTTTCATTTGGAATCCATGAAAACTAGCACTCAATATAATGACCTCATGAACAACAATTGGATGGGATGCGGGATAAAAAGTTTTAGACATAATCTTCAAATTACTCTAATTAATGTTTATGGGCCCACTCAAACAACAAACAAGAAAAGAGTGTGGGATAAGATTAGTACTTTCATGGAAGCAAACCCTATAGACAATTTTATTATTGGAGGTGATTTTTATGCAATCTTAAATTTGGAGGAAAAGTATGGGGCCTCACAGGTGGTAACGCAATCAGTTATAGACTTCAAAAATTAGGCTGAAAAAAAATAGTTTATTAGATATATCAATCAACAATGGTATCTACATTTGGAACAACAGAAAAAAGGATTCAATTACATGTAGCTAAAAAATTAGACAGTTTTTTCTTCAAAGGAGATTTAAGCAATATAGATTTGGCACTTCAGTCATTTATTATGCCACATGCAGGATCAGAGCATTACCCAATTAGAATAGAACTAGAACCTGTAAAACCGTCCAGGAATCCATTCAAATGTGAAAAAATGTGGTTTTTAGACAACAAATTCATGGATAATATTAAACAATGGTAGCAAGAAGGAAACTTTAAAGGATAAACAAATGCATTTCTTTGTCTTCAAACTAAATATGCTTAAAGAAATCAAATTAAAATGGAATAAAACACATTTTAATAACATATTTAAAGAAAAATTAAACAACAAAGAAGAACTTAAGAAATTAAGTGAAGAAGACATCCAAAAAGGTATATATAATGAAAAATATAATAAAGAAAAAGAATTATTAGCAAAATAGGAAGACATAATAGCAAAAGGAGAGGTGTTTTGGAGGAAAAAGTCAAGGGAAAAATGGTTAGTAGAAGGGGATCAAAATATGCAGTTCTTTCGTAATAGTACTCTTAATCATAGATCAATAAAGAGAATACTAAAAATTAAAAATAGAGAAGGGAATATAGAAGAAGATCCCTCAAAAATGGTAGAAGTTTTTGTGGATTATTATAAAAACATTTTAAATAAATTTGACTGTTTTAACTGAATAGCACAAGAAAATATGTTGAAAGTAATTCCAAAACTAGTAACTCTAGAAGCTAATCTCATTCTAAATAAACCCTTTACTATAGAAGAAATTAAAATTTCTCTTTTCAATCCTAACCCTGACAAATCACCAAGACCGGATGGTTTCCAAGTCTTCTTTTTTCAAAAATGTTGGGAGATCATAGGAGTGGACCTCTGGAAGGCAATTGAAGCATCAAGAAATGTAAGATCATTATTATCAAAGATTAATCATACATTTTTGACTCTGATACCCAAGAAAAAGATCTCCGAAGAACCTGGAGACTTTAGACCTATAGTGCTATGTAATACAATTTACAAAATCACATCTAGAACACTATCTTATCATCTCAAAAACATTCTTCCAACCCTCATTTCAAAAGAACAAACTGGTTTTGTCCCAGGGAGATCTATCCTAGATGGGATTTTGATCATTCATGAAACCATTCACTCAGCAATTAGGAACAAGGAAGCATGTATGCTCATGAAATTAGATATACAAAAAGCTTATTACATGGTAGATTGGAGATTTTTATGTAAAATACTAGAAGCCTTTGGGTTCTCACATCAATGGGTTAATATGATATTCAAATGTATGTCGACTCCAAAAAAATCACTTCTAATAAATGTTACTCCAAAACTCCTTTTCAGCATTTCCAGAGGGATACATCAAAGAGATCTGATTTTCCCCTTTTTATTCATCATCATGGCTGAAGCTTTTGGTAGATCAATAAAGAAAGCTCAAGTTCAAGGTGAGATAAAAGGAATTATGGTAGCAGAAAACACTACAAATGTTACTCATCAATAATTTCTTGATGGCACAATCTTACTAGGAGAGAGTACAATAAAAAAAGCTCAAAACTTTAAACAAATCTTACAAAATTACATAGAAGCTATTAGAAATGATTGAAGAGATCATGAATGAAGAATAATGGAACTGGTAAAGAATGTTTTCAATCATTGTTTTGTCATTGATGTCAAACTTGCTACTTGCAGGAATGACAATCGCCTTAGTGATCGAAATACTATCAATTGGTTGATTGACAAGGAGGTGGCAATCAATAAGATATAACTAGAACACCTAGAGAAAGGTTGAAGTTATGATGTTGTAGTGAAGTATAAGGATCAGCTAAGCCATTGATGAAATAGTGTATTGATGAAATATTCTAAGACACAGAGAATGGATACACTGAAACACATCAAAGATGTAAGGTTTAGTGAAGTCATTTGTAAAGCCTAAGTAAGTTCATAAGAGAGTGTTGAGCAAGCTAGTTAGTGCCAAATAGATTCTTAGTTGAAGTCGAGAAAGTTCAACTTTAGAGTGTGTCGAGTGATCTTCAAGTGCCGAGTAAATATCAAGTGCCGAGTGATCTTCAGGTGTCGAGCAAGAAACAGGTGCCAAGCAAGAAACAAGTGTCGAGCAAGAAACAAGTGCCGAGCGAAGATCAGATGTTGAGCAAAATATAGAAGCTGAGTAATACAGAAGGTGTCAAGCATCAATAAATCAATAATGTCGAGTTGCTGCATTATTTTAAAAATTAAAGATTCCCCAGATCTGAGCCGACGTAGTCGTTATCTAGAAGTCTGTGAATCAAATAGAAGATAAGAGTGATGAGCTGGTGGCACAGAGCACCATGTAAAACGTTTTTGGCCAATACAACTGAACTCTAGACAAAGTTTCTAGATAAGAGCAAGATATGGGGTAGATACATGGTATCCTACCTAATCCATTTGAAACCCTAAAGTTGGAGAGGGAGAATCAAGTGGGAAAGGTATTCCAAATTTCTATTTAAGGAGTCATAAGGTCACTAAGCAATTAGTTGGTCAAGCATGAAAGCATGAAGTGCTAAAGAAGGTGCTAGGGAGAAAGAAAGCACAGAAACTTTGTTTCGATAGATGACCACAAGGATGATTGCATTAGTATAATGAGCAAGAAGACTCAAGGAGACAAAGCTTGGAAGGAAGACAAGTTGTCAAGAGCCATAGTGATTAAAGCCAAGCAAAGGATTGAACTGAAGTGTGATCTGTAATCTACAAGATATGTTGTAAGTTGTATCTGATCAAAAGTCATTATTGTTACTTTCTAGCAATTGTAACAGTTAGTCTAAATCCTATGGACTTAGGTTGGTTTAATAGCCATGTTATAAATCCTTTAACAGGGTGACATTCCAAGTGAATGTTCCAAAGTCCTTTGACCAGGCCCATTCCTAACAGTATGGTGAAATCCTCTAACAAGGTCACATCTAACAGTGTGGTGTAAGCCTTTAACATGGCAGGCTTTTAACAGGGCATCACTTTAGAAGAGTGAGAATTAAGTAGCATGTTACTGGTGGTTTTTCTCAAATTGGGTTTCCATGTAAATCATTGTGTCATGTGTTGATCTGGCATGTTTTATTCCTACATGCTGATTTACTTACTGTAACTTGCTAGGATGATTGATTTAACCTTGGATGGATGAATAGTTTAATGGGCTGACTATAATTAGTGAAAAAGTATTATTAGGGCATTCAGACCTTGGATAACTGATTCACCCCCCAACGCTCACCCTCCCCACCCCCCCCCACCCCCCCTTAGTTATTCTAAAGAATTCTAACAGAAGCATCAGGACAAAATGTGAATGTTGAGAAATCAAAAATCTTTTTCCTTAACACATCACTTGAAATGGAAGATTGCATTTAAAATTGCATGGGATACAAGAAGGGTTCCTTTCCATGCATTTATTTAAGTATATACTCGGAAAAAGGGGCAAGGAAACAAAAACCTAGAACAATATTTGAGACCGAATCAATAAACAAATAGAAAGGTGGAAAGAAAAATGGTTAAGTAAGGCTGGAAGAGCAACACAAATCAAAGCTATTCTTTTAGCTATTCCTACATATCAAATGTCATGTCTCCCATTACCTAAAAAATCAATAAAAAACTATAAGGAAAACTCAAAAGTTTCTTATAGAGTGGAACAAAGGACAAAAAGAAATCCACATTAATTAAATGGAAAAAAAATCTATAGACCAAAAGAACTAGGTGGTTTAGGTATTAAGAATTTTAACTAGCATAATGAAGCCTTAGGAGAAAAATTAGTCCAATGAATGTTTCAAGGAAAAGATACTAAGCGGGCAAAAAATTTATACAACAAATACTTAAATCCAGAAGATCCATCCTCATTGTTGAGAATCAGGAATCCACCCAATGGATTGGAGGCATGGAACTTTATGATTAAGTGTTGATATTTGATTAGTAAATGTGTAACTTGGGATATAGGGAAATGGGAAGAGTCCCTATTGTGGGAAGATTCTTAGGATAGGTTTTTAGCTCTAAACAGTCTCAACATTTCCCCTAAATTTATGGGGTAAATAGGTAGCTAATTATAAATAGCTAACTAGGGTGAATGGGGAGGATATATGGTCATGGAAATCTCTAGAAGGCACATGCCTAACCTTTGAAGAAAAATAGATCTTAGAACAAATTCTCAAATAGAGAAAGGTCAACCATAAAGATAGGGAAGACAAACTCATATGGGGGGCCTTAAAGGATGGACAATACAAGGTAAAGAAAGGATATAACATTATAATTAATTCTCAAAGATGGGAAAAGATTAATATGCCTATTAAATTATGTTGGGATCAAGCCTACTTGTTAAAGGTAGGTATCTTTATATGGGCAGTTTCACACAAAAGTGTCCTAACAACTAATAGATTTTGAAAGATGGAATTTGAAGGCCCTTCGAGATGCAATTTATGCAAAGAAAATGAGGACAACATACCACCTTCTTTTTCAATGCCCCTATGTGAAATAATGTTGGTATTGGCTTCATCAAAAATTAAATTGGACCTCTCCTATAGCTGGGGACCTAGATAACCATCTAATTGGATGGCCTGATAGTAATAATTCCAAGATTTATAATAAATTGTGGAACATATCTCCATCTATTCTGATGTGGGAGATTTGGAAAGAATGGAATAGGAAAATACTTAGTGACACTGAGCTTAAAATCACTTCATTACTTAATAAATTAGAAGCAAGCATAATAGAAGTCATGAATAGTCATTTAAGAAGACCAACTAAGGAAGAAGGAACTTTTAATGAATGGGATGCATTAATGAAACAAAAATTGGGTCAACCTTATCAATCCTCCATTAGTTTATCATAAGAAAAATCAAAAACCAAGGGAAGAATGTAGATGGGAATTGTCAGCATGAATGTTGATGATACTACTTTGAAGGAGTATTCTAAGCATTGGAGAGTATTGACATGTTGCATTCATGATTGTGTTTTTCATTGATTTCAACATAACATGGTTTTTGTTAAGATTGGTTGAGTAGAAGATCAAGATCTTAATGGTACAAACAATGGTTAAATTGTCTAGTGATGCATAGTCATGGACATGTTCTACACAGTGTCTTGATGATGTGGTCAAGTGTGTAGAGTATAAGTCGAAGACATACATAAGTTGTACTTGATTTACACAGAGTAGTTCAAAGATAGAGTATTGGGAAAGCAATTTCGAATGTTTCTTTTCTATCTTACATCTAAGATGCAATGAGAAGATGTGCAATCAGGCAGTAATAGAGGATAGTCAGTTGATGATATCAACAAGTACACAAGCCCTAGTATCACACGTGTGAAGTTTTGTATAGACTATGAACTGACAGTGCTATTGTAATTATAATTAATTAATTATCTTATTAAAATTAGTTGGGAAAGCCTCAAGGCCAACTCAAGGAATTACTATGAAGATATGGTATAAAGGAAAGATGTTTTCCTTGCTTTTAAAAGCTGTATGAGTGTTGTGATCATTGTATGAAGTGTGAAGTGAAAAAAGGAGCAGAATGCTTACTAAATGCATGTAAGTGATCCAAGGGATTATTGGATATGAATGTTGTGATCTAGTTACAAGATTAGAAGGAGTAGAGGTCCGGTTGATAGGATAGAAGAAGAGGAAGGAAGTACATTTCATTTCTATTATTCTGCAAGCAATAGTACATAGATCATTTGGACACTGGGTTCATTGGTCTTACCCTTGAAGTTGTTTGGGTATTGGGTCCAGTTGTCTTCCACAACTCCTAACAGGGTCGAAATCTCCTAATAGGGATTTAATGTCTCCTAATAGGGACTCATATGTAGTGAATGTATTCATAGACTCCTAACAGGGTCCATCCTCTAACAAAGAATATTTATATTAGTACATCATCTTGTGTGTACCATTCCCACTTGGGTTTTCCCTCTGATCAAGGGTTTCCCTAGTTAACATATTTGGTGTTATTACATCTAAGTATCTTGTTGTGGTTTTAGTTTATATTACTCATATGGTTAAGTTTGTTTAAGATTGATAATTGTGATAATGATTGGATAACTGATTCACCCCTCCCTCCCTCTCAGTTATATCATTGGACTATATATTCTAACAATTGGTATCAGAGCATTAGATCCTTGAAGGATAAGCTTAACAAATTTGGGAGATCAATGGTGATTTATTTCAAAAAAGATAGTCCTAAGTTAGATAGAGGAAATTTTGACACCCAGAAGATGGAGATTCTTGGTGAGTTATTAGATTTGTGTAAAGAATAGAGCATTGAGTTTCTTGATCTAGAATCCTTTTGTTGCATACAAAAGAATAGAAGCACAAGAAAAGACATGAAGATCAAAGAAAGTATTGATTTGCTTATGAAAAGAGAGCCAGAAGGTATGAAATTTTTTTTTTGTTGGACATGTAAAGAGTTTGGTAATTTTTCATCTAGATGTCCTAAGAGAGTAAGAAAATCTAGAAAGAGTTCACTTTCTGATGAAGATGAAGAATTTAAAGCAAGTATGAAAAGATTCTTGAATGACTGCGATGATAAAGACAATGATCCCAAATTGGTTAAGGAAGAGAAAGTAGTAGAAGAGATAGCTTTGGTAACTATTGTTGATGCAAATACTAACCTTGTAAATGTGGAAGTTATCATTGAGACTAACAATGATTTGAAAAATGATGTGCTAACTCTTGAGCAAAGATTTAAACCTAGAGAAGAGATAAGAGTTGAGATGTCAACTCCTACTCCTAGTAGGGATCTAACAAAGAATCATCCTCTTGAGAAGATAATTGGAAGCAAAGACAAAGGTGTAATGACAAGAAATCTAGTAAATGAGGAGATATGTTTGATATCTCAAGTTGAACCTATGAGTGTATATGAAGCATGTAAAGATGATCATTGGATTGAAGCAATGAAGGAAGAATTAGATATAATTGTGAAGAATGATACATGGGAGTTAGTTCCTAGACCTAAAGACAAAAATGTGATAGAAACCAAATGGGTATTTAGAAACAAGAGGAATGAGCAAAGCGAAGTTGTAAGGAACAAGGCTAGACTTGTATGCAAGGGATATTCATAGAAAGAAGGCATAGACTCTGAGGAGACATATGCATCTGTAGTCAGAATGGAAGTGGTAAGGATGTTCTTGGCTTACGTAGAAAATACAAAATTCAATGTTGATTAGATAGATGTTAAATCAACCTTTATGGATGGAGAACTTGAAGAAGAGGTATATATTGAGCAGCATGAAGGTTTTCCTTTATCAAAAGACAAAGACATGGTATGAAAACTACAGAAAGCTCTATATGGTCTGAAGCAAGTACTTAGAACCTTGTATGCAAGGTTGGACAATTATTTGGCAAAGCTTGAATTTGCTAAAGGTATGGCAGATAGCAACCTATATTTGAAAGAAGTTGGGAATGGTTTGCTGATAATAGTAACATTTTTTGATGACATCATTTTTGGAGGTAATGATGAAGCACATGATAAGTTTTTTGAAGAGATGAAGAATGAGTTTGAAATGAGCATGATAAGAGAAAGGAAGTTTTTCTTAGGATTGCAGATTGTATAGAATAGTGATGGTATTTTCATTTCACAAGTTAAGTACCTGAATGACTTGTTGAAAAGGTTTGGTTTAGAATATTGTAAACCTATTGGTACACCTATGATAACTAGTCACAAGTTATCCAACAAAGATGAGACACCTGCAGTGGAGAAGAAGAAGTATAGATCTATGATTGGAGGTTTGCAGTATCCGACTCACACAAGACTAGATATAGAAAATGCAGTTGGGATCGTAGCTAGATTTCAAGTTGATCCTAAGGAGTATTATTTTGTAGTAGTTTAGAGAGTATTTAGATATTTGAAAGGACATCTAACTATGGAATTTGGTATGATATAACAAGTGATTTCACTCTATCTGTATATACTAATGCAAATTGGGCAGGTAGTATGGATGACAGAAAGAGCACCAGTGGTGGAGAATTCTTTCTTGGAGGAAGATTACATTTCTCAGAGTACAACTGAGGTAGAGTATGTTGCAACAAAAAATAGCTATAATCAAGTTATGTGGATGAAGTAGATGCTAAAGGATATTAGAATTGAGTTTGAAGAACCTATTATCATTTACTGTAATAACACAAGTATAGTGAGTATGTTTAAGAATCCTATATTACATTCTAAGACTAAGCATATATCTATTAAGTATAATGTATTGAGAGAGAAAGTATCAGAAAAAGAGATCATATTGGAGTATGTGAGTACTAAAGATTAGATTGTAGATATCTTTATGAAGCCTTTTCCTAAAGATATATTTGAGTACTTGAGAGGTATGCTTGGGGTTATGCCCCTGCCTACTTCTGATTAGATGATGTAGAGAGTGCATCAATTCAGTGGTACATGGAACTATTATTAGCTTGGACTAGATGCTAATGCTTCCCATATGGGGGAGTATCTGTGATGAGCAGAGTTATTGAAGACTCTTGGTAATTGGTTTTGAATAGTGTCTTTGGACACTCAAGCTAGTTGAAGACTTGGAGCAGCATATTAGCAATTGGCATTTAAAAATTGGTATGTTGTAATTATTGGGTATAATTGATTAATTGTGTATTATCTTTGATGTTACATAAATGTCATATCATTATTAGTTAGTATATGATGAGCTCACTTGGGCAGTGAAAATAGTTTTCTATGCCTATTGAGCATTCTTTTGGTTGCTTGGTTCAGAAGGCAATGTCTACCAAGTTCACTTGGGCATCAAAGAAAAGTGTGTAGAAGATGAGTGTTAACCAAGCTCACTCAGTTAATGAAGGAAATTTGGATGGAACCAGTGCTAACTGAGCTCATTTAGTTAAGGATTTTCACAAGTTTGCAGTGTTAACCAAGCTTCTGTTAGCTAACATAGGAAATCGCTTTAGAGTTAGTTTCTACTGAGCTAGGTTAGCTAAGGAAGAATTTTCTTATTTTGGCATATTAAGCTTAATTGATTTATCTATTGATTCTAGCTGACTAAGGTGATGAATATTAATCATTCTAAGTTGTATTTGAGCCAAGTTGATAATATGAAAGATATAAGTATAATGTCAAGTTGTGGTTTCAAAGTGTGATGTGCAAGTATGAAGATGTTATTGAAGATTTAATGATGAGAAGAGGAAGTGAATTTGAAGGATAAGAAAAATATCCTTCTGGAGCAGAAAAGCTATATTTGACTAGGAAGGATCAAGTACAAGCCAAAATAGAGGTATGTAATCAGCAATTTAGTTGCATTTAGATCAGGTCATCTCATTGTTACTCTCTAACCATTGTAGTAGTGATCTAAATCTCTTAACAAAGTTGGCTTAATAGCTATTTGCAAATCCTCTAACAAGGTGGCAATTCTATGGAATTGTCTAAAGACCTCTAAAAAGGCCAATCCTAATAGGGTGATTAAATCCTTTAATAGGGTCACAACTAATAGTGTGTTTCATAACCTTTAACAAAGTTGGCTCCTAATAGGGCTCACTTTAGAAGAGTGAAAAATAGTAACTAGTTACAATTGGTAGTTTTTCCCAAATTGGGTTTCCATGTTAAATTCTAGTGTCAAATGTGTTCATTTTCTTTTATGTGTTTGCAACTACGTTAAAGTAATGGTAATCATAGATAAAATTTAAAGTTTGTATGTTAATCATTTACCGAGCACATTTAGTAGTTACCAAGTTACAACATTTTATGTGTGTTTATCGAGCATCAGCAGTATTCAATTTTCAGATTGTATTTTGTATTGACATATAAGAGATCTGAGATTTATTTTCCCCTCTTAGTTACTCCTCTTGTATTTCTAACAATTGGTATCAAATCTTTTGGTGCTTGCAAAGAAGGTTTCAAGGACCTAAGCTAAAGATCAAGATATCTTACAAAAGAGAGATCCCCAAGCTGAACAGAGACAATTTTGTAGCATGGCAAGGACTTATGAGCTTACACTTGTCTGCCATTAGTGACTCATGATGAAAATATCTTGATACTGAATACAAGACTCCCACTGGAACATTATCTGTTGAAGATATTGCTAAAAAGAAGAATCATAATATCATGATGATTGATATTGCATCTACTCTTAGTTATGTTGAATTTAATGAAGTCAAAGATTGCAAGATAGCTCATGAGATGTGGATCAAGCTAAAAGACATATATGGAGGAGATGACAATGTAAGAAGAGCTAAGGCTGAAAGTCTTAGAGGTCATTTTGATTAGATGAAAATGAGAGAAGATGAGAACATTGCAAAATATGTGGAAAGGATCAATGCAAGTGTTAGTGCAATCAAAGTATCTGGAGGAGACATTGAAGAGAAAATAGTTGTAAGAAAGGTACTTAGAACTCTTCTTCCTATTTATGCAATTAGTTTAGTTGCTATTCAAGAGATGAGATGTGATCCAAATAGTAAAATATCTTTGGATGCTCTAGTTGGAAGATTGACAACTTTTGAGTTAGATAACTTTGATAACTATGTTCCTAGTTCAAAGGTTATTGAATCTGCTTTTAAAGCTAAACTCATCCTCAAAGAAAAGGGTAAGAAATCAAAATCCAGTTAATTAGGAAGCAAATAAGAAGGAACATCAGAAGAAAGTTTAGATAGTGATCTAAAATTGTTGAAGCCCTACTTGCAAGAAAGTATTCCAAAGGTAGAGGAAAGTACAAAGGCAAAGTTCCTCTGATCTACTTTTCTTGTGAAGAAATTGGTCACATTATTGCAAGGTGTCCAAATAAGAAAATCAAAGATGAAAAGAAAAGCAATAAGCACAAAGGCAAGAAGGATTCCAAGAACTACAAGAACTACAAGGACAAAGGTAAGAAATCTTGTTTTATAGTTAAAGATTCTGATAATAGTGAAGATGAAATGGTACATATTGTTGTGAAAGATGAATCTGATGATGAAGGAAATAAGATGGCACTTATCTCTCATATTAGTAAAAATGTTATATGGATTATTGATAGTGGTTGTTCACATCATATGATTGGAGGCAAAACAAAATTTGAGCACATGGAATATTATGATGGAGGTAGTGTGAGATTTGGAAACAATGAACCTTGTAACATAAGAGGAAAATTTATTTCATTAACTAAAGAACTTGTATGTGGCAATGCTTATTGGGTTGAAGGACTAAAGAATAATCTACTAAGTGTGGCACAATTGAATAACATTGGATTAAAGGTAGGATTCATGAATGGACAAGCCAAACTACTGGATGTGAAAGGAAATCTGGTTGGATCTGGAAAGCAAACAAAAGGTAATCTATTTTATCTTTATCTCAGTGATTGTTCATGTTTTATTGCTCAAGTAGAAGAAATATGGTTATGGCACAAAAAGCTATGTCATGTAAACTTTGATAATCTAGTTAACATAAGCAAACATAGAAGAGTAAGAGGTATTCCTAGTTTGAAGAAGCCTAATATGAGTCTATACAAGAATTGCCAAATTGGTAAGATGGGAAAGACTAGTTTCAAAAGTAAAAACTATCAGTCAGAAGAAGTCTAAGAAATTGTTCATACAGACTTATGTTGACCTATTGGAATAAAGAGTTACAATGGAGAAAATATTTTCGTTCTTTTTGTTGATGATTATTCTAGAATGATGACTGTAATGTATCTAAAAGAAAAATCATAAGCCTTTCAAAAATTCAAGTGGTATCTGGCGTGAGTAGAAAAAAGAAACTAGAAAAAGGTTGAAATGTTTAAGATTAGACAAAGGTGGTGAATTCATCTCCAATGAATTCAATTATTTCTATATTGAAAGAGGAATTAAAAGACAAGTATCAGCCCCTAGTACACCACAATAGAATGGTATAGCTAAAAGAAGAAATAGATCTACCATGGATTGTGCAAGAACCCTAATGATTGAAAAGAATGATGCTCTCAAATACTAGAAGGAAGCTATCATCACTATAGTTCATACCTTGAACAAAGTATAGTTGAAGAAAGATTTTTAAAAAACTCCTTATTAGCTATGGTATGGCTACAAACCTAATGTAAGTTACTTGAAAGTATTTGGCAACAAATTTTATATCTTGAAAGAGTCTAGAAGAGGAAAATTTGATGTAAAAGGTGATGGAGGCATATTTCTAGGATACTCCTATAGAAGTAAAGCATACAAATGTTTGCATTTGCCTACTCATAAAATTATACAAAGTGCACATGTTAGAATTGATGAGTTTGTAGAAAAGAGTGAAGAAGAAAGCAACAAGGAGCTAGAGGATTACAAAAGATTTGTTTACTATGAACCTGATATCCTACAAAATCTATTTGAAAGAAAGGAAGTTTCATGCCCCAAGTCCTCAAAATCTTCAATAGTTACTAAGTTGTAGACAGTGCAACCCGAGTTGTAGTTTGAAGGACCCAAGTCATAGTTGGAGGCTACTAAGCTAGTTCAAACCGAGTTCAAAGAACCTGAGCTTGAAACTAAAGTTCATAATGAAGACAGTGGAACTCATTCAAAGCCCAAAGAACCTATGTTAGTCAAATATGTTAGAAGGCATCATGCACCTAATCAGATTATTGGAGACAAATCTAAAGGAACAATGACAAGAAGAAAATTAAAAGGTACATGTTGACTTATTGAATTTGAACCTATAAATGTTAAGGATGCTCTAGATAATGAAAGTTGGATTGAAGCAATGAATGAAGAGATAGAACAGATAGAAAAGAATAAAACTTGGACTCTTGTTCCTAGACCCAAAGATAAAAATGTAATTGGTACAAAGTGAGTATTTAGAAATAAGTTGAATGACAATTGAAAAGTTTCAAGAAATAAAGCAAGACTGGTGTGCAAAGGCTATTCTCAAGAAGAAGGCATTGATTATGGTGAGACTTTTGCTCTTGTAGCAAGATTAGAAGGTGTTAGAACTTTACTAGCATATGCAACACATAGAGGATTTAAAGTATATGAAATGGATGTCAAATTTGCATTCTTGAATGGACTTCTTAATGAGGAAGTCTATAGTGAACAAACAGAAGGTTTTGTATATCCTAGCAAAAGAGACATGGTTTGCAAGTTACACAAACCACTATATGGTCTCAAGAAAGCTCCTAGAGCTTGGTATGAAATACTTCATAATTACTTGGTACAGATTGGTTTTTGAAGAACAAATGATAACATTAGTTTGTATATGAAGGAAGGACCAGACAAGAAGATTATTTTGGCAAAAATATTTGTTGATGATACTCTATTTATAGGAAATGATGACTTGTACAAAGAATTTTCATAAGAAATGAGTAAAAAAATTGAGATGTCCATGTTTGGTGAGATAAAATTCTTTGTTGGATTGTAGATACAATAGAACAAAAATGGTATGTACATCACTCAATCTAAGTATATCAAGGAAATATTAAAGAAGTTTGGAATGGAAGATTCAAGACCAATTGGAACCCCTATGTCTACTAGACATAAGCTCTCCAAAAATGATGATTCTAAAGAAGTAGATTAGACTGCATATAGATCAATGATTGGAAAATTGTAGTATGTAGTACACACATGAATTGATATTGCTCTAATAGTTGGAATAGTGGCAAGATTCTCAACAAATCCTAAATAAAATTACATGATGGAAATCAAGCGAATCATGAGATATCTAAAAAGTACTGAAGACTATAGTTTATGATACAAAATTGGAGGCAATTTGGACTTGAAGGTATTTAATGATGCTGATAGGGCAAGAAGTATTGATGACAGAAAAAGTAGTAGTGGTAGAGCATTCTTTCTTGGTAAAAGACTAGTGTCTTGGACAAGCAAGAAGCAAAATTGTACATCTCAATCCACAATAGAGGTAGAATATGTGGTAGTAGTAGTTAATTGTTCTAACATTGTTTGGTTCAAACAATTGTTGGAAGGAATGAAGATAGAGATCAAGGATCCAATAGTTATATATTGTGATAACACTAGTGCAATCAACATATCAAAGAATTTAGTGATGCATACCAAAATAAAGCACATTGCTATAAAATATCACTTCTTAAGAGAGTTGGTGCAGGATAAAGAAGTCAGATTGGAATATGTTAATACAAAAGAATAGATTGCAGACATATTCACCAAGTCATTACCTAAGGATGCATTTATGTATTTAAGAGGTAAGCTAGGGGTCATTCCCCTATCTAAAGCTCACTAAATAAAGTTTAGTAATGCATTAACAAGAGCTAAGTTGAAGATCAACCAATTGGTGCAAAATTGATAAGGGCATATTGTAATTCAATTAGTACTTAAGGTACATTGGTATTAAAAAAATTATTGTCTTTGGTATGTGTTGTCAAAAAGGGAGAAGTTTACTGTCATATCTCTGAGAAATTTTTGGAACAAGAATAAAGCAAGGAAGCAAAAGAAGGAGAAGTTTACTATCATTTCAAAGAAGGAGAAGTTTTCTATAAGAGGGAGAAAGTTCTAAATGAACTTGGTAGTAGTTGTTACAGACAGAAGAAGAATTCAGTAAAAGGAAGAGCTCATATTGATAGAGGGAGTTCTCAAGAATAAATCTAAAATTTCATTGTGTTATGACATGTTGTATTGCCATCAATGCCAAAGAGGGAGATTGTTTGATATAATTGTGTATTGTCTTTGGTGTTACAAAAATGTCATATCATTATCAGTCAGTATATGCCGAGCTCACTCAGGCAGTGAAGATAGTTTTTTGTGTCCACCAAGCATTCCTATGGTTGCCTAGTTTAGAAGGCAGTGTCTACCGAGTTCACTTAGGTGTCGAAGGAAAGTGTATAGAAGGTGAGAATTAACCAAGCTCACTCAGTTAATGAAGGAAAGTTGGATGGAACCAGTGCTAACCAAGATCACTCGGTTACTAAAGGATTTTTGCAAGTTTGTAGTGTTAACTGAGCTTCTGTTGTTTAACATTAGAAATTGCTTCAGAGTTAGTTTCTATCAAGATGGGTCAACTAATGAAGGATTTTCTTATTTGGGCATATTAAGCTTAATTGATTTATCTATTGATTCTAGCCGACTAAGGTGATGAACATTAATTATTCTAAGTTGTATATAAGCTGACTTGACAATATGAAAGATATAAGTATAAGGTCAAGTAGTGGTTTCAAAGTGTGATGTGAAAGTATGAAGATGTTATTGAATATTTAATGATGAGAAGAGGAAGCAAATTTGAAGGATAAGTAGAATATCCTTGTGGAGCAAAAAAGCTATATTCGATCAGGAAGGATCAAGTACAAGCCAAAATAGAGATCTGTAATTAGCAATTTAATTGCATTCAAATCAGGTCATCTCATTGTTACTCTCTAACCATTGTAGTAGTGATCTAAATCTCTTAATAGGGTTAGCTTAACAACTATTTGAAAATCCTCTAATAAGGTGGTAGTTCTATTGAATTGTCTAAAGACCTCTAACAAGGGCACTCCTAAAAGGATGATTAAATCCTTTAACAACGTCACACCTAACAGTGTGTTTTGTAACCTTTAATAGGGTTGGCTCCTAATAGAGATCACTTTAGAAGAGTGAAAATAGTAACTAGTTGCAATTGGTGGTTTTTTCCAAATTGGGTTTCCATGTTAAATCCTAGTGTTAAATGTGTTCATTTTCTTTTATTTGTTTACAACTAGGTTAAATCTTCATTGCACTCCTCAGAACAAAATCTTTTGTTGAAAGGTCTGGGATCTTTGACATTTGGAAGCTCGATAGATGAGTAGCTTCTTCAATGAATGCCACAAATTTACCTTTCATTCATTCAATGTCTACCAATTGACCAATATTGGTGACATATGATTCAATATGTAGAACCTTTAGATGTCTGAATATCTTTCCATGACTTTCTGCACCAAATCATGTACATCCTTTAGCTCATTTTTAGATCTCACTAAGCTCTCAACTTTGAATTCCAATAATTTCTTCCAGTTGTTCTTGTCTCATTTTGAGAATTTTGTGGGTCATAGCCACATTAGTCCTCATATCAATCACCTCCTACAATAAAGCCAATTGCTCAGTTAGGTTCTCTAATGCTTTGTGCATTAAGGTTTGATGAGTGGACATTGCTTCTCTTAGTTTGTTAGTATCTAACAATAGGTTTCCAAGGTTCTTAATGAGAGGGGACCTTGGGACTTTATCTGATCAATCCAAGAATGATCAACTTGACCAAACTGCCTCTCTTGTTGTAGCTTTAGTAGCAAATTCTTGTTCTCCTCTGCACTTGGATCAAATTTTCTTGTAGAGGTGCTTCCAAGAGAAACCTTGATGTAATCCATCAATTCCTTATTTGAGGCCTTGAGTACCTCTTTTTATGATCTTAATTCTTCTAGTTGATCCTCAATCTTCTCATTTGTTGATTTTCAGATGTTGACCTTAGAATCATGCATTGGAATGCCTATGCCAGTCGTTCTTATCTAGAAATAATTAGCAATGAGCTCATGAAACTTTCCCTCCTTCTAGGAATCTATGATCTCTACTAGCATATGACTAGTAGAGGAATTTTTGGCCAATACTGCTATAGTCTTCTTCTTATTTTCCTTCTTTGATGTTGATTGAGCCAAATTTTCTTGTAAAATTAGGTCTTTGGATGGAGAAGCTTCCTCACATATTCTCTTCTTTTGATCAATAGTCTCTTCCATCCAAGCCTCGATTGAAATGATATTGATTGTAGATTGCATAGTTGTAGGATCAAACAACTTCCTAGCAATTAAAGGGGTTTTCTTGCTTTGTCTTGCAATAGGGAAAGAGGTGGCCTTAGCAACAAAGAGGGCTAGAGTATCACCTCTCTAAGATGTCTCCTATCCTTGATCATCCAAAGGATTATTGTCACCATCAAGATTGACGACTTGGACAGGGGAAGAGGGCTTAACCACTGATTTTTCCTTTTCCTTTTCTTTCTCATTATCCTTCTCCTTGTCCCCTACCTTTCTTGTGTCTAGAAAAGATCTTTCTCCATAGGTTGGATTAATCTAAACATTCTTTTTAGGAGTCTAGTCTCCTCCTCCACCAATAGATTTTGTTGGTCTAGCTAGTGTTGTTGTAGTAGCAATTGTAGACGTAGCAACAATTGATTGGGCTGTCCTAGATGCTACTCCACCATTATAACTTGTAGCTCCAGTTCTTTTCTTTCTTTCTTTGGTCCACTCCACCCACTTGTCCATCCTTTTGATGATTCCACACATCAGAACTCCCATTGTGTTGACAGTAGGACCTTCAGGTGGAGTTGACACAATGGGGTTCTTCTTGATTTGCTCATAGGTTGAGGGATGCATGTAGGAGCCATCATCTATAAGATCAAAAACATCAATAGTATCATTATATAATTTAATTTTGTCTATTTTAACCTAGACCAATACCTCTCTCTATTTTAGTACTCATCATAACACCCAACCCAATAGTCTTTAATATTTGGGACATGCCTATGAGCCTATCCAAGCTTCAGATGATCTTTCACAAAGTTCACTGGGTCATATTGGGGCCTTATTACCTCATAATCAATCAACTTAATTTTGTTTACATCAGATCCAGAAGCATAAGAGTAAGGTCCTACCACCATTGGAAAGGGAATCCTAGCTATCTTCTTCACATTGGAACACAAGGTGTTCACCTCCAATATTTGCTTAAAAATTTCAATAAAAAAAACCTTGTCCTTTGGATAATTGGGGAGCCTTTTTGGAAAACCATCAAATGCACCAATCCTTAGGTAGGAGAAAAATGGGAATTGGATAAAACAACAACCAAATTGGTTCACTGTTGATATGGCCTTTGGTGAAAACCTTCGCTCAGGGAACCCTTGCAATTCTTGGTAGAGCCTCATTGTAAAGGCATCATTGACCTTTACATACTCTTCAAAGCTCCTCTGCAGCTATAGGTGAGCATAGAACTCATACACTCTAGTCTTCTCATCATAGTCTTTGATACTAGGAAGACAAGACCATAAGTGATGTGTGGCTAAGGCATATATCATACATGATGACATATAGAATTGCCTGAATCCCTTAGCCAAATTTAGCCAAGAGGCAAGCTCTTCACATATAATCTGAGCCTAGTCAATTTGCAATCCCTCAACACAAATGGCATGGACTAAATAGAAATAATGCTCGATGAAATCTAAGATCTTTTCCCTTCCTTTTAACCTTAGCAATAGTGCTAAAATGTCAGCAATTTCTCTCTTTAAATTGATCCCAAAAAGAGTCCTTGGCATTTTACTCTTTTTGGAATGAGTTGTTGGAAACCAAGTTCTTTGCATGCTCTCTCTCCTCAGAGTCTTCTTCTCATTGAACATTGATGCAAAGGTGGAAAATTCTATGTCACAATATCCTTCTCTCATTGGGATGTTGAATGTAGATTGCATCAATTCTTTATTTATAGAGAACAATATTGACTTGTTAGGTAGCAATATCTTCCTTTTCTCTAGGTTGTATCTCTCTATGCATTCCTATACTAGTTTGGATGGTTGCACAACCATTGGGAACTTGATAGCCTCAACCAATCCACTCTCCTTCAACTTCTAGGTAGTTGGGTGGATAGGCTGAGTATCAAGTCTTCTGTGCAGATCACCTAGGTCATAACATTTGAAGGAAGTGTCAGTTAAGTTCTTTAATTCACTCTCTAATCTGATCAGACAATCATACCTTGCTGCTCTAATTTCCATTAGCTTATATCTTCACATAGGAGACAATTTGCTTTGATACAATAGTCATTAAAATAATAAAGAACTTTGTTTGGGGAAAATCTAATCATATAGATGTGGGAATCCGAATGTTGGCACCACATGAATGAAATAAATTATAACTAATGGCTATAATAGTTGGATTTGTAATAAATTGGATGGTTAATGTCTATTTAAAACTTTTCACTTCTACCCATATGTTGATTCATAAATTTGATGATCATACCCTTCACTTAAATCTCATATAGTAGTGAGACTAGCCATTTACTAAATTAGTTGAATTTGGTTAAATGAAAAATCCCTTCTTTACTTTGGAATTTGAAACAAGGGCTCACACCATATCTCTTTATGTGTGGGGGAGGAAACATAGCCTTATATCTCTACAAGCTTTCTTTTTCCCTTTGATTTGGGATCATAGCATGAGCAATATTCCTTCGGCACCTTGGGTATTTTATTTCCTTCTTTTTCGCACAAGGCTTTCTCCCTTTATTTCACAACTTAACTTGGGAAAGTCACGAAATGAATTCTCCACCTCGAGCACTTGATTAGTCTATTTCTTTTGTATTGGGCGCTTTCTTGGCAACCAAATCCATGAAATCATCTTTCTGGTATCTATGTAGAATATCCTTTTACATCTAGTTTTGGAAACTTTTATCTTTTAAGTTTTCCACAAAGAAGCTTTGCATGTCTCCTTTAGATGGAAATGCACCCTCGAGACCATTATTTTCTGAAGAAAAGGACACTTAGAAACATTTCCCTTTGCTTTAGTCACTTTTCCTTTCTTTATCTCCACATGAATTGTTGACTGTGGACTTTCTAAGATAGTGGGAAACTGGGGGCCATTGGATCAAAAATTGACTTTAAAATCTTCCTTTCTTTTGCTTTGAAAAGATACCTGAAAGTGCTCACTTCTAAGAGGGGGAGCCACCGAATAGATAAAATTTCATTCTCTGCATAGAGTTAGATTTTGACCTTAGACCTTCAATTTGAGAGTTTCTTAGCTTTATATTTTTTTCTCTTACAGTCTTTACTCCATGAATCAAACTACAAACACACCTACGAGTGTCGTTGTTGCTTTGTTCTTTAGACTCTTCACTCTAGTTGTTGCTTGATGAAGTTTGTCCAATGACAGATAGCTAGTAGAAAGGGCTAGTATTAGAAGAAAACATTTTACTTAAGGTACGAACCAAAGAAGGATTTTCTTCTCATTGAGAAAATGCTTAGCCAACCACCTACCCAAACCTAGATCACCTAAGATCTTAATGTAGTGAAATGACAAGAATCCAACATGGAGGTGTAAGAGGTAGGTGAAGTAGGAAAAACCCAGAGATGAACACAACGGGGAAGCCCTAGGATGTTTAATGAGAAGAGAGCCACATAGGGGCTATCTAGACAAGAAATTGAACATAAATGCATTGAAAACTCATCAAGCTAGAAGCTTAAAAGGAATAGACTGAAAGCTTGGCAACACAACTCAAGTTTCCAAAGACACTAGCTACCAAGAGTATTTGATGAGCATTTCTCAATCATAGATACTCCCCCATACAAGAAGCATAAATATTCAGTCTAGATAAACAATAGTACTCTATACCACTAGACTGATGCATTCTCTATATCATCTACTCAAAGTAGTAGGGGAATAACCCCAAGCATACCTCACAAATACTCAAATGTATCCTTAGGAAACTCTTTTGTATTAACATACTCTGATATGGTTTCTTTCTCTACAACTTTCTCTCTTTGAACATGATACTTAATCAATATATGCTTAGTCTTAGAATGTAGCACATGATTCTTAGACATACTCACTATACTTGTGTTATCACAATGTATGATAACAGGTTCTAAAAAACTAATAACCTTTGGTATCTATTCAATCTACATGATATGATTGCAATTGTTTGTTGCTACTACATACTCTTCTTCTATTGTACTCTGTGAAATACAATCTTGTTTCTTTCTCAACCAAGAAATCAATCTTTCTCCAAGAAAAAATACTCCACCACTTGTACTCTTTCTATCATCCATACTTCTTTCCTAATCTACATTAGTGTATGCACATAGAGTAAAGTCATTTAATCTATCATACTTTAAACCAAAATTAGTTGTACCTTTCAAATATATGAATATTCTCTTCACTACTACATAGTGTGATTCCTTAGGGTCTACTTGAAATCTTGCTACTATACCAACTATATTTGCTATATTTACTCTTCTGTGAGTTAGATATTGCAAACCTTCAATCATGGATCTATACTTCTTTTGCTCACATGTAGGTGTCTCATATTTTCTAACTTGTGACTAGTTATCATAGGTGTACCAATATTCTTACAACTTTCCAAGCCAAATATCTTCAACAAGTCTTTCAAATACTTAGTTAGTGATAGAAAAATACCATCACCATTCTATACCATTTGTAAACCTAAGAAATAGTTCATCTCACCAATCATACTCATCTCAAATTCATTCTTCATTTCATCAACAAATTTGTTACTTTCTTCATCATTACCTCCAAAGATTATGTCATCCACAAATATCACAATACTAAACAAGCCATTCTTAATTTTTTTAAAATGTAAATACTTGTCCAACCTTGCATACCAGGTTCTAGGTGCTTGCTTTAGTCCTTACAACACTTTCTTCAAGTTGCATATCATGTCTTCTTCTATTGTTAAAGGAAATCCATTAGGCTTCTCAATATATACTTCTTCTTCAAGTTCTCCATTCAAAAATGATGACTTTACATCCATCTGATACACTTTGAACTTCTTACTAGCTATGTAAGCTAAGAACATTCTTTAATACTTTAATTCTAGCAACAGGGGAAAATGTCTCTTCATAGTCTATACCTTCTTGCTGTGAATATCCTTTACATCAAAAAACTTTCTTTATTTATCACAACCTCACCTTGTTTATTCATCTTGTTTCTGAAAACCCACTTAGTACCTATAACATTCTTATCTTTTGGTCTCGGGACTAATTCCCATGTCTTATTTTTCACAATCTAATCTAGTTGTTCCTTCATTGCTTGAATCTAAGGATCAACCTTCACATGCTTCATCTGGACTTTTCAGTTCAACTTGAAAAAATAAAACATAATTCTTCATGTACTCTATTTCTTGTCATAACTCCTTTTTCTTTTCTTCCAATGATATGATTAGTAGGGTGATTCTTTTTCAAATTGTTGTTAGGTGTAGGTCTCATTGACTCAATTCTTACTTCTTCTCCAGGTTTAGCTCTTGGTTCTTCTCTCTATTCTACAATTTGAATATCATTATAGAAATCATTCTT